>JARFJB010000994.1:80000-680000 GCA_036346205.1 Vesta saturnalis | reverse complement strand
TTTTACTGGTGTGCTATAAACTCAAAGTGTGCAAATGAAATTATTATTAGGACATTATTTGATAAAAAATTAAATTAGACGATACCATTAAAAGTTTTATGAAATTGTGTACCGATAAAGGCTACAATTCATTAACTTTTGATAAAGTAGATAGGATCTTAGACGATATGAGTGTACTTGGTGACATACCGCTTAAAATGTATCTATATGATTTATTAAGGGTTCATGATTCAACAAATGTTAAATCTACGTTAGAAAATATTGCTTACAAGGACACTGTATTTATTATAACTGAATGTATTGAGAAATCGACATATTATGCTAACTAAAGTGCCTCGATATTTTGATTGAAATATTATTAGAACAAAATATCAACTATAAGTTTCAACCGTGGGAAAACGATGAGCACCACAAAATTTATTACTGGATACTAGACAACATCAATAAAGGTGAAACAAATTCAAATTCCTGTTTGGGATGGAGGTGTGGGCCAGATTCGGGTATATGGCCATCCAGTAATTTAAGTGATTATATAAGTACTTTAGGTTCACTTTATAAGATAATGAAATTTTAAAATAAATGTAATATTTAAAAAATAAAATACTATTATTTTTGTGTGTTTTATTTCATCTAAGAGCTACATCCTTTTCTACAAACTATATATATATAACTAATATAAGTAATTTGTTTCACAAAGTACAGGTTAAATGTTATAAAACAATATCATCCTTATTGATCCATGATCTTTCATCCAATCCCCACCATTTTACGAATAACTTATTATTCTTGGAGCGAAGCACTTTTTCTACTAGATATACATCGGGATACTTTGTTTTTGTAATTCATGTTCATAAAACCCTCCCAGTACAGGATTTCCTTCATGTCTTCAAGCATGTACGTGGGGTTAGTAATGCAAACTTTCACAATCTTAAATAGTTCACTAGACCAATTGGGTGTATCCTTTGGCGAAAATATTTTTAAATTTACTGATTCGTACTATGTCACCCACAGAATATCGATTCCCATCGAATATTTTTATGTTAGTGTAAGCCTCTAGCTTTGTATGATTACCAACATCTTTGGGCTTCATTCTAATAGTTCTATGCTTACGATTGTTATAATCCATCGTTATGGTATCAATTGTATCAATCCATTTATATTTACCTTGCAGGCTGAATGACTTATATAGAGCACCTTTAATGGTTCTGATAACACGTTCAGCAATTGCAGCCTTCTTTGTGCTATAGGTAGAGTAATGATTGACTCCATAACGATGCATTAGTTTAGTAAAATGCGCATTGTAGAATTCTTTTCCTGCATCTGTCTGCAAATTGGTAGGTTTCCGACCTTTTTCAAAGATTGTTTGCAGGCCTTGGTAACTTCTTGACCTGTTTTCGTTTTTAATCCTTTAGTCCATAAGTATTTCGAAAAACAGTCGATGACCACTAATATATACTTATAACCCTTATTTTGTTTGGCATATGTGTTAAATTCAGCTAAATCTGCTTGCCAAAGATCATCAAAACCTCTAATTATTGTTCGCCTTCGTTTAAAATTTTTTCGTGCAGGTTTGTGCAATTCGTTGACGAGTTGTAATTTGGAACTAATTTATTACAATTTCTTTAAGTTGATGTAGTTTTTCCTCCAGCGCTAGATAAGCGTTGGCGTTTCCTTTGAAAGTGTTCCGAACTGCTTGTAAACAGAAATCAAGGTATCCTTTATTTATAGCATCACCATCTTCTTCAGGGTCACCCAACTGTGTCAAACGATTTCCATCCAAATCGAACCTTGTTGATACATAATATTGCCTAGTGATGACATCTTGAGGATCTATGGGATTGGCCACATTGCTGAGTCTCTTATTCTCAATATCAAATTGATTAGCATCAATCTGTTTAAACTGAGGGGTTTCTTTAATTGATACTGGACATATGAACGTCCAAATTTGTCAAGGGGCATTTTAGTTGTGACATGTCGACATCAATGCATTCTCATTTATATTGTTTAAAAAGCGGTTGTTCGGTTTTTCAATGTATCCATCTTCATATAGTTCTTCTACAATTGATATTATGTCATTTACAACACCTGTGTTTCCGCTAATTTTTCTGCCCACAATACTTCCAGATCACGAATTAGTTCATGTATATCATTCCAATATTTATATTCAATGGGTCTGTTTGTTAATTCCTTAAAAATATAGCTCCACCTCCTCCTTGGTTGTGGTGGGTGATGAACAGCAAGGGTTTGATTATTTGTGTATACTTTTGCTGCGGCTTCCTCGAATCTGTGCACTTATGTCATAATCTCGCCTTACTACATTCGTAGCCTCTAAAATAGTTCTATATTTTTCTATCTGTTGACTTTACTAGACTTAAGTCGGGTTCATTCATAATAAGCAGATCATATAATCCTGGAGTCCCTTTATACGTGACACCTTTAATAATTATATCGTCTCCTTTAATTGTGATGGGTGTATTACCAATTGTCCATTTATCAGTTTTGGTATCATAGTGGACTCCATACGTATGATCAATATCACCTTCAGCATTCTTCAAAATACGTTCAACATATATACGCGGCAATTCATTGTACTGCTCGAGAAATTCTTCCGAGATGGGTTCATTATGGAATCATCTACGATACTAGACAGTTCTTCTTCTTCCTCCCCAGTATTAATCTCCCCATGACTGATGTTTCCAAGAAAGATGGAAGACTTGAGGGAGGATTTCGAAAACGGAAGCTGAGCTAGTGGACTAGTAGCACCCTTACTTGAATCACCTAATGGAGTGAGACGTGGGGTCCATTGAACTTGAGCTAGCGGACTAGTGGGGATAGTGGCGTGCTTTCTTGGAAATATCAATACGGGTGGTTTTTAGGTTTAACATCAATGACCTCCTCCTCCTTTTTAGGTGTTTTTATCGATTTTATTTACTATTTCAGTTAGAGGTTCTATTAAAGGCTTATAAGTACTTTCGAATGTTCTTTCATTATCAATGCGAGCAGTCTTAATACTGTTATACTTCTGCCGTATTATTTTACGAGCCTGAATAATTTTTTCTTTAATATCCTCTCCTTGTTGTCCATTGCGACAAACAGGTACCGGTTCACCTTGAACAGGTAGCTGTTTACACTAAACAGATAGCTGCTAATACCTAAACAGATCAGTTACTACTAAACTGCTGAATGCGGTTTAAGGTATTATATATATATTCGCCTTATATACCAAAACGGATTTAATGAACAGGTACCCGTTTACCATGAACAGGTAGCTGTTGGACAAACAGGTACCGGTTCACCTTGAACAGGTAGCTGTTTACACTAAACAGATAGCTGTTAATACCTAAACAGATCAGTTACTACTGAAACCAGTTTAAGGTATTATATATTCATCAAATCCTTTCCTATAGCGACCATTATTAACTTCAGCATCCTTGTTTATGACCATGAAACCAAACGGATCTACCCAGCACTTTGAACACATGTCCCGAAACAATTTCATGCTTATGGTGGGACTTATATGATCCTCATACGCATGTTTTAAGTTTAATTCATCTTGCTCAAATAATATAATTAGATTCGCATTATCACGAATTAATTGCTTTGGAATTTTACTGTAAGTTTGACTCAAATAGAAACAGTCAATATCGTTATGCCTACCCATAGAAAAATATGCTCTTATATTATTTTGCTTTTCACAAGCGATATCATCGAAAATAAAAATAGAGTTTGATTTTGCACAATTAGGCTCAATCACATCTTGATTGTCGCTGAAGGTAAAGTAACCTATGTCCTTCATTGGAAGTAAGATTTCCTGTAAAAGTTTGTACTTGTTTTGATTCAATGACTTAGAGTATACGTATACATGTTTAAATTTCAAACCATTTTTTCAGTAAGCAGACTGATCATTGCGTTTGTTTTACCGCAATTGAGGGGCCATATAATACCACGTATACTATTAGGAAGTAAATCACCATGTTTTGAAGTAATAGACTTTTCATCAAAGTCATGATTTTGAATTGAGAGTTTTTGTTTCTGAGCAACTACTTTCATCTTTGATGGATGAAATAAAACTAAACGAATAATTACAACATCTTTATTTTATATATTAGACTATATACAATAATAATTATAATTTTTCACTTCTCCGGTGAGTGGACTGTACTGTACAATAGCATCATGGAGAATAAGACCATATACAACGATTCCATTATCGAAAGGTGTTAGAGATTCCATTTCCAATTTGATGTCCACTGTTGAGTTTTTTAAGGATTCATTTTGTTTAGAGCAGTCCATTACAAATATTGGACATGATTTGAATTCGGAATAGTTGAATAATGCATCTTTATCATCTTCACCATAGTAATCACAACGAAATTTCAAAAATTGCGATAGGCAGGTATATATTGGTTGGCACTGAAGTTCAAATGCATTGCTTCATATGGATAATACTCAGAATTCAGATGTACTTTAAGATTTCTGATGTTAATGTGATCAAAATTTCCAGCCCTTGCTGACCTTGTATACCTTTTACCTTGTTGGAATGCAACAATTATCCAACGTGGTTTTTCCAGTTGCGTTGATGTTTTTATTGGCCATATGTCTGAGGTTGCTTGTTTTAAAGCAGGCAATTCATACAACTCCCATTGTCGAAATGGAACAGTAATAATAGAATTTTTATTGATTCCTTGAAACAAGTTAAGTTTCGCAGCATCACTAAGTGTTAAGTGCGGTACTTTCCATTGAATTTTATTTAAGGTTATTGCGGCATCGACTTCACCATAGTAACAGTTTGTATCGCTTCTAGATCGAATTAAAACCAACTCTTGGCGCATATTCACGATTACCTGACGATAATCCTCCATTATTCCAAATATGTGGTTCAATGGTATGCATACTGTAAAAGATTTTCTCCATTTTGCTCATCGAATTCTACTTGTAATGGTTCTTCATTCTTTGGTGACCATCCTAAATGACTTAGTGCTTTGCTTTTGCTTGCCGTATAAGAAATATATCCTTTAAGCGTAGATGTTATTCCTGGATTTCTACAAACATCCACTCTTGACCACCTAACTCATAACGAATTTCTTCGAAAAGAAAGTTCGGGAAATTGTTGGTTAAGCTGCATGCTTTTCTTTCATCTTCTTTTTGAGCTCAAGTTTACCTTCTATGTACAGAAAACTATCATAAGTAGCCGTAATTAGATCTTGACTTTGAATTAAGATTCGTATTTCTTCGGAAGGTCCATATTTAGAAGATCCATATGGAAGATAAGTGTGAATATCTGATTTAATTATAGTATCATCAAAATGTACGTTTTGAAAGACGTTTAACGATTCTGCCATTGTGGTTGAGAACTTTAAACCAATTGACGTTAAAAGTATTTCTCTGCAGATGTTAACCGCAATGAAGGTTGATGACTAATTAATGACTTACTGTAGGGATGATGTCTTTTATATGAGTTTTTGAAAGATGGAATTGGTCCTGGATTAATTCTCAGACCCATGTTCTTTTAGTTCTAAGCGTACAGTGAATGGTTCACTTTCACCAAAGTCTATTAATTCACCCTTTTGATTAGTCAAATTAATTGTTATATTACTAATAATGTCAGTGTTTACTTCTAAATATTGAGTATTGCTTGAGTTTTATCTAGACGATAACCTGGAGGAACTGAAATATCAATCTCACATAATACTTTAGCAGGTTTCCCGTTTCGATAAGATCCCTTTATAATGTTGCACTCTACGTGTAGATTAGTGTGTTTAAGTATTTGGGTGTCTAACGCAGATGTATGTAAAATATTTGGTTCTAATATTTTAGACTCAAACCCTAGCATGCGCCCAATACAATTTTCTTTAGTAAAATAGATCTCAAATGAACTGTTTGTCACATTTAAGTGTATTGTTGTTTGCACTAATGATAAACTTTTCTGTGGGCATTTTAGATTATCGCTAATTTCATCTAACTCAATTGCACCGTGTGGAATATTAATCACTTGCAAATGACATGGATTTGTTCTAAAATAAAATCTATCGTTGCCTGTATAAATGTTTCTAATGCTGTTGCAGCCGTAAAATTCAACTAATCCAATAACGTATTTCTTCCCCAAATCTAGCTCTATAGGTGGATAGAAGTTGTAGCTAGCTGTGTTATCAACACCTTCTAAGCTGAATGTTATTGACATAACTGAAAAAATTTCATGCTGTGCTGATTATTTATATAAAATTGTAGGCATAGGTGTCCGCAAATAATTGTATTAAACTCTTGATCTTGGTTGTAATTATAATATATTTTACACCCCGAAAGTAGTTAATCACTTCGTTTGGTGGTCGAATATTACCGAAACTATCGTAATACCATACCTTTTACCACGCTTTTGTAGCAAACCCAATGGGTACCTGGTCCTCTTTGGCTATCTAAGTTAATAATTCCAGATTCATTTTTCCGTGGCAATTTAGGCATGCTATCTCTCATAAAAATATCCCTAAAGTACGGTACGTTTTGGAGTATTTCTTTAAATCAGTATCCGTTAACGGTCTTTCGGTAATCTATTCAGTTTTTGGAAACGGTTTTAAGTATAATGCACCACCACCACCAGATTTGTTTGGTTTTAGATATAGTGCACCGCCTTTCTTATTCATGGAGCCTATAGCGACCGATTCCATCATGCGATTATGGCGCGATGTCTCTTCCTGCAATTTTTAGCATTTTTAGCATCATTGACTGCTTTAGCAATTCCTGATGCACCGCCAGCTAAAGATTGCTGATAATCCTGCGAATAACGGAATAAGAAATGGTAAAACCCTCCTTGTTTAGGTAGGGAATTACTCTAGGAACTTTAATGTTTTTCTTTCCTCCTAAATTTTTACCACACGTTTTGCCGTTGAAAGCGCTGACTTTATTGTGTCTGTGAAATTTCCGTTAGGTTTAATTTTTTTAGCTATTTCGTAAATGCAATAAATTTCCACCATTGCATTTCTTCTTCATATTAGATCGACGTTTACACCCATTCCCAATTTTCTTTTGCTTTCATGATGGTACTGACTGCTAAAGCTGCAGTTCGTTCACCTAGCGTTGCGTCTAATGATTTAAAGCGCTCCCAAGCTTTTTTGTAAAATTTTATCTGCTTTATGTCTACTTTCTAAATCTCGGTAATCTCTGTAACTGATATCATGAAGTTTGCACTGAGCATCTAATTGATTAATCCGAGGTCACCGCGTGCGAGTCGTTTTTCCAACTTTGTACCAGGACCGCAATACTGGTAACCAGGTAAATGCAATTCAAACGGAAGTTTATTGATTAGACCATTCACCAAACCACCACCACCTACACTCTTTCGCTTCTTAACTAGCATTGTTTACATGGATGGATAGAAGGGGTATTTATACCTAAATTGAGAAAAACAAATCATAGTTATTTCTTTATTCAGTAAATGCTATACATTAGATAAGCAGGACGATAATACAAAATTTCCATTAAACATACAGTGTTATGTGAATTAATATTATACTTAGCATTTATAACATCATCAATATCTTTATAAATGTCATCATCACCACCACTGAATTCTTTCTCACGAAAACGACGGTAGTCAACAACTTGTTGTATGAACTTTTCATAAAACACACCAGATTGTAAGATTCAAGAAATTCCAATCTATAGCTTATATATCCTTTAAATTGAATAGTTCTTCTATACTATGTGAGTTGAATGTACAAGAACAGCACTTGTAGTTTTCTATCATAACAGTTTTCAAAATTCTGTCATATCCTTTAATTAATTCCCAATTGTAATAAATACCAAGATTACTAGATAGAGATTCATAATGTTGATCATAGATTATATCTTCTTCATTTACATTTGACCAATCAATTTCATTTTCAATTTCTTGAGATCGAAAAATTGTAATTCTACATATGAATGCCATCTTAGAAGCTCATTCCATTCCTTCATATCCAACACTACATTATTGCTTTGATCACAATTACCACCCAATACGCACCACTGGTGCAAGGTTGAGGTGTTACTGTATCCAATTTCCAGATGTTTTGCATGATGAGTATCGTTCGATAGTTTATAATAGTACAATCGATTAAGTATTCCTTAGCTGCTTGTTTATACACTTCATCCTTATATTGAAATGATGATGCGCAGTCAGTCTTAGCAGAAGAATAACCTTCATCGTGTTTCTCTTCATTTTACTACTACTACTACCATCACTATTTTGACAGCACCAACAAAATGTTAAATTATTCAGATTGTTACTGCAATGATGTGATGTATCCATATATAACGGTGAACTTCTGAGTTTGGATCGTTCCAGAAATGATTTTATTGCTACTTGCATGACTTTACTTGCTCACAATTTCACTATGACTAAACGCTGCTTAAGAAAATAATTCTAGTATTTCAATTTTACATATGGTGGGGGTGCTACTATTAAAAAGAAAATGTTATGTTTGTTGTTTTGCCAGCTGCACCCAAACTACTTATAAACACATCCTTCGTGTTTAGGAGTGTTTTAAATTCTTCAATTCGTGTTTTTCTTTTTGAAATAACATAAAAGCGTTCCGGTAATAACATTTAAAATCACCCGTTTCTATCACTATACGTTCACCGTACTTAGTATTAATTATATCCATATTCGTTACTTTATACTTTCTCGATATATCGAGCTCGCACGCATTCTTAAAGGGTTTGCAATAGGTGCTTTGGTTTAACCCTGTTAATTCCATATTTAACAATTATGTGTTGCAGACTGATCTCAACATACAGCTCGCTGCAGTTTATATAAGAAATATGCGTCCTACATATTACAACATGCTTAAACTTGTTAAATACCTACTGTTGACCTTGACTATAAATATAATATGATGATGATGATCAGCTCCAAAATTTATATTTCTAAAAAGTTTGACCTTGAAAATTATATTCTTAGATTTATGATTACCTTGCAATTTCTATTTTAGCTTTTCACCTTGACCTTTTATACTTCTAAGAAATATGACACCACCGTAGGTCAATAACCTTTGACCTTGAAAACTATTTTAGATTTATGATTACCTTGCAACTTCTATTTTAGCTTTTCACCTTGACCTTTTATATTTCTAAGAAATATGACACCACCGTAAGTCAATAACCTTTGACCTTCAAAACTATTTTTGATTTATGATTACCTTGCAACTTTTTAGCTTTGACCTTGACCAACTACATTTTAAATCTCCGCTTAAAGTTCGACCTTGAAAGAGCTCCAAAGCTTGATTTCACCACCAGAGGGCAGTGACTCAAAATTTAAATCCCCCACAAGCATGCTTGAGACGTGGAGCGCGTTCTGGCATAACGAGAAAACTCACTTGACCTTGAAATAAATCCCATAAGATTTACATGGGTGACCTTGAACTGGTCCAGGATCGTTTATATGTCTACTGGTGTGTTTCAGAATCCAAGTTGGTGTGTTACAATTTAAAATATTATTGGTATACCTACTTCCTTCAAGAAGGATAAAACTAGAGAGGGAAACGTTACATTTCATTATTTCACCAATTTTAAATTGTACAGAATAAAAAAAAACTCTTAATATAGATGTTGTCTACTGTAATTTAAACCTTAATAATGAATTCAATAGCTTAAAGCTATTTTACTATTTAACCTTCTCTCGTACGTCATACTGTTGCATAACTCGCTATACTTGGCCTGCAAATGTAAGTGCTTACCTATACATTGTACTTACAACTAATTATAAAAAATTCAACAAAAGTATTAATATGAAGCACATACATTAAATGATATTCCACACATTTAGATATTTTTTTTTCGTTGATAATTAATAGGTCAAATGGAACAAAAAATAATTAAACTTTGCTTGTGAAAATGAAAGCACTTTTACAAATTCCAAGAATTAATTTGAATTTCCAGCTATAATTATTAAAGTAGAAATTGAATACGTGTAAATGATATACATATTGAAATAAATATAATATACTTACATAAATAATTACACAATTAAGACAAACAATATAATTTCGGAACTTACCTTGTAAGATTTAGAGATGCGCCTTAAAAAAATAGGTTTTATTGTTTTAGAGACATCTCATATGTGTGTACGTTCAAAGTTGAAAAACATTTTTTAGAGCTTTTGTAAAACATTCCAAAAATATTTAATAAAATTCAGACGTAAAATGAAATCACCCTTTCACAGTGTCGCCGTAAGGCATGTGTCCCTTTCTCACCGTAAAACGCCGACTCTGGCACTCATATTTGAACGCAATTTTCTAATCCATCACGTAACTTGATTAAACTTTTAATCCATACAAACAAGAAAAAATAATTTGAAAGCAGAAAACTTCCACAGTTTCCAATCGATTCTTAATAATTAAGCGCGTTCAATCCAAGTTAATAATTATGTGTAAACGGTCGATGAGAAAAAACATTCAAGTTCAAGCAACCGATTTGAAATCGATTATCAATTACAATTTAATAAATCAAGTTTACGCGATCATCAATTTAAAGGTATTTATTTAGGATTATTCATTCGAGTCACATTTTAGCACGACCCTTTACTAACAATGCGATTCAGTATTAAAAAAGAAACAATCGTTTTCGTAGGATGTAATTATCGTGTAAAGGTCATCTACATTTATTGACTTTCCGTCACCAATCAAAACTAATTTCGTATAACATTTGAAACGCTACTAAAAATAAGAAAACCAGGTTTAATGTAAAAACAATTAAAGAAGTTATCGCAGTCACGGGTGTGGTTCCATTATCATAGGTTATTGACCGTACCAAAACATCAAAATTTTAGCACATATATACCTACCTAGTTTCTCAAAATAAAAAACATACGTTCCACCGTAATTAATATTAATGATGTTCTTTTTTATTTAACTATCTAATCAAGGTTATCTAAAAACACTTTAATACAATTAAAACTGTTTTGAGAGCGCAAAGTACGATCAGGTAAGGATCTAAATTCAGATTAAATTTGTCAATTTTTATAGTAACAAAATACGTTGTAAGTACAATTTTCCTTTTTAAAGAGAACTGCGTATTAAGTGACGTGATACTTGAAGGTTCTTTGATCTTGATAAAGTAAAGGGCATGAGAGATCATTAATTACGCTAATTAATTTAATTAAAATTATATTGTGGCGAAAAAAACTCGCATTAGTTTTATGCAGTTCTCGAAAATATGTGTGGTTAACAAATTAGGTTACTTTTTTTTATCTGGCAATTATAAATAGAGTAAATTATCATTAAATATTTCAAAAGAGTAAATATTGTAATAAACAAAAGTTGGGTATGTCGGTAACGTCAATGAACTACATTACCGATCCCTGTTAACCTATAGGTACATTTTTTAATCAGATTCGTAGAAAATGATGGTAATGGAGATAATGTAGATTGTTTTAAAACAGAAAACTACTGCCTATTCAATCGATTTTAAATTTGTAAATATATATTTCTATTATACATAACTGGTTCTTCTAAAATTGGGATTGAACATTTGTGTATCGTTAAAACAAATGAATTGTAAATTCAAAACAAATGTATATGATTGCGATTCATTACCAACTATTCTCTCATATTGGCGTACCAATAAAAACAAACCAGCCGTTTTCTACACATACGGTAAAAGTATAAAGAATAGAAAAAACCTAATGTTTTTGATTCGATAGTTTTCGATACCGTTCGGTTTTTATGAGATCTTCCTGAACAGGTGCGGTGAAATTTTTAACATCCCATAGATTTCTATGCGTCAACATAACCTAAACTTAATTAGTTTTGCGCGCTTTTGCCGTTTCTGCGTTTTGGTGTTTTAACAAACTGTTGTATACAGTATAGTACAGTGTACAAAAAGACTGTATTACCTAGTGTTAGTTGTATTGTTAGTGAAGTTTCGTTAGCGTTGTTTTAGGTTTATGTGTAGAACAATAAATTATGATTGATACATATAACCAACTTAGTTTTTGTGTTTAGAAAAATGTCAACTGTGGAACGTAAGCCTTGTAGTGTAAGAGGTTGTACGGATAATGTTCACACTAGGTATCATCCAATTGCTAATGAACAGTTATTTAATGTTTGGATGGAACATGCAGATCACCCTAGATTTAAAATCATTTCATGTCAAGAGATATATAAATCTTATTATATTTGTGTAACTCTAGCGAAGTAGATGTCGTAAGTCCGAATCCTACTCGAGGTCAACTTTTTTATTTATGTATTTAATAAAATTAATAATTTTTAATTACATTTATTATTGCTCATGTTACATTTGTAATCGTAACAACCCTTTCTACCTGAAGGTGTAAGGAGATTTTGCGATGTAGAATTTTTATATATTATTGTACTTTACTGGAACTGTATTATATGTGATTTATTTGTACATACATTTTAAATCATTACAAACATGTAACTTCCAAATAGTGACGACATTTATGAAACAATTACTTTGTAAACCACAGGGAAGTTGAAAACTGGTACAGTTAAGTATCACCTTTAATAAGCTGCTATTCCTATGTTACACAAAATGTATTAATCTGATTATAAATTATATGAAGTGATTTATGTTTTTATAATTTTTACAGTTTCTTAAATTAGATTATATAATGTTAGGAAATATTCCTCAAGTGTCACCATTGTAATATGGTATCACCACAGAGGATACATATCCTCTTTTGTATCACCACATTTGTCGTAGTTTTTATTTCTTTTTATTTAATTACTGTACTGTTTCGATGTAGGTAAAATACTAGCGCCAAGTGTCTGATCAACGAAGTATTAAATAATTTTTCACCTTGAGCATAGGAGTTTCATTTCTATGGTGTAGAGTTAATTAAACATTGGTGTGAAGTTAACGACGAATCTCGAGCGACGAAATTTGACGTACGTGGAAAAGTTTACATACGAACAAAACGTGCCATAATTCGAAAATCACAGATCAAATCTTCTTGAAATTCGTATGATAAATGTACGTGATAGACTTCTGGTAATAAAATCTATGGAATCACATACAAAAACATTCTGCACAACATATACGAGGGCTATACGAAATATTTCAGGAACAAAACGTGCTGTAACTCCAAAATCGCACATGAAGACTTCATGAAACATATATGCTACACTTCCGGGACTACCATCTATCGAATCAATCACATATATTCTGCTCGACATATACGGGGAGTGTACAAAAAATCATCGCCAGAAACAGCGTGCGATAACTCCAAAATAGCATATCAAATCTTAATTAAATTGGTATGATACACCTCTGGTTCTAAAATATACAGAATTAAGTACACAAAAATTCTGCGCGCATATAAGAGGGTTGTACGAAATAATTCGTATCCAGAAACAAAACGTGTCATAATTCCAAAATCGCACATCAAAACTTCGGGGTCTACCGTCTATAGAATAAAATACACATATATCCTACTCAACGTATACGGGAAGTGTACAAAAATCCGGGCCTGAAACAGAGCGTGTGATAACTCCAAAATAGTATATCAAATTTTCATTTAATTTGTATGATAGAACTCACGTACACAAAAATTCTGCACGACATGTACGAGCGTTGCACGAAATATTTCGTATTCTGGAACAAGTCGTACCCTAACTCCAAAATCGCATATAAAACGTTCATGAAATTTATATGGTAGACGTCGCAGACTACCATCTACAGAATCAAATACATATACGAGCCCTGTCCCATCTCAATTGGCCCACCAATATTTTTTCTTTTTAAATAAAATTATGCTAATTCACGGTAAATTTAATTTAAGTATTTATTTTTATTATCATTTGTAACAACATTTTAAACAATTTAAAACATTTTACTTTAAATCATTTTTTAATTGTTAAAAACATATTTTTATACAAAAAAAATTGTTATTTGCTTTTCTCGAATTTATTATTTTCTAAGAATCTTTGAATATCTGAAATAATCAAGTAGGCTTTGCCTTTGTCCAACAAAAGAAAGTTTGTTTTTTTTACTATTAGTAAAAATGACGCGTGGAAAGGTTGTTGATGAAAAAATTCGCTCAATTATTATCAATTTATTTAAAAAGGGAAAATCAAACGCCGAAATTGGCCATCTAGTTAATTTATCAAAGTTTACTGTCAGAAATATGATTCGAGTTTATAAAACAACGGGTACAATAGCTACAAAACCTCGGTATGCGTCGAAATCCAAAATATCAGATGCTGATAGACGGGCATTGAAGAAGATTATTAGAAAAAACAGGCGTTCGAACTATGGTGAATTATCTGTTCTTTGGAGCGATGCTGTGGGGCGAAGTGTTTCAAGATCCACGTGCCATAGAGAAGCCCTTAAGTTAGGTTTTAAAACTTACAATATAATTTTATAGCAACTTCTTCCAAAAAAAAAAATTTTGTAATTTTACTAATTTTCTGTAGGCGAAAGAAAAGTCACTATTAACATTAAAACAAAAGAAAAACCGGCTTAAATGGGATAAAAGTCACATTAATTGGACGAGTGATGAATGGAATAGTGTCCATTGGAGTGATGAGTCTCGTTTTGAAGTTATTCGTCAGAAAAATGTAGCTTTCAATTCAGATTGTTTAAAAAAGAAAGTAAAATTTCCTGCTTCAGTTATGGTATGGGGTTCAATGTCTGCTAGAGGTGTTGGAAAACTTCACTTCATTGATGGAATTGTAAACACCAATAAATATTTAGAGATTTTAAGAAAATCGTTACTTCCAACAATGACAGATTTATTGCAGAATAATAATAATTTTGTGTTCCAACAAGACGGGGCAGCCTGCCATACATCAAGAAAATTTTTAAAATGGCTTTCTACTCATAATGTCCCACTCTTGGAGTGGGTGGCAAACAGTCTCGACTTGTCACCAATAGAAACCCTTTGGCACACAATTAAAAAACGATTACGAATACAACCAGCTAGAAACGTAGTCGAATTAAAACACAAACTTCAAAATATTTGGGATACTTTCACTCAAGATGAGTGTCAAAACTTAATAAGTACGATGCCCAAAAGAATTCAAGCCGTAATTAAAAATAAAGGCGACGTTACACACTGGTAAAGGTTTTTGGATTTTGTATGTTTTCCTTGTTTTCTACAATTAAAAAATAATTTAAAGTTAAATGTTGCAATAAAATGATTTAAATTGTTTAAAATGTTGTTACAAATGATAATGAAAATAAATACTTAAATTAAATTTACCGCGAATTAGCATAATTTTATTTAAAAAGAAAAATTATTGGTGGGCCAATTGAGATATGGGACGGGGCTCGTATATTCTGTCCGACCTATGCCAGGTGTGTATAACAATTCGTCGCCAGAAACAAGCGTGCGATAACTCTAATATGGCATACCAAATCTTCATGAAATTCATGTGACTTCTTGTTCGAAAATCCACAGAATCGCGTACACAAAAATTCTGCTCGGCATGTACGAGGGTCCTGGAAAAAATCGTGATCTAACTCCAAAACCCCACATGAAAATTTAATGAAATTTACATGGTAGAACTGGGGAATTATCATTTATCTAATGAAACACAATACATATATTCTGCCGAACGTATATATGGGGAGTGTACAAAAAATTTGAGCCAGAAACAGCGGAGCACGTATATACGAACGTTGTACGAAATATTTCGTATCCAGGAACAAAACGTGCCATAACTCGAAAATCGCACATCAAAACCTCATGAAACTTATATGTCGCACTGCTATCGAATCAAACACACATATATTCTGCCCGACCATGCGCGGATATTTAGGCCAATGTTGGGGTAGTATTTTACCTCTCAGAACCCTAACTCTACTCCTTCTGATCCTATCCTGACCACACCCATCCTTAATCCCACCATGCATATATACGTAAGTATGTATGTATGCTGAGAATCCGTGATTGTAGCTGAAGGAGCTCGGAAAGCTCGAGCATCCCGCCCTCCCCTTTGGGGAGGGAATGGGATACCTCACCTTTTCATTTTTTCTTTTCAACGGCTAGCCATACCCAGTTAACTCACACAATTTATTATTTTATATTTCATTTTACAACAATTGTATTTCATTTAGCGAGCTATAAATGGTTATAAATGTTCACCCAAACAGGTAAACAGAAGAGTTCATGTTTTGGTACTTTAAGAATACATAGATATATAACCAAACTAAATATTTTTTCTAGATAGCCAAGGAAATAACTTATTTTCTGAAAGTAGGCAGATTAAACACTATTCTTCACTTGGTTTTGAAAATAATGTCTGTCGTATGATGTCCGTCTCATTTACATGCAGCACTAACTCCAAAGGAACACTGCAATGTATTAATTTTAACTGTTTTGACTGAAATTCAGAATAGGTTTAAAAATTATCCTTAGGGATTATTTTCAAAATTTGAATTGCGTCTGTCGATGAGTTTGGTGACCTCTAGGAGTGACCCTAAGCCGTTTTCGGCAATAAAAAATTGAAAACGTTTAATTTTTCACATTTTACAAAAATATGTAGCGTCTAAATGCCCCAGTTTTGTAGCGGCAGACGATCAGCACGTTGTTCAGTAGAGGTGTGTCTACAACATTTGGTACCTTAAAATTTGTAAGCAAACAATTGAATGGGTTGCCATGGGCTCGATGAGTTTGGTGACCTCTAGGAGTGGCCCTAAGCCGTTTTCGGCAATAAAAAATTGAAAACGTTTAATTTTTCTCCTTTTTCAAAAATATGTACCGTCTAAATGCACCATTTTGTAGCGGCAGACGATCAGTACGTTGTTCAGTAGAGGTGTGTCTACAACATTTGGTACCTTAAAATTTGTAAGCAAAAAATTGAATGGGTTGCCATGGGCTCCCGGGCTATAAAGATACTTTCTGTTTCTGGAAAGAAACATTTCTCCCCGTATACGTTGGGCAAAATATATGCGTTTTTGATTCTATAGACAGTAGTCTCGAAGTCTACCCGTGTGAAGTTATCCACGGATTTACTTTTAACCATCCACGAATTTATTTTTACAAAATAAACTAAACAGATAATGACATTTAAATAGGCTATATAATTTTATTACAAAAAAAATACAAATATGTGTTCTCGTACATATTTCACGATGCTGAATAGAAGACCCAAAAATGAAAAAAAAATGTTTTAACTATTACAAAGTTACACCTAATTAGAAACCAAATAACAAAAAATTATGATGTAAGTATTTTTTATAACGTCAAAAAAAAATTCCGCTTGCGCGTTGCCGAAAATCGTTCGTGTTGGTCTCGAGGACCCAAAATTTGTTTAAATTTTCTTCAACTATTCTAAAGGACACTTAACAAAAAACCCAATACTTTTAAAATGTATATAAAATGGGTTGCCTAAATAAAAAGGGGAAGATACTGACTGAAATCGCTGTTTAATTTCTACATTTTCTTGTTCGGTGTGTTCCCATGGCACATAGTTTGTATGTATTATTTTCAATAAATTATTTTTAATGTCTTTCAACTCATTAAAAGCGTGTTTTTCTAATAAAAGTTTAAAAAAATACTGTAACCCTGCGGAGGTCGCGGTTGATCTGGGAGATACAAGCTAAATGTTTCTTTAAATATTATTGCGTATATCCAGTGCACATCTCTAATGTATTAAGTAGGTGCGCATGTGTAAGTATATTCCCAGTAAGGTGCTACACCGTTTACTTCGTTAGTTTGGTGTTGTTAGTGTTGTGTGAAGTTGTGTGACATCGGACGTTAAATTGTATCTCAGAGATACCGCGACCTCTCATGTTAAACATTGTTTAGGTGTATCGTTTTGATTTTTTTTTGGGGGGCTGTTAAATTATATATATTAGAACTACCGTGACCTAGTATTAATATTGCCTTAGTTGTTTCGTGTTTATTTATTGTTTAAACTGTCTGAAAAAAAATATGCCGATTCGATAATCCAGCAGATGTTGAAGAGTTACAGCGAATGCAACTCGAATCCGACGATGAGAATGATGAAATCCAAAGTGGAAATGAAGGTAGTGAAAATGAAAGCGATTTAGGAGATGAAGATTACGTAGAAGTTCGTTCAGAAGATTCGGAAACCGAACAAGATATTTCTACTGAAGACAGTGAAGCTGAATTAGAAGAGGATGAAGAGTATTTTTTTGGAAAAAATAAAGAATCAAAATGGAGAAAAGATCTAGTAAGAAGCCAAATTAGAAGACAGCCGCAGAATATTTTGTGCCAATTTCCTTTAGTTTTCGGCCAAAAGCAAAAAATGCCGAAACAGAAATTGACACTTGGAGTTGCTTTATTACAGACGATATTTTGGATTTAATTTTATTGTATACAAATAAATATATCGATTCTATTTCGAGCCGGTATTCGAGAGAAAGGGGTGCTAAACGAATAGATTTAGAGGATATGTGGGCTGCAAACGGTGGTGGAATCGAACTTTTTAGAATTACGATGTCTTTACGAAGATTTAGATTTAGGTATTCACAACTGCATTAGGTTTGACGATATACTTACCCACATACAGCGCTTGAACGTTGACCGATTAGCGGCTGTGAGAGACATGTCGTTATTTGTAGAAAATTGTAAACTGTGTTACTCTATGGGACAGAATGTGACTATAGATGAAATGTTAGCGAGTTTTAGAGGCAAATGCGGTTTCCGACAATATATTCCTTCGAAGCCTAATAAGTATGGAATAAAAATTTTTGCAATGGTGGATTCCAAAATATTTAACACCGAAAATCTGGAAATACATGCGGGTAAGCAGCCCGAAGGTCCTTACTTTGTTAGTAATAAAGCTGTAGATGTAATGACGAGACTTTCAGAACCGATTTATTCTTCAGGACGTAACATTACAGCCGATAATTAGTTCACCAATATAAATCTTGTCACCGACTTGAAAAAGAAACGACTTTCATATGTAGATACTGTACGTAAAAATAAATCCCAACTGCCATCTGAATTAGTACCTAATAAGAACAGACCTGAAAAGTCTAATTTATTTGCCTTTGGTGCAGATTGCACACTTGTCTCTCATGTGTCCAAAAAGTGAAAAAATGTAATTTTAGTGTCAAGTACACACTTTGACAACTCCGTGAATTTAGATTCGCAAAAGTCTGACATAATAGAGTATTATAAGCAAACTAAGTCGGGAGTTGACACTGTGGAGCAGATGATTAGTTCATATAAAGTAGCGAGAAACACCAGAGGGTGGCCTATTTATATGCTGAACAATAATGTGAACATACGACGCCGAAAATTTCTTAGAAAGCTTGTATCACAATTGTTGTCAGAACAAATAACAGGACGTTCAGATGTCACTACAGGTATTCACAAGCCTTTGAGTTTAAAACTACAATTTCAGAAACAACCGGTAGGAGATTCTAAGCAAGATACAGAAAAACCTTCCACCTCAAGCAGAAAAAGAAAGAGATGTTCTCCGTGCTACACATCCAAAATGAGTCGATTATCAAAATACTTCCGCAAGTGTTGTGAAAAGTATTTATGTCTTGAACATAGTAATATTATTTGTGATGACTGTTGTAACCGTTTTGAAAAAGTAATTAATTAACGTTTAAGACATTTGTTCTATTTTTTCTTCTTTTTGTTAAAAAATTCATGTTTGTATTACTTAGTTTTTGTTTTTTGTATGGTTTTTTTTAAACTGCGACTTACGACTGAAAATAAATAATTAATTACATATTATACGAATATCTGCAATGTTTTTTTTTCACTTCAGTGCTTACCAGTACACCATGTATCTCACAGATACACGCGATCTCCCGTGTAACTTTTAGGGCCGCGACCTCCCCAGGGTTAAAAGGATTTCCAATTGTTCACATCTTTCAGTGTTTATAAAGGATGCTATAATTTCTTTTAACAACTGAGCTACTTATAGGTTTTTTACAGTAAAAATTGTCAACATCCCTACTAATAAGTTAAAATGTGCACAACATAATTTAATTATTACTATGTTTCCTAAATTGATAATTTTTGAAACTTACACAATTCCAACTTTCACAAATTGCATGCATTATTTCAATACTAAAATCGGCTGTGACAATATTAAACTTGGGCCAAGACATTTTATTTTTAATACAAGGATACTTAAATTCTAAAAGTCATGTTGCAATAGTTCCAGTATCATGTTTA
Source organism: Vesta saturnalis (assembly GCA_036346205.1). Taxonomy (NCBI): domain Eukaryota; kingdom Metazoa; phylum Arthropoda; class Insecta; order Coleoptera; family Lampyridae; genus Vesta; species Vesta saturnalis. The sequence continues at coordinate 659,899 of JARFJB010000994.1, read as the reverse complement.
GAAGAAATCATCTCTAATACGGGTACTACTTTTTGTGTTTTAAGTTGAACAATTCCAGCGTAATACAAAATTCTTTTGCAATTTTGATAAAGTTTTCGAATAACGGTTCCCGTTGCATGTAGGTATAAATTTATGTTATGTTCATCCCTAATAAAAGACAATTGCTCAATACACAATTTATTTTCAAACGGTTAGTCCAGCAATCACATCCTAATAAATGGTGCAGGCTTCTGCCACTATAGGATTGGATGACTTTAATTTTCTGAGTTTTTGAACAGCTTATACCTTACTATAAAAGAAATGACATAAGTTGACATGAAATGCGTCCATTTCGATTCTACTTCACAATTGTAAATAATTACACTGGGACAGTCCTTGTGAAACTAAGTAAAACCATAGCGTAAAGTAATGTATAATGCCCAGATTGTTACATCTTTGAGACCCATTAGTTAAAATACACACTTTCTAATGTTGATATCTTTCGACAATATGAAATAAAAATAAATTAAGAAAAATAGCATAGATAATAGGTTTTAGTTTCTTTTCATACAATAGGAATCCATAAAAAAGGGTACACTTGTAAGTAGTTAGTCAATCAATCACAGAGTTTCAACTCGGACAAGATGTACGAAACAGCATTTTATCGTAAACAAATCTGTATGAAACAAAATCATTTTTTTTCAAATATATTTTTTTAACAGTTCCTTTTATCATTGAATTGTTAATCGTAAATTTGAGAATCGTTATACTTAGATTGTCATTGAATATAAATGTTTCACTCAACGATTTTGTCTTCCACGCATTGTTATCACAATTCAAATGTCGCCATCTACTTTACATCATTGAATAGTTCTTAACAAATAAAGGAATTTAAAATTAGTTTTTTAAAAGATCACTCAGTTTTTTTAAATTATATCCTAAGAACCTACGTAGATCTGTGACATGAAAATGTCTTTAGCGAGCGCGCAAACGTAATCTTTATAAATTTTTTTGACGTTATAAAAAATATTTACATCACAATTTTTTGTTAAGTGACCTTTAGAATAGTTAAAGAAAATTTAAACAAATTTTGGATCTTCGAGTCCAATACGGACGATTTGCGGCAGCGCGCAAGCGTAATCTTTATGATTTTTTTATGACGTTATAAAAAATACTTACATCACAATTTTTTGTTATTAGGTTTCTCGCTAAGTGTCCTTCAGAATAGTTAAATAAAATTTAAACAAATTTTGGGTCTTCGAGTCCAACACGGACGATTTTCGGCAGCACGCAAGCCTAAGCTTTATGATTTTTTTTTGACGTTATAAACAATACTTACATCATAATTTTTTGTTATTAGGTTTCCTGTTAAGTGTCCTTTAGAATCATTAAAGAAAATTTTAACAAATTTTGGGTCGTCTAGTCCAACACGGACGATTTGCGGCAGCGCGCAAGTGCAATCTTTGTTTTTTGTTGACCTCATAAAAAAATGGTTTCGAATTAGGTGTACTTTGTAATAGTTAAACCAATTTTTTTTTAATTTTTGGGTCTTCGGTTCAGCATCCTGAAATATGTATAAGAACTCGTATTTGTTTGTTTGTATTTGTTAGTTTTTTCTTTTTGTATTTATTCAAGCATCTGAATATATGCTAACGTCTTTAGACACAATTCTAAGTCCCCTTTGGTGTTTAAAAGATTTTTTTTGGCTTTTTAGGTTTTTTGTTTTTTTTTTTCAACTTTTAGTTTTATTTTGTATTTATTCAAGTTTTTGAATATATGCTAACGTCTTTAAACACAATCGTAAGTCCCTTGTATCATTATATTTCTTTAATGTTTTGGAAATTCTTTCATCAAGATTAATGTAGATTTTCTTGCGTCATTTTCCTTCGAATTGTAAAGTAGAACGATCATAAACGTGATCAGCATACTTAGCTTCTTTAAGCAGACACTTCACTAACTGGAATACATTAGAATGCGATCTTATCAATGTATTTAAACGATGATTGCATCCCTCTAAAGCGTTGTTACTACGATGTCTTTGTTGATGACAATTCCACAATTCTTTGGTAATGCATCTGTTTTGTAACCATTGCTTAACGAAGTAATCGTAGAACTGCGTCATTTTTTCGGAAACTGGAGACGTTTCTTGAATGCATAACCAGCCATCATCGATATCTTCGACAGGCACATATGCTAACGCAGCGCACATTCTCACATGTAGACGTATCTCTTCGTCGTCCCTATATTCAGAAACAAGCCCAATACTCTGAATATTCCTCCATATACATTGATTATAACGAAAGTTGCAGCCAGAAATTTGAGCATTTGGGAAATTGTGTTTTAATGCACTACTCATTGTCCGCTCAAAATCCAGTTTTACAAGAGATGGTTTCCAATTCGGTAGTTTTTCTTTGACTGATGATAGTAATATATCGTATGTCTCTTTGGTTTTGTTAGGAAGTAGCGCAAATAGCACTGGTCCCATCCATAAATACGGTGCTCTTGCTGTTTGATAGAATCTCCCTAGCTTTGTTGCTACCAAACACCAAGATTCTATCACCCAAAGGAGTGCTCTCGTCGATAAATAGAAATTTCGTTTTATCTCTCATAGTTATAAGTTCTTCTGGAAATATTATATCTGGTACTGTAGCAGGATCTCTCTGCGACCCATTTGCACGTTTTCTAAAGTCGTTCAAACCACTTTTCACTGAAGAAAACTTTGGTATTTCTGTCACGCAATCTAGTCCTTGATTATATAATTGCATTGATATATTTTTGACATCGGTAAATAATCGTAGTCTTGCCTAGCTCTTTTTCTAGCATTGAACATACATAGTGTTTTACTTCTGTCGCTGCAACACTAGGCTTACACAAATGATCTGCTTCTCTAATTATTTTGTTGTTCACCATGATGATGTTGCCTCGACACTTTTCAGTTTTTTCTTTCATACAACTCCAAAAAACCGAACCATCCTTCTTTTTCTTTTTCATACGAAAACTATAAACTTTATACAAAACACAAGGTTTTCCCTTTGAGGTTTCAATTATTAGCATGTCCAGTCTTAAAATGCTTTTCCAAAATGAAAAAGTTGCTATTCACAGTTCTTAACGGAATGAAAATATAGTAACTATGACTTCTTTTATATACATGATTAATAGGAGCAATGTTTGGAATGTCATTAGCAGGAGAAAGTTTGAAAAACATTGATTGCAAACAATAAAACCAGTTTAAAATAGGTAGGTAATTTAATTAACACTAAGGTAGTGAGTCAAGGTAATTATTTCGAAAAATACCTTTATTTATTACTTTCATTTTATGCGCCGACTGTAATGTCTATTCACGTAATGCGGCACACAAGTAAAACATAAAATTTTTTGCTTATTCTACTTTGCCGCTACATACAAATGATTCGGATCGAACCGAACTTACTGCATATACAATCCGGGCTCTAGTCATTACCAGGAGATAGTAAATCATGAGATCTCATAGAGTTTTAAATATTTGTTTAATCTTAAAACCAAATTTCGATAATTTCAAAACGTTTAAAATTATATTACAAGAGAGCGCAAATCGGTCGATCGGAGATAATCGATATCCGATATCCGAAGGTAGGTTTAAATTTCTATAATAAAAATCGAAGAGCGCAAACTGGCCGATTTCAGGTAAGAGCACAAATCGTCCGACACCACCTAACTAGTTCGGAAATTATTTCCGTATGAGCACCTTGTTTGCAGCAATTCTTAAATTTTATTAAACTTTGTAAAATGAGCGACAGCGAAGAAAAGCATTTGCACAAGGAATGCAGTAATTCCACTGTAAACGCGCGAATTTTTAACAATTGCACTTTTTCTTTTATATCTTCTGAAAAATAGTCTTATTAATAAGTTAGTTCACATTTACATACTTAATACTAATGTAAACTTACATTTCATTCTTTTCAGTAATAAACATTTTTGTAACTGAATTTGCATCAAATTACAATAATAATATTTCAGACACTTGTATTAATGAGAACGTTAATACCAACCGTGTAATGCAAATACGTATCCCTTGGCGCCTGCGGAAATTAAACAACATTAGGGTGCGGAAAAATCGTGTTTCCATGCACCGGGAATAAGTGGAAATATTCCTTTTCCATAGAATGAGTACAAAATAGTCATTTGTATGCTAAGGACGTAAAATGCAACTTTGACGACCGACAATCTTCAGACCGTCAGACATTTTGCCTCCGTGGAAGATACATATAAATACACAATTAAATTCAAGTTATTTATGTGCACAATCAGTACTAAAATTCTCAGTGTGCTACGATGTGAGGCAGAATAAAATTTACGTAGCAAATAACAAACAACATTAATTATCAAATTGCATCCTGCAATTAAGTATAATTCATTGAATGCGGTACAAAAGATTGAGGTTATGTACGTACCTACATTCATTGGTATACAAAGTTGCTGAAAAATAAGGACAACGTGCCATCTATCACACTACTACAAGTAATTGAGCGAACGTTAGTGGACCAATCTCTCAAGAAAGTGTTGTAATATTGATAGTAGCGATAAGTTATTACTCTTAAATACGCCTTACAAATGCTGTGTACCCAAATATTCAAGTAACTATAATGGTGGTGAATATTTTTCTTCTTAAAAGATGACGAAATGAAAAACGATGGGATCATGCAATTCATAGCGAAAAGTAACTATCGGTGATGGGTTATAGTAATTAAGGTATCAAGGGTGTTACGGGTATACTAATGCCCCGAGGTCAACAACTTACTTGCATATTTGTTGTTACCATCCCAATACATATTTAAGACAGAGGAAGTGTAAACTCGTATTTTTTCAATCGTTTTGAATTTTTAAAAAATCCTCTGTTTATCTTATTTTAAACTTTCCTGTCATATTGATAGTTAATATTACCACCTTCAAAACAAAAAAAAATTGTGTTGATACCTGTTACGTTGTCGGGAAAAGTGTACTGATATGTGTAAAAAGTAAATTTACAGGCGAGGCAAAAAATTAAAAAAGAACTTTGAACAACTACGTTTTCTTTTAACAAAACATTTTGCGTTTTGTTTTGTATAGTTTATAAAAGAGAATAAAATGAGAATTTTTAAGCAATTAAAGACGCCCGAGCAAGCTACAAAAGAAGGAATACAGAAAACTAGTACAGTACGAAAAAATTTAGAAGAGCTTTCAAAGCTGAGAATCCTATGAAGCAAGACTGTATTGACAAAAAATACCTACAAATGGTAAATTGTGTAATAAGTAATAATTAATTTTTATAATGTAATAAATAACGTTTATATTTTAGAAGTATTTTTTATAATGGTTCCATAAAGCAATTGGAAAATTATATATATACAGGGTGCGGTATTAGTGTGTCGAAGTACGATATATTAGTTATTAAAGGTGATATCAAAAGGAGTTATTTACAAAAATATTAACTTCACACTATAAAACTATTTTCGTATTTACAGGGTGTTGCACATTAACAGGGTGAACCAAACGTACTTTTTCTTTAATGAGACACCCTATATATTATTTCATATTTAGATTAAGCTCATCTCCCCCATACTTCCAATATAGGGTTTCATCACGGTATATAGGGTATTTCAAAAGTTATGGTCAATTGTGCACGAAAATCATTCTCATTTCAACTTCCTGTATACCCTAGACAGAATAACCTAACAATAATTTTTTCCAGGCATAACTTTTTGACATTGGTACAGTGTGATGAGAAAGTGCTATTTCTATAATATTGCACCAATTGAATATCGAGCGAACACAAGATTTTGTCAATTTTTCGAATGAATCACCCTGTATTTTATTTTAAAAAGTGAAAATACACTTTATGTTCTTTCATTTTTATTAAGCACTCCCTATTCGTTAATTTCTGAGATATTTTCCGGGATAATATAAGTAGTGTTATGCTTCTAATTATCATTGGTGATAGTTCCAGTTAAAACCGATGAGAATTGAACGAGTGCGAAGCACGAATTCAATTTTCTACAGGTTTTAACGAGTGGTATCATCTATTATTAATCATAACACATGTTATATTTGGGAAGAGAATATAATAGACGTTAATAGAACAAATATTTTTTAAAGTTTACAATTTTAAGCGACCTGTCACTTTAACAGTAAATATTACAGTTGCAAGATAATCAATAGAATTATTTATTTCTTTGAAAATTTTTGGCACTTTGACAGTAAACTATTTTATTCATTAAAATCATGTGACAGTCAACATACGGTGGTAAAGTTATCACCGATTTGATAGCCTATTCTGCGATTTTGCTTTTGTATTTTAACCAATGAAAGTAATCAAAAATGTACCATATGACATGTGAATTATATTCTCAGTTTAATAACAGGAAGAGATTTTTGTAACAATATCTATTCTCACAAGTTAGCCGTGAACAAATGACAGATAGATATTATTCAGTAATAATAATTGGAAAGGTTAGTAGATAGTTTTAAATGTACGGGTTCAGTAGTTTATGAAAAAAAGGAAAGGACAAAACCTGTACTTAACGAGGAATAGGTGGATTTAGAGCTCCGTTGCTATGGTAACGGCTGCGCCCGACTTCCCCACTTTGCTGGTATTTTTTATCCACTTTTACTAATCGGAAACGTGGAAAAAAAATTTGTATGTACAGAATTGAGTCTAGAATTCGAATTGGCAATAAAAAAGTCGAATTTTTTTAATTTTCTCGGTAGTGGCCCCAGATTTTACCCTTACAATAAACAAGGGTATTACAGTAAGTCTGTATAACTAAATAAAATGCTGGAACCACTGTTGAGGCGTCACAATTTCGTGGTCCCTACTGCAACGGAGGCTACTCCATTATTTATTTTTGTTTCCAAGTATACAAGCACAATGGACAAGGGGTGCACATTAAGAATCATCAACGTAAAATAATATATTAATTAACCACCTCATCTTTTAGGTCACTGGTAAAATGGTGCGCATGACGGTGTGTAAAACCAAACTTTAAAGTTGAGCATTGGGTATTTGGATTTTCGTGAAAATCGGCCAGCGTGGTAGTATCTTCACTTCTTTTGAAAACAGCCATCTTGTATTTTCTTATGAAGTTCTTTTTGAATTTTATAAGTACGATTTTCTGAGAAATCGTAAGACATAAATATTTCCAACAGAGTTCGGTTCTCTACCAGATGAATACGATAAAACGTCGGTTCTAATGTAAAATATATATAGTTTTAATAATCCGTATGGAAGGACCAAACATTAAAAAAAAGTCGTGCCGCACTAATTTTTTTAATAAAATAAATCGAAGTTGTATCGAGACATTTTCAGAAATCAGAATAGGTTTCCGGTGCAAATGTTCCGTATGAACCTCTTTTATAATATTTAATCATTTAAAACCGTTTGTGGGAAAAGTATTGGTAGACGTACAAAGTTAACGGAACATTACAACATATCGAAAACCGCAATATATACAGTGTAGGGCCGAAGTTAGTTACACAGTACATACACAAACTGGTAAATAACAGGTAAGAATTATCATCGTAGCGTAATACTTAATGTTACATCTATCCACTTCCTCTTGATTTTTAGTATACGCTTTTTCAATTAGCTTAATGTAAATTCAAATAACAATATGCTTAAGTTAATTGCCATACAGATGTAGCATAGATTCACGTGTGATGGTTACATGAACATTCTCATGTATTTCACGAGACTTCATTGTATCCACTTAAAATAGGACTTGGGATTGCGATGTAAAAAAGGAAAATAGTAAATTGATTTTTTTAAACGAAACTATTAATGCAGAACTATCGAAGTATAATTTTATGCCTATTTTTACAAACAATCAAATTAGGTACTGATTGTAGTGAAATAAAACATTAGTAATGTCAATGACAATTACCCGCAATGCAGCCAATAAAAATAGATATTCTGATTTCTGATAGCTACCAACTTTGTAATTTGAACTCCCTAATGCTTTACCAGATAACTAATGGCTTTTTCCGAAAGTGCACTAAAAGTATATTCATATATTGTGATTAACGTACAATGTAGTAATAATATTAAATATGCGTTGTTGAAAGCCACAGTTCTCTCGAAATTCAGGAAAAATACGAGTAGTCCAGTTAGGGTCAAAAAATAATGACTAGAAACGACTCACCACTGAAATCGCCATTTTATTGCCGACAGTTCAAAATACCGTTTTATTTTCGTGATCGAAAACGTACAAAATAAAATATACATTTTTCCACTAACCTAAAACAAACCTGTCTGATGATCAAACAAATGTAATTATTGGTAAATATTGCTATTGAGCTGGTTAGTATTGTCCGCCATTTTGTAAAAAATACAATTCACTTAATAATGGAGAAAATACGCAAGATAATTGTTTAATGTTTACCATATTTGTTCAATAAAGTGGAAGTTTAATAATATGTAATCTATTGTAGGGATAATAAATAAAATTGTTAAATGGAATAATTTAGGGACCAATTTTATTCAGATTCCCTGTTTTTTAACCGTATCTTTTGTTTGATATATATAACTAACATAATCACAGAAAATAAAGCCGTGAAATTCAGGTTTCCGCTAAAGTCCTCAATATACTATAATATTAGATTTTCTAATCTTAAAATCGTGCAAAAACTACAGGATGTGCAGAAATTGAGCTTATGATAATAAAAATGTTAATCTTTAGTAAAAACAATTAGCTCCTTGGCGTACTTTTATATTAGGCGAAACAACGAGGGACATACTTTACATTTAAAATTTGGCACAATCTTCTGCAGTGTTAAACCTAATCGAACTGTGTCTGTTGCATTCATTTTGAAAATTTGGGAAACTGCATTAAAGCATTATAAAATGCAAATTGAACGTTTAACCTGCAAATTCAGCAGTAATTATGGTTTATGTAAGGCAAAACGAGTTGAAACTATACGATTGTTACCACCAAAATAGCAATTGAGCAACTATAAAAACTATTAATTAAATTGCAATTTTCACAAATTTTAATTTAATGGGAAAACGCAAGTTAGTTTTATGTTAAATAAGTCATTCATTACATGAATGCCAGAGAATTGATGTCTTCGTCTCTTCATCACGTACATTTTTAATTATATCACTCTTTTTAACAGTGGTCACGAAACAGGTGTTTTTCGTTTTAAGAATTTAAAACACAAATCCCTGTGAATTTCGTATAATCACATACGAGTGTATTGTATATTTGCTCAAATCAAACAAAAGGGTTGGTTTACAATAAATCGAAAGAAAAAAAAGGTGAAATCGACCCGATCTCAACAAGCTGTGGTCAAAATTAGGATGTTTTATAGGTAATATAATATAAATAAAATGTATACTCACGTTTTCTACTTCGTAATTAAAGACAATCCAATTAAAAAGTAATCCAAAAGTTGGTGAAACGCGCACGTTCACTTGTTTTAAGTAAAAGAAATATGAAGGAAAAGGTAACCGGATTAGTATGTAAACAATCACTTATATAAAACTGTATCCACTGACGATTTACCGATAAAGCGAATATGGCAGGCAGACAACGACCACTCTGACCGCCGCCGTTTTCCAGCAAACGAAGCTGCTGGTTTGCTCCTGCTCACACACAGCGAAGCGAACGGTTATAAAAATAGCACACTTCACACTGCTACGTGGCAGTAAAATTGTTAGTAAAGAAACTAAAATAGATTCTCTTCTAAAGTCGCTACACAATACTAAAAAACACAAAGGTTTATCGCAATATGTATATAAACACGTCACTGCTGGGCGCGTATTCCTTACTGGCCGATCCACTTGCTGCTCAGGCTCGACTAAGCTACTGCAAAACCCACAAAAACACACCAAGTCACAGCACACATGTCCCCTATATCAATTTTAATATCGTAACGAACAACGCGTGGATTTTGTAAGAAATTTAGTTTACGATAGTGAAAGAAAGGCAGGCGCGGTTCTAAAAATAGCAGTAACACGTACCTCTCTCTCTTAAAGTCAAATCTCGAATGAGAGGCGCGCGCGGTGGAGATCAAAAACGCGGAGTTGCGCGTCTTCGGGGGTGGGGGATACGAGCGACGGGGGGACGACGACGACGGTAAAACCACTTTGTTCTGCTACTTGAGGCCATTGCCGAGTTTTAGGGCAAAGAAGAAAATGTCTTTAAAACGTAATTAAATATTATGATTATTAATTATACTCTTACCGTTTCATAGTTTTAACTAACTTCCATGTTGTCTTTCTAATTCGTTGTTAATCGAGTATTAAACAATTATTTGTGAATAATTGTTTTTGCAATTTACAATCGACTGAAGTTAGCGTTTTCTATGTAATGCTCGTAAACAATTGTTTTCAAAGCAGTGATTGCAAACAGGTGGTATATTACTGTTAACGAAAAATTGTAAACACAAATAATCATGTAACAGTTTATTCAAACTAAAATTCACGCCCTTTTGTATTTAATGTATTATATAGAAATCATCTGTAATTTGACCTATCGTTATTAACTTCTCTCCGCAAGCCTTTTGCTTACATCACCTAATTAGGAAAATTCGATCTAGTTTCTTCTCTTCTTACAGCTATTCTTGTAATTACAGAATATAACGTAAATTTGGAGATTAATCGCAAGTACAACTACGAAATTTTGTTTTCAATGTACTCAGTGGAAGGGTGTCATTCCATTTCTTTAGGCCATTCCGGAAGTAACCACTCAGTCGTATACGTTAAATGATGGAACGTGGTATGCCTTATTACATTTTTTAATCGCTTTAGTGAATCTCTAATTGAAATGAATTTTTTGAAAAATGGTACGTGTATTATGAAATAACAGAAATAAATACCTACTATAAAAAAATATATTTATTTACTTTAAAAATAGAGTGAATTTTGTAGGATGGCGACTAATGGCGTAGTATATATGTTCATTAGAAAATCAAGTTTTTCTATAGAAATTTCTAAATTAAGGTACCTATATGGAATGTGTAAAAAAATTGGAATATCTCTTGGGACTTCTTTTTGAAGAATTTATATTGGATTGATCCATCATCAGAATAATAGTGTACAGTTTGTCCCATTTTTTTATTGTTTTTCAAGGTATCTCGGCTATGAGAATGATAAGATTTTGTTACAGGCCAAACACTCATTAGAGCATCAGCTCGTAAAGACAATGTGCGGGCACGGTATAGCTCAGTGGCGTGGGCGGGGTTCATATTTAATGCTGCAAAAGGGCACTCGTCACAAGTACATAACGTCAAAATCGAGAAAAATGTCACAAAGGCGCCACCTGTTAGATACATTTATAGCGGGAAAACGTCATTAACCAGATCTTACTAATGGCCTAACAGGAAACCATAATGTTCGCTCAAAATAATCCACTCATCTCTACTAAAATTCTATTCCAAAAATATTCATGCGAAGTTCACGTAAAACTAAAACTCATGAAATATTTGGATAAACTTCAACGTCAAAATTATTGGCTCAAATAACCAAAAATATCTGATCAATGCGATCATTAATTATTTAATTTAAATCGAAAAATGCGTCGCAACAAAACTAAACAGGCACGATCAAATATCACAAAAAGTCTTAAAATTCAATAGACGTTAATAATGGGGACCTTATTACTAAATTCGAAAAATACACAGCGACGCCACAACAAATAAATAAACTAGCTTACCTTTATCCCAAATCGAGACAAATCAATGACTGCAATCGGTAAGTTGATTCGTATAAAAAACTTCAAAAATAATTTACGAATACTCGCAAAACTATCGTGTGCAAAAAATAAACGGCTGATAATCTACATTATGTTCAACACCTTTTTTAAAATAAACTTTATTACCAAAATGAAGATGGCAAATACGCTAATTTAGACGTTGTCATAATCATTACGAGTAGAAGGTCACTTGAATATAATTAGGACGTCATAAATAAAAATGGCAACACTTTTATCACGTTGCCCCGCCCATTTTTTGTTGGCTTCTTTTTCGGCGCCATTTTCAACCCCATGATGGCATTTTCAATCCATTGGTGTATTTATGGCACTTATCCCGTAATTATGGCCTTTTTGGCAGTATTAAGAGGATTTTTGGCAGTCCAGCTCCTGGAGGGTAGGCAAATGCGCGCGCATACAGCGGGTTATGAGACCTTAGGGCCGTGGTTTTAATTGAGTCATAATTAAATCGTGCCGCCATTTTGTTTTCAATTATGGCGTCATAATTAAATTCCGCCGCCATTTTGTTTTTAATTATGAGTCATAATTAAATTGTACCGCCATTTTATTTTTAATTATGAGTCATAATTAAATTGTGGCGTCATTTTTTGTTTTTAGTTATTTGTTTTGGCGGTCATTTTGTCAGCGACCATTTTTTGTAATTATGGAGGGAAAATGTGAAATAGTATTCTAATAAGGTTGGTTTATTTTGTTTTTAAAACTAATAAATGTAGTAGATTCAAGATGTTGATCTGCGTCAACTTCTATCAAAGCACATTGGTTATTATCGATAATAAAAAGATAAAGGGGTTTTCATTTATTATAAGTAATACTATTTTTGGATTACATAGAAACACATCTCACGTATCAGCAGCAGCATCATCATCATCCTCCTTATCTGTTAGATCTTCAGCTATCTCTTCTTTTTCCTCTGACTTCTCGGTGCCTGTGCCAACTTTACTTCACCCCATTCGCAGACTCTATTTTCTTTATCATCTGCTGCGGCTTCGTCAGGTGTTGTTGTTATGCCATAATAATTTACCCTTAAGTCCTCAAAATCTCGAATATCCTCGACTGTGGGATCATAATACTTTGAATTCATTTATGTTGTTGTTGACGGAATCATAGCTTGACTAACGTAAAAGCAGTGATGTGTTTTATTCGACCCAATTTTCGCCACTGCGCAACCATAACTTACATAACACTGCAAATGCGTGATTTAAGGTAAGTGTGTATTGATGGAGTGAAAATTTACAATAGGCTTAGACCAAGATGAGATGGTACTGATGAATGATTGATTGAATAATAAACCAGTTGAATTTTCATTTCAACATGCATGCCTCAACCTACTCGACACTGTACATTGACCAGACAAAAATCCATACAAAGCAATGGGTTTCTAATGATACGTTGATATTAAACACACACACACACACACACACACACACACACACACACACGCGCGCGCGCACGCACCATCCAGTTGTACTACTAGCCCAAATTAACGTGTTACACTATCGTCGAGTGTACAAAAACAAAAGAGTTTTACCGGTATCGTGTATTATAGGTTAAAATATATTTAAAATTAAAGTCACTGGATTAAGATATAAATAAAAGTTTTGTGCGACTACCACCTCTCACAACCCGCGTCCTAACCTTCTACTCTCTACGTCTGTCCCAACTTAAAACTGACTAATCATCCGCCAAAAAACACATGTTCTCCTCCGTAATTACATAGTCTTTTATACGGCTTGCGTCATATTTTTAGCATCCATCTTTGACTTGGGAACCGCATGACCAGCACTCATCCAGCCAAACATTTATTCCATGAATTGGTATCGCGCTCTTATTTTCTTAACAGGGCATATTAAAGCTCAAATGAACTTTCCCCATTTTGTAAACGGTGAATCCTAACCCAAAACGAACCTGTGACCTTAAAAAGAAAGACTCGCGGCATCCGTTTCCAAACTACGCCTCAGGCTGACGTTATCAGAAATGCAATGCAAAAGCAACTTATTATTATTCGCATCTTATGTTTCTCCAAACCCTTTTTAATTTACTTAACAATAAATTACGATTTTAATTTTAAACTTTATTCTAAATAGATAAACCTTGGAAAAATTTGATAACATTTTCAATTCCAATTAAATTAACACCAACAAAAAACATTTTAGGTATTAACGGAATTTTGATTCGAACTACAATACTAAGCTTTACAATGAACTGAACAAAAAGCAAAAGACACGTCACTGTAATTCTTAATTTATGACCTTTTAACACCAAAAATTCGATAAAGTGAAAGAGAGAGAAAAAGGAACTTAAACATCCACAGATGACAGAACGGCTAGCTTAAATTTTTAAATATCATAAGTGAGAGGAAAACAGGAACTAGATAGATCCTTCCAGATTTTTCGAAGCCGTGTAGAAGAACGAATATGATTGAGCAGCGCAATAGCCATTGTAATACCGATAGTACAAAGAAAGAATTGAAACGACTCTTCTATGCTCAAGGGCCTGTCGAAAGTTAAGGATTGGCCATATATAACCCTAATTGCTCTTCTTTAAATACGGTCAGAATCATTACGACACGAGTTTGATGCAAATAAATCCACACAAAAATTAGCCTTGTCTAGGGAATCAGCAACTACAGATCCCTCAAAAGATGTCGTGGGAAATGCAGATGTACCAAAGTTTTGACTGATCACTTTACATAATGACCAAAATTTCGACTGCCCAAAAGGGAGATGTAGTTTCTTGTTTTCTTGTTCAAACATCTTTTTGGCTTTACTGATAACATTGTTGTAACTATTTTTGGTAATAACGTAGTCTGCATTACTCTCGACCGTTTCATTAGATTTCCATTTATAATATTAATTTTTCCAACCCCTATTGAACGAGAATGACTTCTACAATTTTGGTTTTTTTAATGTATAACTCTATGACCATGAGGATGAATTCAGATGTCCGAAGTCGAGGACGACTTAAAGCAATATTCCGCCACAAGAAGGTTGCAAAGAAATCTCGTAAATCACTGCATTTAGCTGACTTAAGAAACCACAAGGTTCTATCAATTTTATGAACAACAGAGAAATTAGGGACAGTAGAAGTTAATGGGAAAAAAACTGCAGTTTTTAAACAGGTGGGCTTTATGTAAGAAAGAGGTCTAGAAAATGTGGGTTATAGTTAGGGTTATTAGGTACTCTCGTGGTTTCGGAGATCATTTGGGTGAGATCACATGATAAATCACATGTTCTTGCACTATGACCAGTAGGATTAGGAGATGAAAAGTGAAGCCAATTACAGTTATGAACTTTGAAATCCCCAGTACTGAGACATCGCAAGATAAAAGCTGAGATAGGAAATAATCAACTTTCAAACTATAAAATACCTATGCAATAGTAGAATTTTACAATCTTAGGACCAGAATCCGAGTGAATCGATGTTTTCAGAGGAGACGTGTTTCAGATAAAAACGAAACGTCAGGTTGAAATTGTTAAAGATTAGCAAACAGTTTTAATATTAGACCTTATACCGCTGATGTTACAGTAATAGACCAGAAATTGGATACTTTCGATGACCGAGGATACTTGGGCCTGCCCTCCAGGATATCCAAACGGAGCAAGATTTTACGTTTCGTATTTTTTGCCCTAGAAACCGCAGCTACCTTTTTTTTAAGTTTTAGACTATCAAGCAATTTTGGATAGGAAGGCAGTGAGGATGAGAAGAAGTATAGGATGAGAATGGATTAAGGGTCAGATAATGGTAACAGGCAGTCCTTAGCGGGCACAGAAAATCGGAGAAGCAATATTAATCAGCCCATGGTAAATGTGGTGGTACCCCGCCGACTGGCATGGGGTACACGTGCCTCCCACATCTAAAACATGCCTCCCACCTCTAACACTTACATGGTTAATAATTATTTTAAAATTGGTTTTTGTGGTATATGCCGAATGATCTTTGCTGTAATTGTTTTCTTACGTACTACGTGGTTTAATTTACATTGTTGTCGAATAAATTATAAACAGCTGCAACTGTTTGAAAAGTAAGCTCGTTCTGACAGTATAGACTTTTTAAACAGCGTTCCTTCATCGACCACTAAGAGACGGACAGAAAAATAGTTTACGGCGCAACTAATGGAGGAGGAAAAGACCTTTTCAACGAGACTAAGCTTGTTAGTTTTGATTAATGCAAACTGAATGTATTAATTTTTTTAAAGAAGTTTACGATTTCCCACCACTTGGTTTCAAGAGATAGACTAATGAGTATTAGACAAGAAAAGGGTTGACAGGTTTAATTGACGTGGGAAACACTGAATCTAATTCGGAATCAAATCCAAAAAGGGTTAGCAGACGTCGCTGTTTAACTAATACGTTTTGCAATTATTCCATTTAAACGTACGAAATTGAAATCGTGGCTGAAAGAACTTGGAAAGCTCAAGCAATCCGTTCTTCCCTTTGGGAACGGAATTAAAAGAGTTTCCGTTTTCAGCTGGATTTATCAACTTTAACTTAAACTAAAACATAATTTAATATTGAGGGAATCTTACTTCCTTAAAACCTTTTCTTGAGCACTTACCTTTATTTAGAATAAGGTTTGTTTTAAAGAGAAATCGGTCCCAACAAGGAATCAGTGTATGGTCTAACATAACATACCAGTCACGCCATTCCCTTAGGGGTAGGCAAAATAATCCCTGCCTCTCATTTATTTTTAATTTGCAATCTTTCTCCATGCTTTCCTATCCCTGCATACCTCCCTAGCTTCCGCAAGATTCACACATTTTCTCTGACATGCCTTTTTATTTTTAAAACTCCGCATCCTTCTTTATTTTATTATGCACTTTTTAAAACCATTTTGTTTGTAGATCTCCCTGATGAAAGGAAATGGTGAAATGAATTTTTTTGTGAACGCAACACATGATTCTGGAAATCATATTACACAAAACATTACAAAAACAATAGACAATAAATTTCTAGAAATGAAAAATAACAAAGTAATAAACAGAAAATATTAAAATATGGAAATATAAAAATTAAAACGTGTTTTAATTTTTCAACTTTGACAAAATTGTTTCAACATCTCTAACAATTTTAATAGATAATATTACTACTGACGAAGATAACTGTAAGTGCTATCGAAACGTTTAGATTGTATAATTTAACATACACCATTAAAAAACCCAAACCCACAAACTATTTTATTAGGAAATATTTTATATACACATTTAACCCAACCATAGCAGAGAGGGAATCAATAAAATCTTTACGAATATAAGGCAGTTATATCGTGTACAAAGATTTATAATTAAATAAAAGTAAACGTAGTTGTAGGGTACTTTATGGTACCGCTTGGGGTCTTCCAATGAGGTTCTTGAATTAAATAAAGGAATTTTGAAACACTTAGTTCAAATTAGGTTTGAGAAACATGGACCGAAGATTATCGCCTTCATAAAAACATCAAATTGTCAGGAAGCGCAATATGGATGTGCAGGTTCATATACCTTCACGATGATTTAAAATAAGTGATTGAAATAAACAAATGAACACCAGCTATATTTCAGAACATACCCTGAATGAACGACTCAGGTTATACACAAAATAATAGGAATTGCTTATTTATAGACAAATAAGAGACTTATCTTTTTTGGGTTTTTTTAATGGTGTATTTTGAATTTGAAGTTTCATAACTTGATGAAATTTTGTTAAATGTGTGTTTTGGCTGACATTTTTCATTGTTAGCTTTCGCCGTTAGAGAGTGTTCCGATTTGTCATCTTTAAGACAGTTTAACATTTAATTTCTAATGACCTAGTTATTCTTTACTAAAATTTAATTCTATAGTTGGCTTTATACGTTTCTCAAA
The DNA here is from genome assembly GCA_036346205.1 of Vesta saturnalis. Classification (NCBI taxonomy): domain Eukaryota; kingdom Metazoa; phylum Arthropoda; class Insecta; order Coleoptera; family Lampyridae; genus Vesta; species Vesta saturnalis. The sequence continues at coordinate 642,361 of JARFJB010000994.1, read as the reverse complement.
CTGCAATATTAATAGCAGGCTGATATTTATGTTTTAATTTTTTAACTTTGACAAAATTGTTTACAACATCTTTAACAATTTTAATATATATTACTACTGACGAAGGTAACTGTAAGTGTTATAGAAACGTTTAGATTGTATAATTTAAAATACACCATTAAAACACTCAAAAAAGGTAAGTATTTTATTATGTGTGATAATGGTGAAAGTTTACATTTTCATAAATAAGAGACTGTAGATTCTGAAAATAATTCCTGTAACCAAAATACTTGAAATAAAAATAAAACACAATTGACCACAGAACAGATCTAATGATATTGGTTTTCAAAGTCACTTTACATATTATAATTAATCCGAACTTATCCTGTATAGTTTTCTTACTGATGGCTGACTAGTAGCGTGAAAGAAAAATTATCGGTAAAACGGATTGATAGGAAAATGAACATCTGGTTAAAGTAAAATCCATTAATAAATCAAGCTTTAACAAATCTCACAGTGAGTGATGGAATTTATAAAACTAAAAATTTCAAAGTTTTCTTCTTTCATTCACGAGGAGCCATTTTAACCCAAAAACGATGGAGGAAATCAATTTTTACCTGAGTGCGAAATGCGCCTATTCAAATCATTCTCATACGAGAAACATTCTATTAGAGGAAACGACCCAGACAGTCATCTTATGGAAATTTTAAAGTATAAAAAGTATTAGGTGATTCGAAATTGTTAAGTAAATATGAACATGGACGAAATTCAAACGTACGTTTACGTTTAACAAATAAAAATGAAGCGTAACAACGTTTAGATAACAGTCAAAGTTATCATCTTCAGTAAATGATAATAGAATTAAACATTAATTGAGTTGTCAAAGTAATTTGATATAATATGAAAACTCAAATATAAGCTTGCTATTAAAGTAACAGTTTGACAAACGTATTTAAAAGCTAATGATGGAATCTAACTTTATTTTACATTTAAATTTATAACAAAATTAGAATCCATAATTAGCTTTTAAATACGTTTGTCAAACTGTTATATTAATAGCAAGCTTATATTTGGGTTTTCGTATTTTATAAAATTATTTTGACAACTTAAGTAACCTCGACGTCGAGAAAACCTATACTCACACATGACTTTGGGGTCTTGGGGATTTTATGAAGTCATTAAAAGCAATTAGTTACCGGATTTTACTTCATGCCCTCAGCTAGTGTCAATTCGACGCCGATTAAAGCATTAATTTATAATACATAAGATATTGGTAATTGTTACAAAAATGAATATAGCTATTAGGACAGTGACGATTTCATATACAAGATAAAGATAAAACACCCTCCTAATAGAGAATGGGTAATTTTCAGGAAACATTGCCACAATTTCTATATCATTTTAGTTGTCTGAAAATACGCGACCTAATTTTTTCAGGAGGTACGAAATATTCGTTCAGCAGGTGGCTATAATCCCTAGATTTTAGATAGTATAAATTGAAATATACATAAGTGAGGTATGACTCACCGTTATAGCTGTTAATACGGATTTAGATTTTACTAGATCTTTAATTGGTACGTCAAGTTTCTATTGGTGAATATTTTTATCATTTTCAATTGAATTTAAATTTGAATACAATTTTGTGAACTTAACTTTTGTTAACTTTTTAACTTTTGTTAAATTTCAAATTTAATTAATTTAAATTTAATTTAAAAAATGATAAAAACATTCACCAATAGAAACTTGACGACCAATTAAAGATCTAGTAAAATCTAACAAAGAAATAGTTTTCAGATATTAATAATTGTAATTGTTATTATACACTGAAAACAAAATCTGTATGTTTAATATGATTTTAATTTTAATTACATATGTTTTCACATTGCAATTCTGTGGTACCTTAACATATTTAATTGGTAAAACATTTACTTCAAGGTTTAGGAAGAAACGGCAAAAATAATGAAAATGACTGAAAAAATGGGAAGCGCTTTTGTCCTTGATTTTCCGCCTGTCTGTCTGTCTGCTCACGATATACCGCATCCTCTAGACCATCTATCGACTTCGGGTTTTCATCTCTCTCACTCCTTTATTAAAATTTGGTATTTTAGCAAATTTTAATACATAACCTTTGTTTGACAGACATTTCAACCTCAAATATTTCAATATACGGACGAAAGGGAAATTCAATTAAAAAGCAATGGGTCGCATTGACAACTCCTACAGGTGGGCTTTGATCAATTTCTTGAGTTATAAGATGATCAGCTATCGCACAATCTCATATGTTCTTTATCAAAGCTACGTTTTGCCGCCCCAATGTATACTTTTCCACAAGAACAAGACAATTTATACATCCCGAAAAATGACAAATCGATTTGAAACAACTTTAAGTGACCTTTCTTGTAGGTTTAAAACTAAAAATAAAGGATAAATAAGAAATACGATTTAATATCCAAACTATAAGTATTTTAATTATGTGTGATAATCGTGAAAATTGAATTTTTGAAGAACACGACAGATACTCTTTTCAGTAGGTAAAAGGCAAAATTCTATTCGTATTAAAAAAGAAACACAAGTCTGTCACTCAAAAACATTTCCCTATATTTCATTTTTATCTACAACATCGTAATCTAGATTAAGAATTACATAAGTAATAACTATACTTCGGCACTGTTTTCAAAATTATTTCTTATTTGACCTGTGTGATTTTACAGAAGCAAGTGGATATATGAGTGTAAATAAAAATGCTTAGTTGTAATACCTATTTTCATATTTGTCAAATTATTATTTCATTTTTCAAATCGCAAATATTCGATAAATACACTTTTTTATCTCTTGGAATCTATATAATCTTATTATTACAGATCTTCCAAATACATTCCAGTTGTTGAATATTGTTTAAAACATTTTTTTCACAAAACAAAGAAAATTATGCAAATTATGAGCATCTTGTTTAACCCTTTCAATAACGAGCTGGTACAATAGTGGTGACACGATCTGCTTAGCATTCGGGAGGTAATGGGTTCGATTCCCGTTACCGTCTACCTTGTATGAGCATTTTCAGGGGGTTTTCCTTATAGACATGTAGCGGCATGGTCACTGCGTATGTGTACACCGTGCGAATACTGGGGTAGTATTTTCCCCCTCAGAACCCTAACTCCGTTCCTTCCTATCATATCCCGACCACACCTATCCTTAATCCCACCACGCATATATACGTAATGTATGTATATATGCTGGGAATCCATGATTGAGTCCGAAGAAGCTTGGAAAGCTCAAACAGCCAGCCCATCCCCTGGGGGAGGGAATGAAATACATGACCTTTCTTTTTCCTTATTCACCATTTCAATCCTGCAGGGGCCTTTTGGTGCTGCAAAAACAAACCTAGCCTGGTGGGATTTTCAAGCTTTCGAGATAACACGTATATGACTATTATGAGAAGCCTATAAGTTAGCTTCAGGCACAACTCCATGCTCATATGATCAGGTGATTTTATATAACCTCAAAATGTGTTGATAGTTGTGGCTGCAACTGAATGCCTATGTTTATCATTTATTTTAGTGAAAATATTGGAGTTTATTAGCACGTCACAATCTAAAAGTACCCGATAAGTGTGTAAAAAGTCTGGGTACGTAAGAAGATTTATCGCTGATTGCCACTTTCACCGATATTGACGAGTAATTTTCAATGGGGATTTCCGTCCCATCAGTGGTTTTCGTCGTGTACAAAAGGTCGGAGGGTTCTAAGCGATTCAGAAACAGAACCGTTCGAGGGTCAACATATGATTTATACAAAAATCTGCAAAGTTGTAGAAGGTCTGAAAAGGAAAATTGCTGCAGTACCATATCTTGTTCCTCTAGCTGAACGAATGGTTGGGAAAGACAAAGGCGGCAATCAAACGTCATGCTGGTGGTCGATCTGGCAGAATCACTGAAAGACGAAAGATGCTGGTAAATGTGAGTCATCTTCTAACTCAGATGCAAAGAAAACGAAGAAATCGGCATTGTTCACCACAAAAAATACAAAGTCATACGATGACTATGTGCGTTGTTTGTAATTTACTTCCATTCAACGTATTCTCGAATGGGGAAGCAATAATCTAATTAAATTTAATGCTAACAAAACTCAGTGTTGCCTTGTGTCCGCCAAAAAAGATCGATCATTTCCTATTGTAAGTATGAATGGCTCAGTTCTTAAGCTTTCAGACTGTATTACTCTGTTGGGTATGGCTATATCTTGAAATCTCTCATGGGTTGACCATCTTCTGTTAGCTACCAAAACAGCTGCTTGTAAAATAGGCTTTTTGTACAGTACTTTACCTCTCGACAACTCCTTCTGCTGTATAAGGCCCAAATTCGGCCTCATCTGGAATATAATTCTCACCTCTGGGTTAGTGCTCCCCAATACGCTCTCGATATCGTTGATCGTATTCAAAAGAGAGCGATTAGGCTTATAAATGACCCGTCCTTAACTTCTCACATACAGTCCCTTGAGCATAGAAGGATGGTTTCAGTTCTTTCTTTGTATTATCGTTATTACAACGGCTATTGTGCTGCTGAATTATATTCTTTGATACCATCTCCGGCTATCTTTGCGAGAAACACTCGGTTCGCTCATTCACATCATCAGTATGCAGTACAAATCTCCACTTGTCGTACCAAACGGGCGCAATCCACATTTTTCTACACGGCTTCTAAACTCTGGAATGATCTCCCTAGTTCCTGCTTTCTTCTCACTTATGATATGAGAAAACTTAGGTAGCTGTTCATAGGCATCTATTGGCAATTCATTATCCCTCTATCCATCCTCCTAAGTGTTCCTGAGTGCTTTAGCACAATAGGCCAAATTGAGCCTGTTCAGGTCCACAATCATAAAAAAAAATGTAAAAAATGTTTCATACCATTTCATTCATAATTTATCGTGGGTTATTTTTGTTTCATAAAGTTTGAATAAAACATTTAATTGGTCATACTATTGACTTTCTGTACCCCTGCAAAAGGACAGCAATTTAGGGGCTAATTTCATATAAATTGGAAGTAAATGATCTACCCTTAAGATCATTTTAAGGTAAACTATTCTCATCCTTGAAAAAAACATATAGAAACGTATTGAAAGGGTCCAAAACTTTTATATCTGTATTCATGTGTTATATAATTTCTATATAATACTAAATTTTGTTGAAATCTTACTAAATTGAACTGTGTATAGGAAAATGTTTTCTATTCAATTTTGTTCAATTTAACAATATGACATAATGTTCACACTTTAACATCGGGAAATTCCGTAGCTAATAACCTTGGAACCCAGTAACTAGAATGAGAGAGACGACAATGAGAAATAAGTGACGTTGACGTCGAGAAAACCTACACTCACACGTAACTTTGGGGCCTTGGGGATTTTGATGAAGTCATTAAAAGCAATTAGGGTTTTGCTCTGTGCCCCCACCCAGTGTCGATTCGACGCTGATTAACGTATTAATTTGTAAATTGGAAATTGTTACAAAATTAAATATAGATATTAGGACAATGACGATTTCATGAATAGAGAGAGAATGTGTAATTTCTAGGAAATATTGCCACAATTTTTATGTCATTTTAGTTTTCTGAAAATACGCATTCCAATCTATTCTAGCCCAAGGAACGTGTAAATGCAATTTTTTTCAGGAGGCACGAAATATTCATTTAGCAGGTTACTATAATCTCTAGATTCTAGATAGTATAAATTGAAATATAAATGAGGTATGAGTCATCGTTGTAACTGTTAATGCGGATTTACAGTGACGTTACTACTTGCGAAATTGTATTCGACGATCTTTCTAATTCTGAAACGCTAATACTCGAACGATACAGGAACTTTAGCTTCTTTAGTTAATACTTTTGAAAGTACTTTCTCTTAATGTTTAACTCTAATCTGTAAACAGCAATTCTTACGACTAATTTGAACACAATTATTTTTATTGTTTTTTTACAAAAATCGTAATAATCTTAATATGAGTATTATAAATTGTTTAAATCTTTCTGGAGGTTACATTTCATAATTATAATTAGTAGTTCTCCCGTGTGTAACCCTTTAAGATAATAGAAAACCAGACGTTATTAAAAGATTGAAAATTGAGTAGCTTCTTGGCTAATAAAACAAATGTTTTAACGAAATCAATATTTTCAACAAAAACAAAAAGAATGAAAAGTATTTATAACTATTTTCTGTATCTACAATATTAAATGTTCCAAATTAGTTTTAATTGTTTGTATAGTAGACACAAGTTTTCCTTTAATACAACTATGTATAAAGTGAAAAATTAACAGTGTTTGATGCCCTTAATCAGCTTTGATTCCATATATTAGTCCTTTTAGTGATTGGAATTAAACAACTCTTCAGTGTGAATTAAAATACAGGGCTTACCGGTATTCTCTGGTTGTACTAATACACGGAAGCATGAGAATATGCAACAATGACAAAAATGCGGCCAGGTGTTAATTCTGGTTCTTGAAAAAAAATGTAGCCAAACAGCAGTGCTCCTTTTTGACATAACAATTAAGGGACAACACGTCAGTACTTTATATAGTCATAACACTGATGTTAATGTAAAATAAACTGTGTTAAATATTTTTCGATTAAAAAAAAAAAGATTGTGAGATTGTTTTATAAAAAATATTGGGTCTTCTATAAAAAAAGTAGGTAATTTCATCACTATGAGGTGGATACTAAAGCAGGGTTATGCTTATGGTAAGGAATATTTTTGATCTAAATATTTCAAGACACATCAAACCAAAAAAGGTGAGTGAAATCGGTCCATAAAGTTGACTGGAAGCAATCATTAAGGATAAATGTCAAGAATTCAAGTCCTAGCTAAGTGGTTCTATATCTCATTTATTCTTAATGTTTATTTTGTTTGATACTCGATCTTGAAAGTAAATGGGGCATAGATAATGTTTCCTATGTTAAATTCGTACCGTTCTGGAATTTTTGTCGCCTGTTTTTGGATTATGTTATAGAAACAATCGAATTCAAAAACAGGTATTTTACAATTTTTATAAAATGAATTTTGTAAACAGAATAACTTTTTTTCGGTTTTTTATATTGGCACAGTTGCCTGAAATGGTGTTATTGGAAATCGCTCATCCAAATAAAGTAATAAAATGAAGTTGAATCTTTAAATAATTATAATAACTTTTTTGTGCTTTCAAACATTAATATTATTATTTAAAAATAATTAGAGACATAGAAAATAAAAGAAATCGTACTAAAGGTTTGGAAGAATTAATAAAATGAATTTTTGGATTCGGTTTGTAAACTATGTTTGCCCGTTTGGCATAAAATTAATTAATGAAAAAACAAATTTTATTAAGAATTCATTAATATAGTTGAAATTATGAGAGAATTCCGATATCGGATTAGCGCTTTTATTCAAGCACTACGGCTTCTTTTCGGGGGCTTTTTTAACCCTTGGCGTAATTTTAACCCCTAATTAAGGCGCTTTTGGCAATATTAAGAGCCTTTTGGGGCCCAGCCCATTGGTCAGGGCTGTGTGATGCCCCTAGGTGTGTGGTGTAGTAAATTAAGGCTGTTTTGGATATGTTAAGGAGCGGCTAAGACTAGATAAGGACCTTATGGTTTTCATTAAGGTGGGGCTAAGCATAAGCCACGCCCATCCCTTTACCTGATTGGTTGTGCGAACGATCGCCCCTCTGGATTCTGATTGGTCCCAGCCCCACCACTCAGTCTCCGTGCTCTGATTGGAGTATTAATTCTCTGCATGCTGATTGGTTATGGTGGGAAATTTGAATTTGTATTCTAATAAGTGGGGCCCTAATGTTAACTTATAAGTCAGTTATAGGTCTTTGGAACTTGCTTTTTGGGCTTCGCCCCCGTTATCATGGCCCCTTGGCGGTAAATTTGAATTTGTATTTTATTCTCTACATTCTGATTGTTTATTGTGTATTTTGATAAGGGACCTAATGCTAACTTGTAAGACAAGTATAGGCTTTCGGAACTTGCTCCTGAGCCTTCGCCTCTTTGGTTGGAAATTTGTATTTGTATTTAAGTCTCTGCATTCTGATTGGTTACAGCGGAAAATTTTAATTTGTATTCTATTAAAGGGCCCTAATGCTAACTTGTAAGACAAGTATAGGTCTTTGTAACTTTCTCTATGCTCTTCGCCCCCTTGTCGTGGCCACTTTGCCCCAAAATTTGAATTTTTAGTGGCGCCAACCCACAGTTACGCACAATATATTTTGGTGTTACTTATGAGTCACAGTGTATCGCAATCCTTTTGTTTTAATTATGAGTTATAATTAAATCTCGCTGTTATTCAAATCAGCCGCTATCAAATTAATCTCATGTACAACGAAACAATACACATAACAAAGTAATTTTATAATACCGTTTTCTAACTGAATATTAAATTTGTTAAGAAGGGCCCCTCATACTATCCCATAAGACAGCTATAGGTCTCAGGAACTTGTTCGCAAGTTTTCGCCCATATCTGGCCCCTGATTGCTTTTGACGCCATCTACTGGCGTATTTTTAAAACTAATGAATGTTTTCTGCAATAGGGGCTGGTGTGTTATTGTAAATTGAAAAATAATAACTCAAATATTTTACATAGAAGATCTACCTTATCGGGAATACCTCTGCCAAAAAGGGCATTAGATTTATAAGCAAGCCTGAACGTCCTAAGTCGTTATTAAGCTGTTATACTTAAATGTTGACAGCCATTTTGTTTTGGGAGGAAATTTGAAATAGTATTCTAATAAGGGGTCCTCATGCCATCTCATAAGCCAGGTATAGGACACCGGAACTTGCCCTCGGATCTTTGCCCCCAAAATGCCGGAAGGCCAACTTGTTCTGTCAGCCCTCTTGGAGGTTATTTTTGATTTTGGCGGGATATTTGAAATTCTTATTCTAGTAAGGGGCCCTCATACTAACTTATAAGACAGTTTCCGAAGCTTGTTCTAGGGTCTTTGCGCCTTGTTAAGTCTTCACCCCCTTGGCAAGAAATTTGAACAACGGTCCCTCATATAGGTAAAATTTTGCGATGCGATGCTTTCAACGAAGACAGTTTCAACGACCCTTACCTCTACCTCTTCAAGGTTTCCCTAGCACACCAGTGTAGCCACTACGCAAGCTGGACAAGCGGCGCACCATTTAATACAGACGAGGATGTAATAGTTAATGCAGAAGAAATTCTTTCCAAGATAATATTTTTTATTATTATAAACATGTTATTTGTTATACACATAAAATACATTTCTTTCTTTATTAGACACAAAATACAACTCTTTCTCAATTTCTACTTGGAGTATATTTAAAATTATCTAACTTAATTCTAGTTTTATAATTTATATCTATTTGTGAGTTTTCTTCTAAATCCTTTTCTAACCAGCAATTAGATAAATACAAGACATCCATATTTTCTATTTGCAGTACATATCGAGTTTTATTTCTAATAGTTAATTGCTTAAGACCTATAATAACTAGTTATAATCCTTCGGGTAATGTTTCTAAACTTTTACAATGTCCAACCTTAATTTATTCTGCCCTTAATTTCCTGCATAGATTCATGTCTTGTTGTGAAAATGGTCCTTGTTTCAAATTTTTTAAGGCATTGGAATTGACTAGAATGTTCTCTATCTTCGCGAATGTATGTCCCTTAAAAGTGCTTGTTCCGTTTGCAGTAAAGGTAATAAAAGATTCCTGGTTTGGCAAAGAAACTATCTCCCCCAATTGTAAGGTATAAAAATAAACTCTTCGCTTGTTAGTTGTTTTCTATCGACATTTAAAAATATATTTTTAAAATAGCCTCTTATAAAGTAAACTGCATTTACACCATCTCTTTCCGCAAGTGCTTCAACTTGTGGGTATTTTCTCTTATTATTAACAACGAAGGCAGGAACTTTATAAATTCCAAACATATCTCGATTACTCCAATAAGATTTAAAATACAAAAAGCGCCTGGCTAAAATCTGCTCAAAGCATCTTCTGATGCAGCTTAAGAGAGAGATAGGTGTATGGTAGGGAAGTGTTATGTAGGTAACGTAAATGTCGGTTAGTAATTTGAGGACTCGGTCTGGTACGTGTACTACTTTACGGTTTAGGCCATTTTAGCCAGGGGTAGAATTGCGTCTTTTAGTACACAATGACTTGGTCGGGGATGATAAGGACATAAAAACGACTACCATTGTCCTACTGGATTTACGGAAGATGTAAGTTATGGAAGGCGACTTTCCAGAAGTTCCTTAACGGGGTGTCAAATTGAGGATCTTTGAGGGAACGAAAAATGGATTGCGGGTAAGTACCGAACAAGTCGGCCTTTCCTTGGTCTGTGCAAATGATGTTGCCCTGAGGGTCTGTGAGATAAGATTTAGAGGTTGCTTTTCTACGGAGGTGACTTTCGACCAGGAGTCTCCGGTATGTTTGTTTCGCGTTTGATTAAGGCGTTCAGGCGATTGTATTCCGTCTGGGGTGCCGGATTCACGAACCGCAAGAATTGATCCAATTCAAAATTTGCCGCGGGAGCGATTTGCCGGATATGTCGATAGTACTCTCGGTCGAAACAGTGGGCTACGGGTTCCGACACGAATCTGTGATCGATTATTTGAAGTAAGTAGGTGGTCGAAAATGTGGGTTCGGTGTTGATGACTCGAAAAAGCGGAATCTGCAAATAAGGTCAATGATATCCTGCTTCCATTGCGATTGGAGGTATCCACCGCTTCTTGAGTTGGAAGACTAGGTAGGGTGAGTTTCGCCGCAGTTGTTACGCTGTAGTGGGGCTGACAGTTGATCTATGGCTTTCACCACAGTTCGGGTAGTAGATGGTTCGGGTTGCACACTCTACGGCGGTATCTCCGACCTGCGTGCAGGTGGTACACTACTTGGCAAGTATATCAGGGGTTTGCGAAAGTTTACGCGAGTAATTTCTTTCGAACATTAAGACACCCGTGTGGGAAGGTAATCTAGGGTGGATTGGGAAGATATAGGGCTGATGTTGATGTTGGGGACTTGTAGTCCTCGAGACGATTCGTATAACTTCATTGAGGATATCCTTATCTACGTGATGGATCACGTAGGAAAGGGGAGATGTTCGGGGTGGTGTGGTATAAATACAGGGACTAGATAACTATTGAGAGGTTACGCTAGGGCTACCAAATGGTGTCGAAATCTAAGTTACGTACCATTTGGTAAGGGAGAGGAGGTCTCTAAGAAACAGGTATGGTTGTGGTTAAACGTATCGTTCTTCCACGGAAGGTTTAAAGGGTTAATGGATGTATATAATAATTTTTGAGAGGTGATTTAGTTCTGTTAAAAATTTTCCCCGAGTTCTATTTAGTTTATTCCAATTTAGTGTGCGACAGCACTTATGTGATCGTTCTCCAACGGAGTTGAAGTAACCAGTGGAAGTGGGGTAATGCCGATTACGCGCTCGTTTAACAGCACTCACTCGCTTCGTTCACTCGTGATCATAATTATGTGTAATACTCTGCTTAACACTCTTATTATGAAGATACTATTATGTTATTTAATTACACAAGAATAACTTCGTTATCTGCATTTAGTAATAATGTATTTATTATTATTTTTTTTTTTTTGATTGTAGGTACAAAAGAGGTTTTTAAGTATCACATGAAGCAATTGATTTCAAAAGAATTGTTGGGAGGAAGGATTGTTATCTCTTATTATTTAACTTTATCTTTCGCTGTCATTGAATTTGTATCTGCTTTACACAAACATTTTGGTAATCTTTTATCTATCTTCTTTCTAAAATGAATGTTTTTTTAATTCGGATTAGCGTTTGAATTACATTAAAATTCAATTCAATAAATAACCTCCTTTTTTAACATAAGACCAGTGTAAAACCAATTGTCATCGCTTAAAATTATATGAAATGATAAACATAACAATAAGACTTATGTAGACAGAAAAAACGTTATATAAGGGACAAATTCTACAAAACGTTCCTAGTATGCTTTGGTTATTCAAGCTTGAGATACATGTACATTATGATTTTTTTAATTTCAAAATATTGCTTTTAAATTTTAGAAAAGTGTTAGCAGAGTTCTAAAAATAATAAAACTACTCTCAAAGATCAATTAAGTTAAAAGTTTTAACAAAACCACGATAAGTATTATTAAAGTTAAAATAACATAATGTCTTAACTAATTTAGGAGACTGGCCTTGTAAGTAATGGTTCACCAAGTAGTAACAATGGCACGATTAATAGTAATTATTTACCTGAATTAGACACAGAAATTGATACATCTTTTTAAATCAATAAGAGATTTACTTTCAGTGCATCGGGTAGCCGATGAAGGTCATTTATTATATGAATATGAAAATCTTATATGTCATTCCAATAATAGGGGTAGAATGGTTTAAAAGAAAATTCCAATAGGCCCTTTCCAAAGCTTAGCATCCAAAACACTGCAAAATACCTAAGCAGGTTAAAAAAGTTAGTAAAGCTGTTCAAGTTTTAGTCCTGTGTTATTTTTTGACCTAGACTTGGCAAGAACATCTGTTTCTTGAAATGCAATAGGTTGGGGAAAGAGTAAAAACGGATAGCGATGGTGGATGGAGTAGGCTCACTTATATGGCTTGGGATGCAATTCATCTTCAGGAATAGTCTGTTGAAATACGTGCATATATTGATTACATGTGTTTTGTGCATTTAATGTGAGATGGAAATATGAATAAGTTAAAACCTTCGGAATGCGACTGATAAACTCTTGCCCCTATTAGTAACACACCACGACATACGCATAAGAAACTTATGCGCTAGCCACATTAGATTTATTTTATAGACGAAAGATAGATGAGAATTATGTCTTAAAATATTGTTTTTCTACAGCTGTCACAAAATGATGACCTTAACGTTTCAATAAGTGTACGTGAATTTGTGCTTCACGCACATGACTAATATCTCATTATTTAAAAATCATGTTAAACGAATACACTTGAAGACTTTTAATTAATAAGTAATATACATGGGAATTTGAACAAAAAATAACAAAATTATTTATCCATTTTATAAAGAATATTAATGTTGATAGTGCAATCGGAACACTTATTAATCAGCTTCGTTCTAGGTTATATTGCTGCTGCACTAATTTATTGCTGCGATATCGGTGCTGAGGGTATGCTTTCAATGTCATCGACGTGAACGTGAACGCGGGCGTCGAGTTTAATATTTTATTTTGCAATTTCAATCTTGTTATTTAGACAGTCTTCAACATATCCTTCCGCTACGGAGAAAGACTCCCAACCACCGTGTCTTTTAATGGTCAGCAAATCTCCACCAGCATTGTCTAGAAGAGTTGCAGAAGATCTTCTGAAGCAGTGGCCTATGTAGCTTTTAGGGTTCTTTTTCTTCAAAAATGCAGCAATAAGACTGGCTATTTCTTCAATTTTATTTATTCCTATTAAATTATTATAAGTTTTGTTATGAACGAATAAGTTCAAAGGTAAATATGTAATTAAAAATTATTATTAATTTTATTAAATACATAAATAAAAGGTTTACCTCGAGTAGGATTTGAACCTACGACCTGTACTTTGCTACCAAAGCAACTTGACTAATATCAGTACAATAGTTTTTGTTAAAGAAAATTTGCACCTTAAACAAATAATTTTGATCGTCTGCTTCAGCTATACATTTTTCGATATCATCCATTGTTAAAATAGCAGATTTTTTGCCACGGTAGTAAACACTCTTACTTTATAAGTTGAGAATCAGTTTTGGGAATTTCCCAACATTTATTTTCACACTTAATGTGCTCTTCAACATTGAAAAAGTAGACCAAAGCGTAGATGGCTTTACTTGTCTCGATTTTTGTTCGCTTGTACGCTAGCATTATATTTTCTGTAACTCGTTTTACCTTCTTATCACCAGTCTTTAAACGTAGAATTCGTTTTTTTATAAAGCGCTTTGGATTTTGTTGGCAATAAACTGTCAATCGCTGCTTTTGCATCTTGGAGCAATTCATTACGAATCTGTCCCGTGACTGCAACTTCATCTTCGTCGCTACTACTCATTTTTTTGAAATTGTTTGTAAACTGCATGTGGCTGTCTGCCTAATTGTGGCTGACTGCCGGTCAAAAGAAAATTTGCAACTTACAAAATATTTTTCTTATTTTACACAAAATCAAAACATACAAAATAGAAACAAACGCTGACCTTCTCCAGCCCCAAATGAAATCTCTATAAATACCATTTTTCGTCTTCACATCGGTAACTCGAACTTTGCCGTCTTTCCCTAGGAAACGACGATACCTTTAAGCCATACATTTATGGGAGATTGATCGTCTACAACAATTACGACATCTCCAACTTCTATATTTTTCTGATCACTATACCACTTTGACCTAGTGCGCAGGATTAGCAAATACTCCTTGATCCATCTCCAAAATTCGTTACTAAGGTCCTGGATGTATCGCCACTGCTTTCTGAAGAAATTTTCATGGGCGATAAAATTTTTAAGAACATTCGCATCGGTTGAGTTGTAATGGGCTCCCAGTAAGAAGTGATTTGGAGTCTTGACTTTCTAATGAAATATCTGTTAAAGGCCTTGAGTTTATAATATTCTCTATTTCTAAAAGTAAAGTGTGTAAGACTTCTTCGTGAGGAACTTGTTCGTTCAAAATTGTTTTTAAGCAAGTCTTTTCAGATCGTATTAGTCGCTCCCATACTCCACCCATATATGAGGCAGTTGGCGGATTAAAATTCCATTTAATGCCTATAACAGAGAGCTTACTATTAATTTTTTCCTGATTAAATTCTTCAATTGCTGTTTGTAACTCCTTTTCAGCGCCTTTAATATTAGTACCATTATCACTGAATATCACGGATGTATAACCTCTTCGTGAACACATTCTTTGTATGGCCATTATCGTTGAATCAGTGGTAAGGGAATTTGCTATCTCAATATGTATGGCTCTGACAGTAAGGCAAGTAAATAGTACCCGTACCGTTTCTCCCTTCGTCGCCCAATTTTGACTAAATAGGGACCAAAGTAATCAATACCACAGAAGTTACAGGTTTGACATACGGTGTCGTCCTTTGCACGGGAGATTTCTCATAATTGGAATTTGGGGACAGATTTAGCATTTTTGCAGCATTGACATTGTCTCGATACTTTATTTACTAAATTACTTAAATCAATGTTCCAATATTTTTGTCGTAATTCGTTAATTTGTGTTTTTTGTCCGTGATGATTAAATTGATTGTAATAGATTTTAACAGGTAATTCTGTAAACCGATTTTTAGACGGTAAAATTGCAGGATTTTTTTTCAAATCCTGGAAGATCAATATCAGCTCTATTCCTCACTCTCATAATACCAGATACATCTAAAAACGGACACAATTTAAACGTTTTACCAGTGTTACTTACAGAGTTATTATTTCTCAATAAATCAATTTCAGTTAAAAATTCTATCGAATGAATAGCTCTCTACCATAATTGTTCAGCATTTATAATTTCTTTAGTATGCAGATACTTTCTATATAACGTTTTTTACACTTATTAATAAATCTTAAAACCCATGCAGTTGATCTAATTCGACGTAACCAACAAGAAAACCTTTTTGAATCTGGTAAGGTAGTGAGTAAAGAAATTGCCAAGTCGGCAACATTCCCAACGAATACTTTTTCATCTCACTAGTTTCTAACACGTCATGTATTTTTTTTTGCTGGCCACAAGGTAACCGGTTTAGCCAAGAATTCTAGTCCCGCTAACCAAGATGAATTTTTTACTTGCATCAATTCTTGTAGCTTCATCTGCAGAATTAATCTTAGTGGATATCCAACGTCAACTAGTTCTATCAGTAAGTTCTAAAATGTTTTGAATTCTGTTAGCTACAAACTGCTTAAATTTATTTCTGTCAGAATTGATCCAACCAAGAACTATTTGGGAGTCAGTCCAAAAAGCTATGTCAGTAATTGACATTTCTAAAGTATTTTCTATTCAACTTACTAACCTACTACTCATAGCAGCAACGTCTAACTCAAGACGAGGTACAGTCATCCCTTTCAAAGGCGTTACTTTACTTCTTGCAGATAAAAATGCCACCTCTATGCCCTTACAAGTTTCTGATCTTAAATAAACAACGGATGAATATGCTATAAAACTAGCATCTGAAAATGCATTCAACTGAATGGATGTAGCATAAGGAATATTAAATGAATAACAACGTGGTATTTTTGTCTTAGCTATAAGCTGTACCTCTTCTAGCCATTTTTGCCAACTTTTCCTAAAATCAGATGAAATTTGTTCATCCCAGTCTACTAAAATAAATATTTTTGTGCGATTGGTTAAAAATCTTGGCGCTTCAAATATTTCAAATAAAATTCTTTTAGTTCATATATTTTCCGACTATCTTGTTTATTTCGGTGCGCTGTATGTATGTATACGGGAATGTTGAGTGGAGACACTCCAGACACAAATGTGAAAACATGTAATGATTAAAAAGTAGCAAAAAATTTAACATCTCGGGAACTTATTGAAGCAACGACGAATTAGGTGACCTTATTTTTGTCAAATTGAATGATTTTTTAAAAAAACATCACAAATTTCTGCTCATTGAAACTTACTAATTAAGAGTTAAAAATAAAGTTTCTCAATCAGTTTACATTAACACGATCAAAATTTTACATAGAATCCGAAAATAAAGCATACGACCTTCCAATCTACAAAGTGGAAATTGAAAGCAATGGAAAAATGTTATTAAGAATATTAATGTTTTAGGATAATTATGCAACCTCTTTTGTAATACGTTCATAACGAAAATAGGCAACAATGTAATCTTGTCAAACGGTTAGCGCACTTTATTTTAGTGATGGTTCTGTCATATGGGACTTTTGCAATAATCCGGACATATACGCTATAGTCTCCAGCCCCCAAGTTTGAATAATCTGAAACAAATACGTTACAATCGTGAATAAAATCTTACCAATTAAATATTTGTATATAATTGCATGCTGAAAACTCCGGAACACTGGATCTGAGGCATGACGTGTAATAAACAAAATATACCCCTGATTATGATAGCTGATGTTGAAATTTGGAGCACAATAATGTTCTTTTTCTTTGAGATCATTTTCATTTACTGCGGGTGCCTATAAATAACGACTGTTTGGTAGCAGTTCCAATCATTATTACATTTAGTAATTTTTAATCATTTTTAATTAAGTTATACCATTGAGTATGTACTCAATGGTTATACTTAGTTTGATTACATTAGTTGTTTATTGTCAATTGTATCCATAACCATATAAGTACATTTACTCCATCCACCATCGCGTATTACCGTTATGTAAATGCGTTGTCGAATGGCTATCTGATTTTGCTATTTCTTCGCCTATTACATTTCAAGAAACAAATGTTCTTGCCAGGTCTAGATGAATAAATTA
Source organism: Vesta saturnalis (assembly GCA_036346205.1). NCBI lineage: Eukaryota > Metazoa > Arthropoda > Insecta > Coleoptera > Lampyridae > Vesta > Vesta saturnalis. Next base: position 624,983 of record JARFJB010000994.1, on the reverse strand, counting down.
CACAGGACTTATTTTATAAAAGTTGAACAGCTTTACTTCTTTAAAATCCCTCGATATTTTGCACTATGTTTTGGATGCTAAAAACGCACATACAAAGATTTGTTTGTCTTATTCTTCCTATTGCAACTGTCACTGAAAAACATAAGCTAAAAAAAGGCCTGCTCGAATTTCTTTTTTAAAAACCATTCTTACTCATGGTATATTTATTGGAATGACGTATAATGTTTTCATCTATATATATATATATATATATATATATATATATATATATATATATATATATATATATATATATATATATATGTGTGTGTGTGTGGGAGGGGAATAAAGACGTTGTCTACCAATCAAAACCTAATGATGTAGATTGTAGATGAATTAAACGACAACATAAGCCAGGAATGTGACCGAATTACTTCTGCAATGATTCATGCAACCTGTACAAGAAATCTACTTACACCGTTACACGATAAGAAATGTGTGTTGCAGCACATACAAAAGCCCATCATGTAATGTTTGCCATACTGACATACGGGGGACTCCGATCAACCATCTGTAGAATGTTTTCTTGCTCATTCACATTTAACTCCACAGGACGATCAGATCTTATTGAAACTGATGGAAATGAACCATGAGTTCGAACGTGTTGAAACACAGAGGAAAAGGTTTGGTGATTTGGAATCCTCCTGTTGGGAAATCTTCGTTCATATTCCCTAACGGCAGCTCTCGCATTTCTATCACAAAATCCATAAATGTAAATGATGTCAGCATACTCTTCGTTAGAAAATTGAAAAGGCATTTTAAATTTAAATTACACTTAATTTTCTACAATCCACTTTGTCATTATTAGAACACAAACGAATAAATGACAGATTGTTTCGGTTTTGTTTTTCCAGTTGACTAATAATAATTGCTTTTGCAAAAAATATTTATAAACTTCAAACGCTTGTATCTGGGTAACTATTGCGAATCAGACCTATGTTTATGGGACTTTGTTTACTTAAATTGACCCAAGGAACATACCATTTCAGTTTGTACAGTTCCTTACCGGACACCCTGTGTATATATATATATATATATATATATATATATATATATATATATATATATATATATATACAGGGTGAGTCAGTTTTTTGTAGACAAACTTTAACAGGAGATAGAACACATGTTTCTAAAAACAAAAGTTCCTATAAACATATGTCGTAGAAGGCTTCGTTTCCGAGATACAGGGTGTTGAATATAATTTTTTTTTCTAAAATTTTCATTATAACTCATAAACGTATGCTTAGATTTTTTCATGTTGGGGGGATAATGTCTATTCATTAAGGGGCATAAAACAAGCGATAAGAATGTTCACAAACTTGCACAGTGGCGGAGTGGAGGGGGTGCTCAACCACTTTCATAAACAGAACTTCTACGCCAATGACTATTTTTAAAAAACTATTATTTTCATTATCTACATACAGTTTAACAAAAATAATGTACCTTCTTCTGTTTCGAAATTCCTGTGCGTTTCCGAGTTATTTTGATTTTTAGTGTTTGATGTGGTACTAAGTTAAGTAATGTGCTTTATGCGAATAATTGAATATAAAGTTTTTAATAAAAAAGATATAATAAAACATTTAGAGCCATTTTAGTACCTAACGATCGTTTCTTTAAAATTTCAAATACATTTTCATTTATAAATAGGTAGGTTACCGTTTTTTTTTAGTATCCATTGTTATTATCCTCGTATAAAAAGAAATGCATAAATATTATTGTTATGCGGTCAATACTTTCTGTATAATTATGTATGTATCAATTTCGCCATAAACATGTATGTAGTTTTTAAGTGAGATTCTAATAAGTTATAGACCGCTGCTCACTTGCTCTCATTAAAGAGCCGCCACTGTATCAAGCCATACTCAAATACAAGACTTTTGTAAATTGAAATCTGTTTAGTACACTAATTTTAACAATCCTTATTTATTGTTGTAACAATACTTAATTAATAATTGTGAAATTAATAAGAATTCTTAGCAATAACGATTTATAAATAAATAACAATAACACTAGTATAATAAAATTAGACACTTTGTTCAAAATGTAAACCGTTCTTTTCAATACACATTTCACAGCGACGTACAATAGAACGTCTTAAGTTAACTAAATGATGCACACTTATTTCATTGCAACAAAATATGATACTCCTTGGAAAACAAGTAAGTATTAAATTTTATATTTTGAAACTACAGTTTGACTTTTTACAAACACTTGCTTCATCTTGAATAATTTCACTGTTATTAATTATTGTTTTTAAGTTCAAAAAGTTATTTCATTTGATTTGCCAGCTTTTAATTAGTGTAACATGCCGTTTACATTTACAAATAGCGAACAAGCCGACATTCATTTTATTTATGGGTTCGCAAATGGGAATTCAAGGTACGCAGCTAGGGAGTATCGGAGAAGATTTCCAAATAGACGACGACCTCATCATTCCGTTTTTGTGAGTATCCATCGTCGATTTGTTAACCAGGGTTTGAAAAATGTAGATGGGGGCCGACAGAACAACCGTGAACGAGATAGAATTAGAGAGGGTATATTGCGTGAATTTAATAGGAACCCCACGACAAGTACTCGACGTACTGCTGTTGCTCTTGGTATTTCTCAAAGTAAAGTTTCCCGGGTTTTAAAACTGGATCACAGACCCCCATATCATTTTCAACCTGTTCGTGGTTTATGTCCAGGTGACGCCGAACGAAGACTTAATTATTGTAGGTGGGTTCTTAACTCCATTCAAAACAATAGTGATTTCTTATCCAACATACTGTGGACTGATGAATCCTGTTTTACTCGTCGTGGTATCATAAACTTTCACAATCTGCATATATGGGCACATGAAAACCCACATGCCATTCAACCAAGAAGTTTTCAACATGAATTTAGTACAAATGTCTGGATTGGAATTTACGGCAACCACGTGTTTGGACCTTATTTCTTGCCACAACGTGTAAATTCAGAAAATTTCCTACAATTTTTGGAAGAAGAACATGTTAATATGTGGGAAGACATTCTTTTGAATTTAAGAGGACATTCTTGGTTTCAGCTTGATGGATGTCCGGCCCATTATGGCAGAAATGTAAGAAATTGGCTAAACAATAACCACCCAGGGAGGTGGATAGGTCGTGGAAGTCCAGTGGCGTGGCCTCCTAGATCCCCCGATTTAACGCCACTTGACTTTTTTGTATGGGGATTCATGAAGGAAAAAGTGTATACCACTCCAGTTAATACACTTGAAGAACTTCACAATCGCATCAGAGATGCTTGCAATGAAATAAGGGTGCATCATTTAATTAACTTAAGACGTTCTATTGTACGTCGCTGTGAAATGTGTATTGAAAAGAACGGTTTACATTTTGAACAAAGTGTCTAGTTTTATTATACTAGTGTTATTGTTATTTATTTATAAATCGTTATTGCTAAGAATTCTTATTAATTTCACAATTATTAATTAAGTATTGTTACAATAATAAATAAGGATTGTTAAAATTAGTGTACTAAACAGATTTCAATTTACAAAAGTCTTGTATTTGAGTATGGCTTGATACAGTGGCGGCTCTTTAATGAGAGCAAGTGAGCAGCGGTCTATAACTTATTAGAATCTCACTTAAAAACTACATACATGTTTATGGCGAAATTGATACATACATAATTATACAGAAAGTATTGACCGCATAACAATAATAATTATACATTTCTTTTTATACGAGGATAATAACAATGGATACTAAAAAAAACCGATAACCTACCTATTTATATATGAAAATGTATTTGAAATTTTAAAAAACCGATCGTTAGGTACTAAAATGGCTCTAAATGTTTTATTATATCTTTTTATTAAAAACTTTATATTCAATTATTCACATAAAGCACATTACTTAACTTAGTACCACATCAAACACTAAAAATCAAAATAACTCGGAAACGCACAGGAATTTCGAAACAGAATAAGGTACATTATTTTTGTTAAACTGTATGTAGATAATGAAAATAACAGTTTTTTAAAAATAGTCATTGGCGTAGAAGTTCTGTTTATGAAAGGGTTGAGCACCCCTCCACTCCGCCACTGTGCAAGTTTGTGAACATTCTTATCGCTTGTTTTATGCCCTTAATAATAGACATTATCCCCCAACATGAAAAAATCTAAGCATTCGTTTATGAGTTATAATGAAAATTTGAAAAAAATTATATTCAACACCCTGTATCTCGGAAACGAAGCCTTCTACGACATATGTTTATAGGAACTTTTGTTTTTAGAAACATGTGTTCTATCTCCTGTTAAAGTTTGTCTACAAAAACTGACTCACCCTGTATATATATATATATATATATATATATATATATATATATATATATATATATATATATATAGAGAGAGAGAGAGAGAGAGAGAGAGTCAGTAATAATGGGGAATATCTGAACTACAGATAGTAAACACCAAAATATGAAGATTAAGCCCAACATGGCTTATAAAAATGTTTCTGGTTTAGGAGATACAGGAAATCTTTATTTTAAAATTTCTCAATAAAGTTTTAACACCATGAATCTAAAATTTGGTAGTTTTCGGTTTTGTTAAATAAGAAATCCGAATTTGTAACTGCTCATAGAGGGCGCTAGTGCACCTGTAACTTCAGTAAATTAGATCATATCTTCGTTGTCCATTGAATAATGGTTAAAATAAATCTGAAAGCCCATTACATTTTACATAAAAATGGTACTTTTGTTCAATTTGTCTAACTCTATCGGTTTTTGATTTATTCGCTCTTAAGTTTTACTTATAAAATTTTTATTATTTTAAATTATTAAAATGGGCGACGTGACCTTAACAAAAAAGACCGTAATTACTAATGACAATCACTAACAACAACAAACAAAATTTCAAAGTAAATGTTCGAAATACCACCATCTACCTCAATACACTTTGCAATGCGCTTTCTTAAAGACTTTTGAATATTAAACAAAAGTGTCTATTATCTTTAAATTGCATCGAAAAATATACTTGTTATATATTATTGAAATATATGAATTATTTATTTTTATATAATATATATAAAAGGTCAGTAATTCATTTGAATACAGATATGAACACAATAATGGAGTTTAAACATGGCCTAAAAATTCATTTCTGTCGAATCCAAAATCTTATGTTTAATAATGTTATTCAATAGTTCCTACAGCATGAATAAATGTGGTGGTCGTCTTGCATAAACACTGAATTTGACCTTAAGACGTAGTGTGAACATTTGTAAATTTAATATAAATCTCTTTTCATGAAATTTAAAATATTGAGTCCATTTAATTTAAAGTATAAAATGACTTTTGTCAATTGAAAAACTCACGTATATCACTTACTACTACAAAATTTTTACTTATTTAATATGTGAAAATGTCTTACTTAACAGAATTGAAATTCTAGAATCTAAAATATTATTTTACAAAACTGTCATGTATATGCCACACTTCATTTGAATGGTTATCAAGAAAGATTTTGTATTAAATCATAAAGTTTATTCTTAAAATTTGCAATCGTAAGCTGTTTGGTTATTTTGGTAAGACATATTGATATGATGATTTTTTCTTTAATTCATAGACATTGGCTCTGTTCCATTTAACGAATTGAAAATCATGGATTTTCAAAACAGAGTTAAAACCTTTCCTTTCATGTCAATCGGCATTGATTGTTGTATAATTCTATAATTTGACTACAGCAAAATAATTGGCAAATCATGATAACGCATGTTCCCGTTAGAATAAATTGTTAGCGTAAGCATTTAGTTGTATAGTCACATTTGTCGATCAAAATACCTAATTAAAACCAATTTAACATCAAAATGCATAATACTATACTGAAATGTCTTTCTTTACGAACATCAAATCTATAAAACTATTGATACAATTAAATCGTAACGTTTGCCACTCATACATAAAATTTAAAATTTTATTAATCTAAGTTTATTGCTAAATTGCAATTATTCTTTTAATTCTATAATTTTATTATAAGATGATTATCTTTTAAATTTAAGAGCGAATGTCTTCAGAAACCGAGATAGATCATTTCCACATTAGAATTTTCTCTGTCATGGACAGGGTTTCAATTATTATATTTACTGAGAAAATAACAAATATAATCGCATTCACGTTGAAGAAACATGTTTGTCCTGCTTTGAGAGTAAATATTTTTCACCAAATTACTATTTACTATGTACAAAAACCTATTACTACCTAAATTTATTCATGTGTATGAAATTATAAAGCTAATAAATTTAAAGATAAAAATTCCTTGAACTCTGTATTTCCTAATATCCAGAAATTAAATTGGCTTAAGTTGTTGGCGTAGCTTTGCGTTGCTTGTGTGGATGTGTGTCTGTTTGAATGATTTGGTGTTGCCTCAGATAAGTTTAGAATTTGCTTGTTTGGCTGAGGTTTGGTTTCAGTTGTGACTGTAGCTGTGTTTAGTACTGAGTTAATCTGTTGACTGAGTAACAGTGCCTATTAGCCTTGTTAGCAAATGTGATGTCTTTTCTGTAATTATCTACAATGTGAGATCATGTGTTGATTATATTGTGAATTTGAAAATAAAATTCTTTGAACCTTGTTTTTATAATAAAACTTGAGTAATGTGCTGCATTCGTGCGTATGTGCTTTGTTGTTATTTCGTTGTGTTTTCGTGTGTGCGTGTTGCGTGTTCGTGCATGTATTCTGTCGTGCGTTGTGCTTTTTTTGGTTGTGCTTGTGTGTGTGTTATTGCTATAGGTTACTGTCTTGTATTGCGTTTTGGGTATATTCGGTTGTCACTTTGTGTTCTGTGTTATAAATTGGTTGTGTAAAACCTATATTAGGTGAAATTACCTTTGTCTTGTCTGCTTAATCGTTTTCTTTCTTTAAAAATGGTTTGAAATATTCATATTGCGAAATTGTTTTAAACTATTAATTTTGGATGTTTAATTTACATATGTGTAGTTCTTTTTTTACTAGTGTATTTTACCGTTTAAATTTATTTAATGCTAAAATCATTAAATGGTTAATAAATTTTTTTAAAAACTTAATAAATTTTTATACGTTTTAAACAATCAGTAAAGCATAGTTTAGCATTTTAATTAAGTGTATGTATTTTTTTATGATGATGTTGGTAAGTGCGTTAATTTTCTATTGAATTACTTTGATGTTTTTCAAAATAATGGTGATTTGTTCTAAATTAGACTTAGCATAAAACTCATCCGATGTGTTGTATTGTTTTTGTTAGAATTCTGGATTTTTGACAATGATATCCTTCGGTCTGTCCAAAGGAATCAATCTTCCTTCTTCGTCAATGTGATAGCGTCAATGTGACCTGGTTTGTTTGCGGTCCGTGTTTCGTATTGCAAGGTCGTGGGTGTCTGGTGTGATTAGATCGCGAACACATTTTTGTGGTGGGGTGTTAGTTAACCTTGTCCGTACATTTTGATTGGTATGCGTCGTTTGTATAGGCGTTTTCCGTGAAGTCAGTATGTAGTTTAAACGTATACGCTTTTGCTCTTTTCATGTTTAATGAGGTTCTTCAGTTTTTTGGTTTGTTTGAACCTTAAATGTGTTTTTCTCCTTAGTGTTTGTTATGGCGTCTCTATCCCGTTTAATCCCCATTTCAATCTGATTATTTCTATTTATTGTGTGCATGATCCTGTATAAAGTCTGGGTGGTTTTTTGCTACGTACGCGTGTCGTAACAGGAATTTTTTGTTGTTCGTTGACCTACCTTGCGTCATTGCGTCCATCTTTTGGTGCTGTGTTCGGCTTGCAGGTTCCTTCCATTTTAACAAACCTAAAGTCCGTGTTTAATTTCAACTTATTGAATCATGCTACAAACAAACGGATTAAAACGGGGCGCTCTTAAACCGATTACAAGCCTTTTATAAATTTGTGAGTCACTTGCACAGATTTAGGTAAAGCCTTACAGGGCCGTTGGGATAATCACTTCTTGATATATCGTTACCTTCATTCAAAAATGAATACCGTACCAGAGAATAAGGTGTGGTACGCTCTTACGTATAAACCATTAGCTGTAAAGTCTGGTTGTAAGGCCTTCGAAGGAATTTGTTGTCCGTCAATATATAATGACATGTAGTTAATATTGCAGTGATGAAAATTGAACGGATTTGAGGGTAGTCACCGTTGAAGGCTTTATTTGCTACAAAGCCTACGATGCATCGTTTAGGTAACTGACCCAGGAAAACATTATCCAATGATTTTCGCTGTATGCCTGCAGGTATAGTTAACACTTTTACGTCGGTCCTTGTAACAGGATATTTTGCGGCTGTTGTTTCTAAAGCTTTAGCGTGCGCGATTAGAATAGTTGGATTGATTCGCATACGTCTCACCTAGTAAACTAGCGTCTATAATTCGTGTCTTGTAATTTGAAGCGAGTGCCGCCATTAGGCTAAAGGTATCTCTTGATCGTACAAATTTAGTCTTTAACTCAACACCACTTATGAGAAACTTTTCTTGATTAAACAAATCCGAGTGCACGTGACCAATCATCTCTATCTGTTTCCCGGTAGCCGCAAGTGCTTGACGTTTCGAGAAACCGTTATTAGCGTTTCCCAATGTATTCATCTGTCCAGCTGTATCATTGTGCCATAAGGTACATCCTAGATGTGAACTCTTGGCCTCCTTTCCATAATTTAGCAGCGTTTCGATATATGAACGGTAGGCGTAGGTGTTGTTTGGTTGTGACACCATCTTCTGATTTAAGTAAACCTCCACCTGTGAGAAAAGCGAATGCATCCAATTGTTTACCGGTGCTACATCAGCGTCTGTAAGTGCTGTATCATCATGCTTTAGAACTTTAGCTGTAATGTACAGCATAGTCTGACTTAAATCTATATAATCATTTCCATTTCCGGGGACTACAAATTCTATTGGGGCGTCATCACTCAGAGCTGATAAAGGTTTGTAAAATATCCATTCACCACTCTCGATACTTGTCTGCGTCGCTGGTAAAGCGAACAAATCCAATTCGGACTTGACGCATTCACACGATTGGGCATGTAGAAAAGCCATTATCTTGAAAATATATCGTCGTAAGCAGGCTTCTTCTTAGCAACAACTCTCAGTTGAGACTGATTATTATCAGTCAGACGTACTCTTTTATAACCCGAACCCTCCATCATTTTATCGATTTTCTCGTCGGCTTTACGCTTAAGGTTTCTACCTGCCTCGTGAAATCTTTCTTGAAACAGAATCCTTAATAGGTCGATCCTCTATGACGTCACCAAGAATATTAGCACCCGTTCTAAGAGCTTCTTTACCAATAGCCTTTGCGCCAGACTTAAATAACGGTATTATACTTCTAAATATACCGCCTAACCAGCTCCCTATTCCATGACCTCGTTGATAGGGCACACCTCTGTAAATAGAGCCGTTACCGGTCTGATTCATGTAATATTGCTGGTAAGGGCAAACCATTATTGTACTTTCTTAAAGTGTAGCTTCAGGCACGACGTTCCAAACTCGAATGGCATTGCAGCACCTGTATCTGTTTTTATATTAATCTCGATGTTTTCAAATTCCCGCGTCATTACCGGTATGTAGTGTGCAGGCGAAAAAACCACATCTTTATGACCCCCGTAAGCATAGTTTTCTGAAGTAATATTTATTATACGCATAAGCGGAGATAAAACATCACCCACAATTTGCGGTTCAACGATGTCGCAATAAACAAACATCTGAGTTGGTAAGCCTATCCATATACTAGCGGGGTGAGGGGGTATTGGTTCCATGGCCATGTTCTGATACGGTCGATAACCCAATTGTAAGGCTAGACGTTGTGAGAATCCGAATAGCGAGAGCCAAGTTTTAATTTCGTAGTGACGCGTTTAGTCAGATTATGATATACGATTGTTAGCAGTTTACTTATTAGTACATGGTTATTTAGCTCGCTGATAATTTCTTCTATGCTGGCGTAATTTCCCGAAGCGAATCGTATCACGTACCAGCCATCTTCAATATAAATGATCTTCTCGTTGTCGAGAAAATATTCTGCGGCCTTTTTAATATCGTTTCTAACATGTTCTCGTCGTCAGGTGGCTCTGTTCTATAATAAATTAAATTATCTGTTGCACTTACAGCGGCAAAAGAACATGTGTACTGAATTTCCGATATCCCTACAACCCACGAGCCCGTTAATCTTATTCGTTTTGGCAGTTGCGTAATAAAACTTGACGTCATATTACCCGAAAAATACGTCATAGAGCTATTACTCAATAAGGTAAGATAAAACTCCATTTTATATATCTCTCAGCTGCGAAGCTAACACCCAGTTATTAAATTTGTCACTGTATCCACGCCACTTGACCAGGTATTGTTTATTTCGCCCACGACCCTTCTCTGCTAGAATCTTATCGACTTTGAATAGAGTATCTTTATCAACCGTAACAACTTGCAATTCTTCTTCGTAAAAGGTGCCCTCAACAGGATCGTTATTAAGATCGATTATTCTATAAACTGGTGGTCTCTCTTTTATCACCGTACTAATTGTAAAAACTTCCTCGCTCCAATTCGTTTCATATCCCTTCTCAAAGGTGTACTTAGTTCTGGCGATTCTGACATGCTCGACGACTTTATATTTAGGATGGCGTACTGGACCTAAACCTTTCGCGTACAGGTTATTCCACACTTCCAAAATGTTTTTATCGTTTACTGCCGTGGGGCCATCTTTATACTTGAATGAGGACTATTGTTGTAGGCAGTCACAAGTCTTTCGAGTACATCAATATATCTGTAGGAATTTTTGTAAGTGAAATAACGTCACATCTTTGTTTTCAATGTTTTATTAAATCTTTCAACTACAGATGCTTTTACATCAGGGCTATTTGTTACATAGAAATTGATATTTTGTTTCTTGAAAAAGTTTTGTACACTGCTCGTCACAAACTCTTTGCCTTTATCCGTCTGTAGATTTGCCGGAGTATTGTCGCAATCCTTAAGAATATCCGCGAATGTTTCAATTACAGATGAGGCTGTCTTCGTTTTAAGTGCTCTCGCCCATGCCCTCTTGCTAAATACATCAATTACCGTTAGTATGTAGTTGTATCCGCTATTGTGTTTACTTAAAGTTCGCATATCACAAAGATCCGCTTGCCACAATTCGTAAAGGTTACTCACAATATATTTATTTCGTGGAAACTTTTTTCTGACTGGTTTATGTACCGTTTAAGCTTCCTGTGTCTGTAGCCAATTTTTTACTTCACCATATCTACCCTTTACAGCATTAGTTAAAGGTGTTATACCAGCGAACCCTGCTGGGTAGGGAGATCATAGTATACAGCATCCATGTTATAGCCGCCACGAATCCCAATCTAGTGAAAGTCTTCTTCTTCTTTGAGGGATTCTTCTCGGTGTTTCTCGCGTTTCACTATCAGCATCGTAATTCTCACCTATAGTTGTGAGGGTCCGTTCAGCGCTGGGCGATACAGAAACATCATACCTTTGCGTGTTTCCGATAAACGCTCGTGGTATATTTATCTCTTTAATGTACGTCGCAAACTGACGCCAACCGCGCGGTTTGTGGTTTTCGTTTTCTTAACGTCTCGTGAACCAGATCGATAATGTTGGAATGTGGTATGATCTCGCCTTTTATTGTGACCCTTTTATCCCAAAAACATCGCTGTTCGTATTCAGTATATGTAACAAATTCGCGCCTTTTCTCTTAAATGAAGGCGGAAGCGTTGATACTATCTCGTCGTCTGTCAGACCTTTGCGTTGCGGTAAATCTCTAATATCATCAGAAACAGCGTCACCGCTAATTGTTATACTGGTGGGTTGACGTAACTGATTGGAAAAGTGTAGATACCTTTGAAGAACTTGGTTGTACTGCTGCCATTTGTCATGGTCGGTCATTTTAGTTTTAAAACTTTATCCATATCGTTACCCAGCTGCGTTAAAATGTTGTTTTGTGTAACATCTGGTGCCTGTAAGCGCTGTATAAAGTCCATCGGTAGAATAATCATCTTCTTCAGATGTGGTCCATGGTTATTGAAACAGATTACCCAGAATTCCGCCGAGTAATGGTCCTAACAGGAGTGGTAGAAATGCACCACCTTTCTGTACAAGAAACTGTTTCTTCTTTTTATAGATTCGCCTCCTGTGCCAAGCGTCTTAAAGTGTGCTTATGTTGAGAGAGTCGCTGCTTCTGATCAGCTGACAGAGGTACACGACCTTTTAAAATGTTATGTGCACACTCACAAATACACTCTACCTGTTTACTATCCAAACATTTCAATAAAGCGTCACGTTGACTTTTACTTAATCTGGCTAATGCACGTAGGATATCAGTGTTCTCGATTAAAACGTCAGCCATCATATATGATGTAATCTTTATGACTGTGAGACTTAAACCCTTTTTCGCTATATATACCTGGCAGACACCTATGTTCTATAACGTAGCACATCCGGTGTATTCTGTTTTAAATCGAACAATAAATATCCGTGCGGGCTTGAACTAGCATCTTGGTACGCTGCTTCTAAAAATTTCGGGTTGTCCGGCGAAATCTGTCTTGCTAAATGCTGTATTTATGCTCTGTCACGTGGGTTCTTAAACAAAATTATGTAATGTGCGTTGAGAGAAATATCCCGCTGTCCACGTCCTTGATGAAATATGTTCTGCGTTAAGAAAAACACACTTAGATTTCGATGATGACAGCCCTTTGTAAAAATATCAACCACAGAGCCGTTAGTTTCCCGCATTAGATCGTCAATTATTATTAAGACAGGTTTTTCCCCGTCAAACTGTTCCATATCAGGTAAACCCTTTTGAAACTCAACAGAGAGATCTTTGAATAAAGGCTGCCACTCACTGTAAAACCAGATAATTTTTTCAAAACCTGTATCGCAGGCGGTTTCGATATTTTTTAGAAAATCAACGATAAAATACGATTTCCCACATCCCGACGGACCTGCAACTATCGCCGAAAAGGGGTGCTTAAATTGACCTTCCATCTTGAATCGCTAAACGATACTAAGAGATACTCCACCAGCAGCTTCGTTTAAATAGACAAATGCCTTGCGGGCTAATAGTTGTGTTTGTGAGTTTCGTTTTCGTGTTTGCGCATTTGTATGCTAGAATTTTTCGTGTTTACAATTTTAGTGATTTCGTATTTGCTTGTTTTCGTCTGCACTTGTTTTGAAATAGAAATGCCTTGCGGCAAATAGTTGTGTGTGTGTGTGTGTAGAGAGAGAGATAGCGTATCTTTCAAGATACAATTTAAAAGAGCACAATTGCCTAACCTCCAGGGTTACAACCAAAAGGACCTTAATACCATCAGAAATAACCCTAAGACCTAGCTACAGGTCCCGCCCCAAGACTAAACCCTAAGACTTATCCCTAGCTCCAGCCCCAAGACCAAACTCTAAAACTTATCCTAGACCAGCCCCAGCCCTAAGCTCCAACCCTAAATACAGTTCTAAGCCAAGACCAGACCCCAGTCCTCACGTTAGCAACCACAAAAAGTCCTAGCTATCAAAAGGTCCTTAATACAGCCATAAGGTTTAACCCCAAAAGAAATAATAATAAAAATAAGGGTAATACGGTCCTTCACGTAAGCGAGTAAAAAATAATTAGGGTTGACCTATAGGGTTGAAAATACGGTCTCACACGTGAGTGTGTAAAAAATAGGGGTGAAAATACACGTCCTATACGTAAGCGAGTAAAAATAATTATGGTTGAAAAGGACCTTCGAAAAGAAAGGATACGGTCTCACACGAGGATATATAAAAATAAGGGTTGAAAATGCGGTCTCACACGTGGATGTGCAAAAATAGGGGTGAAAAAACACGTCCTACACGTAAGCGAGTAAAAAATAAGGGTGGAAAAACCGGTCCCCCACGTCGGCGGTCTTGTGATGTCAAAATCCAAGATGGCGGCCAAGGTGTCCCATTACTACTAGCATTACTCTATTTTGCCTCCATTCAGTACACTATATTCTATTTTCGAACATCAATTACCTTAATTATTACAAAAGTGATGTACATCTAAATATATTCTTTCAACGAGTCAGATTGCCGTTAAATGTGTAACAGATGTTTTTTTTTGGAAAATGATTTGACAAATTCGTACGTACACTAAAAGTTTATCTTAGATTGATTCGATTCATTTTTGATTAATAGTCACGTTTATAGGAAGTAATAAAGTTCTCCTTTTCCGATCCCAACATAATCTTTGTCAAAAAAACTTTAAAAAACATTTAGAAAATAGACAATAAAAAGATGAACTAATTCATAATAATGTAATATAAAAAATGTATAGTAAAATATTTAACAAAAAGAAGACTAACATATAAATAAACACCTGACAACGATAAATACAAGAAGAGTCAATTCTGTCAGTACTACTCGCACATATTCCTCAACTTTAATTCGGTCAATAGGACAGATGGAATGATCATAGGCGACGCCCTCTTCAGTGGCTGGAATTTCATTTAAATTCTGCCGGGTTAAACAACATTCATCGCAGAGTCCAAAGTGTTTACACGGTAGTAAAACCATGGTCGGTGTATCTGTTTGGCATGTGATACAAACTGCAGCTTCTCTAGGTTCGTCTTGATTTGACGGCGAATTTCGTTTTCAACAGCAGCTTCTTCCTCGTTAGAATCATTGTTGTCTGAAAATTGAATATATATATCGTTATTGGTGACAGTAATCAAAATAATTAATTAAGCTAATAATTAGACTCTAAGTAGGTTTAAAATTTTCCTTTTAGAAAGAAACGGTAATAAAATCGTCCACAACTAATAACACATAAAAATAACCTACCAATACTGAATGTTTGGGGAACATCGCTTGATAAAGGAACCAGTACAAACTCCTCATCCTCTTGGTGATTTTCAATATCTTCCTCCTCTTTTCCGGAAAAACGCTTTGAAAAATTCGTTCAACGCTGTATTGTACTGCATTTAAAAGTCTTCCCACCTCATTATTTGCATCGAACTCTTCGATCGCTCTTTTTATTCTGGCATCATTCAGCCTGTACTTTCGTTTACGCATGGCTCGAATCTGCAATCCTCCGTCCACAAAAGCCTGAAGCTCGCTAGCAGTGGAAACAATGATCTCTTGTAAACGTTCTGGCAATGGTAAAGAAATATGTTAATGAGGATTATGGCACATATAAGTACTCATAAGCATAAATTAAACTGAATTGTATCTACTCACCGGTAAATTCCCAGACATTGGGACTTCTCACCCTTATTATGCGTAGTAACGTTGCATGAAAAGATTCACTGTCGTTATTCGTTCTTCTGGCCCGTTTATAAACCGACAAGGAATTTATTCCGACCTTATTCAACCTATAATGCACAAAGCTTAGGATAATCAAAATTGAAAAGTTGTACCTAAAGCTTAACTCAAGAGGGTTGCAAAATCCTCTGTCAAATTTTTTTGTGCTAAGAAAGTCCATATGTGAGCAACGCCTGTCAGGATGAAATTTGGAAGCAAAAATGGTATTGCCATCAAAAGTTTCAATGCTCTTTTACCGTCCTTATTTTGTTTTAAGAATCTGCTCATGCCTAATGCCCGTGCTTTCCTTAGAAGCACCTGACAATAATAAAACAAACATCCGGTCTTTCGTGTTTCAGAAAAATTCTTGTTTAGTGAATTTACTAAGGATACTTCGAAATCCGTTATGATCAACTGTGGGTTGAGTTCCGGTACAATATATTTTATTTTTCCAAAAACGTTATCGTAAGCTGCACTTTTTCTGGATCGCATTAATGCAAATGCACATGGCCTTAAAATACGATTAGTTAATGAATAATTAAACAGAAATCAATATCAACTTACATAACCATAGTGGGTAACCATTAGCGTCAGAAGCTGAGCGCTTTGAGGATGTCGAGGACGTACCTTAAAAGTTCCGTCTATGTGAATTTCCTTGGCATTAGCCAACAGAGATCTTAAACCTTCGGCTACAAATATAACAGCCACCATATCGCCTTCTCCCACCATCCCTCTGAAAAAAGGCTGCCCTGCTACCTTTCCATATTTTTCACTTTCCTCACAAAGCTGTCCATATTCTTCCAATGATTGCGGCATTGGCGGTTGTGTTCTCAGACGCTCACGTCTCATTGCTTTTGAAGTCGCAGGAAATGCTAGCTTGCTAGGAACATCGGTTGCAGCGCTACAAAAATCGGTATTAAACATATCGGAAAAAAACAATTCACTACTCCATTAGTTAAACTAGGTTTGTTGTATTCGAAACATTCTTTGTATTCACTTTATTCGAAGTATTTGTAATATACGTTTTATTTGAACTGTTCCTTTTTATTGGAATTTAGATAAAAGTATTAGAATATTCGAAAAAATGCCAAAGAATGGTTTCGTTGTACGTCTTATAAATATAGACTTTATGTCTTCGCTAGTCGCAGCAGCAGCATCCATCATTGAATTTCTAAGTAATAAAGAATCTTTCTTTTCCACATCGGGTAGATGGTTATCCCCGTCGTCGGTTTTTATGAATTGAAGTTCATTGCAACATGCCTTGGCGAGACAACCATTTTCAATACATACTAAATACGTTTTCCCGTTGTTGGTTTTATTTTTTCTATAAAGAATTCCATCTTCTGCAAGACACGTGTATTACATAGCACCACGTCTCTTTGCAGGCACCGTAATAACTTCCATTATTGCAAATATGAAAACGGTAGGACCAGACCACTCTAAGATACCTATGTACTTAAAAAATGCAAAGTGACACTACAAAGTCGTCGCTTGAAATAAAACTTATGTACTCATAGTACATGAGTAGGTAGACTAACAATTTGCTGACAAACGCCCTTTTGTAGGTGTTAGTCGCTTTGGTTTCAAATGTACTGTTACCTTATAAGTAATTAAAACAGCATGGTAAACACATGGAATGAAACGTAGATATCAGTAAAAAACATAACGAAATGGAATAGTAAATGAGTTAATAAATAAAATAACAAAGATGCAGGGTAATAAATTATTAATACTAAATTAATTGTATTTATTATACAAATAAAAAGAGAATAATTGTGAATCTGTTTATAATTTTGGATTGTAATATAATTTGCATTAATGGCTACATATATATTTTTTTTTTATATGATTGTGGACCTGAACAGGATAAATTAGGCCTATCGTGCTAAAGCACTCAGGAACACTTAGGAGGATGGATAGAGGATAATGAATTGCCAATAGATGCCTATGAACAGCCACCTTAAATTTTCTCATAT
Organism: Vesta saturnalis; assembly: GCA_036346205.1. Lineage (NCBI taxonomy): Eukaryota > Metazoa > Arthropoda > Insecta > Coleoptera > Lampyridae > Vesta > Vesta saturnalis. Next base: position 607,726 of record JARFJB010000994.1, on the reverse strand, counting down.
CATAAGTGAGAGGAAAACAGGAACTAGGAGATCATTCCAGAGTTTAGAAGCCGTGTAGAAAAATGTGGATTGCGCCTGTTTGGTACGACTAGTGGAGATTTGTACTGCATACTGATGATGTAAATGAGCGAAAGTGTTTCTCGAAAAGATAGCCGAGATGGTATCAAAGAATATAATTCAGCAGCACAATAGCCGTTGTAATAACGATAATACAAAAATAGAACTGAAACCATCCTTCTATGCTCAAGGGACTGTATGTAGAAGTTATGGACGGGTCATTTATAAGCCTAATCGCTCTTTTTGAATACGATCAACGATATCGAGAGCGTATTGGGGAGCACTAACCCAGAGGTGAGAATTATATTCCAGATGAGGCCGAATTTGGGCCTTATACAGCAGAAGGGTTGTCGAGAGGTAAAGTACTGCTTAGATCTGTACAAAAGCCTATTTTACGAGCAGCTGTTTTGGTAGCTGACAGAAGATGGTTAACCCATGAGAGATTTGAAGATACAGTCATACCCAACAGAGTAATAGAGTCTGAAAACTTAAGAACTGAGCCATTCATACTTAGAACAGGAAATCATCGATCTTTTTTGGCTGACATAAGGCAACACTGAGTTTTGTTAGCATTAAATTTAACTAGATTATTGCTTCCCATTCGAGAATACGTTGAATGTCTTTGTTGATTGAATTTGCCATTTCAGCTTTAATTTCTTGATTTGACATAGAAGGTGGATTATCACTATGAGTAGACTGAGATGAACTACAGTGAAGAGTGCTATCGTTAGCAAAGCAATGGATGGGGTTAGTTGTTGAAGAAATAAGGTCATTTATGTACAGTAGAAAAAGTGTAGGCGCTATAACGGATCCCTGTGGTACGCCCGCGTTAATGCTAACTTCTTTTGAAAAAAGCCATCAACTACGACACGTATTCGTCTTTTATCAAGGAAACTAGAAACCCAGTTGATGAGCATATCATTTAACCCAAACGAGGTGAGTTTGGCAAGTAAACACTTATGCCAAACTTGGTCAAATGCCTTTGAGGTATCTAAAGCGACTACAACTGTTTCACCGGGCTGCTCTAGTGTATTGTTCCAAACTTGGGTCACATATGAAAGAAGATCACCTGTTGAACGACTTTGCCTAAACCCATATTGGTGGTCACTAAGGAGTTTGTTAGTTTCAAGGAACGTGAGCAGTTGCTGATTGATGGCTTTTTCCATGATTTTGGACAAAATGGAAGTGATGGCAATTGGTCGGTAATTTGAGGGATCGGTCTTATCACCTTTTTGGGAATAGGTTGAACATTTGCTAACTTCCATGATGAAGGAATTCCCAGAAGACATAGAGATCGTATAGAGCTTAGATAGGACTGGTACTAGTTCGGGGAACATTTCTTTAAGACAATAGCTGGGATACCGTCTGGGCCAGTCGCCTTATTGAGATCAAGCCTACTGATGATCGATTCCAAGACTTGTACCGAAAATGAATTGGTTTCATAGCGTATGAAGAAGAGTTGACTAGGGGCACATCTTTTCCAGAATCATTGAGACACGAGTTTGATGCAAACAAATCCACAAAAACGTTGGCTTTGTCTACAGAATCAGCAAATACCTATCCGTCAATAGACGTCAGGGGGGGAAATGAAGATGTTCCAAGGTTTTTACTAATGACTGTCCACCGATTTATTAGATTTCCATTTAATGTAACATTTATTTTTTAAAGATATTGCATCAGCACAAGCTTTATTGAACCAGGGTTGGGAACCTGAATGACCTATACGGTACTGTTTTTTGGGAAACTCCATTCCCATGAGGATGACTTCAGATACTGAAAGAGCGATGTCCGAAGAAGAGGATGACTTAAAACAATATTCACGCCATGGAAAGGTTGCAAAGAAATCCCGTAAATCACTCCATCGAGCTGACTTAAAACACCACAAGTTTCTATCGGTTTTGCGAACAACAGTACAGTAGAAATGATTTTTATTAGACAATGGTCGGAAAGACCTAAAGGCGAAAGAACGGAAGTTTTATAAGCAAGAGGGTTTGATGTAAGAAAGAGATCTAGAAGAATATAAAGTGTATTATTCGTTTATGCAAATTAAACACAAAAATTAGAAACGTAAAACCAAAAATTTAATTCTAGTGTAGCCACAGAGAACAGAGCACCCAATTAATACAGAGGGGAAGGCTAGTCTTTTCGCTAAAACATAAACGCCATATAAGTATTATTCATCTGTCGTCAAACTTTGAACAATCTTATTTTGATATTTGTGTTATTCTTTGCGAACAGGTATCTTAATTAACATATATAATTTCAAGTCATAATGATATTGACAATATTCATTGATTATGCTTCGGTACACACTTAAAAAATGGCTCAAGGTCATGTAATTTGTACGTCAAATCATCAAAGGTACCGCCGTAGCTTTCGCCTTCTATAGTGTGGTGCGTCACTGCCAGGAATTGTAACATCCAGTATGTATGTTTTTATTTTAAATGCAGGTGTATTTATTATTTTATGCCACTTTCTTATTAGTTTTATGACAATTTTAATAAAATTGCCAATTAGTATAATCCGAGTTTCCGTATGTTTTCCATAATTAGGTACATTGTAGTATTACACCTGTCTACGCAGAGCTAAACACAAATAGTTAAAAAAGAAAATTTACAGCCAGGGTTGATACATCACAAAAGATTAAAAAAACCGAAAGCCGGAAGTATTTGTGAGAAACACGATTTCTGCATATACTGACAGAATGCACCCCCTTAATCTTTACCCAATGTAAGCAATAAAATTTCTGGTAAACAGTTTTAAATACTATATGCTTTATTACATTTCTGGGAAACTGATTTTTCAGACACAGGTTTAAGATTACGTATTTTTTAAGTTCTTTAATAGACGCCGGCAAGCGGTTGTCAAGATAAAATAATAAATTAGCAATTACTCTGTGAAATAATTTAATGTAAATAAAAATTCAAAATAGTTTAGTATGGTCTAGATTCAAGATCTTTGTTTAAAAATATTTAGATCCAGATATTAGGTCCTAACTGATAAGTTGTATTTACCTAAGAAACAAGATTTACTGTTATCCATTTATTAAAAATCCCAGAGTAGGTTAGTACTAAAATGACTGCAATATAAATCTTAGACAAAGATGAATCTTATTTAAAATATATGCACATTTTAGGAATTAATACTATTTAATAGGAAAATAATACCTGAACAGTTATAAGATCATCTTAATATCCTATGGCGATAATGTGCCAATCCTCAATTTAAATGTGATTAAAAACAATTGAAAAAAATTTCTTACATACTGTTAATAATAATAATTAATTTGGATGCATTTGGAAGTATCGTCTTCGCTATTTTATTTATTGTTGGGAACGAACAACGCTACCGCTATTACTATACCATTTCGTTATGTCTTTTACTAATATCCACGTTTCATTCCATGTGCTTACCATGCTGTTTTAATTACTTATAAGGTAACAGTACATTTGAAACAAAGGCGACTAACACCTACAAAAGGGCGTTTGTCAGCAAATCGTTAGTCTACCTACTCATGTACCATGAGTACATAAGTATCTCTTATAATGCATAAATTATAATTATATTTTTTGTCGATTTGCCCTGTTTTTGTAATCCGCACCACAAACGGGCCAGAAGAACGAATAACGACAGTGAATCTTTTCATGCAACGTTACTACACATAATAAGGGTGAGAGGTCCCAATGTCTGGGAATTTACCGGTGAGTAGGTACAATTCAGTTTAATTTATGCCATAATCCTCATTAACATATTTCTTTACCATTGTCAGAACGTTTACAAGAGATCATTGTTTCCACTGCTAGTGAGCTTCAGGTGTTGTGGACGAAGGATTGCAGATTCGAGCCATACGTAAAGAAAGTACAGGTTGAATGATGTCAGAATAAAAAGAGCGATCGAAGAGTTCGATGCAGATAATGAGCTGGGAAGACTTTTAAATGCAGTACAATATAGCGTTGAACGAATTTTTCAAAGCGCTTTTTCCGGAGAATTGAAAATCACCAAGAGGATGAGGAGTTTGTACTGGTTCTTTTATCAAGCGATGTTCCCCAAACATTCAGTATTGGTAGGTTATTTTTATGTATTATTAGTTGTGGACGATTTTATTACCGTTTCTTTCTAAAAGGAAAATTTTAAACCTACTTAGAGTCCAACATAAGCCATACTACCAACAGTGTAATTATTACTAGCTTAATTAATTATTTTGATTACTGTCACCAATAACGATATAATAAGATTATTCAATTTTCAGACAACAATGATTCTAACGAGGAAGAAGCTACTGTTGAAGACGACATTCCGCCGTCAAATCAAGACGAACCTAGAGAAGCTGCAGTTTGTATGATATGCCAAACAGATACACCGAATTAAAGTTGAGGAATATGTGCGAGTAGTACTGACAGAATTGACTCTTCTTGTATTTATCGCTGTCAGGTGTTTATTTATATGTTAGTCTTCTTTGTGTTAAATATTTTACTATACATTTTTTATATTACATTATTATGAATTAGTTCATCTCTTTATTGTCTATTTTCTAAATATTTTTTAAAGTTTTTTTGACAAAAATTATGTAGGGATCGGAAAAGGGAGAACTTTATTACTTCCTATAAACGTGACTATTAATCAAAAAATGAATCGAATCAATCTAAGATAAACTTTTAGTGTACGTACGGCACCAATTTGTCAAATCATTTTCCAAAAAAAAAAATCTATTACACATTTAACGGCAATCTGACTCGTTGAAAGAATATATTTAGATGTACATCACTTTTGTAATAATTAAGGTAATTGATGTTCGAAAATAGAATATAGTGTACTGAATGGAGGCAAAATAGAGTACATGCTCGCGGAATGTTCTAAATTTTCCAAGTTTGTACCGTCTTTTAAAATAAACGGGCAAGTCGTTGGCCGGATAATAAAAATTAATGAAAGTAATTAAAGTGAACAAATAATTATGATAATTATTTGCAAGTCTTAAATATTAAATAAATACATAGAAATATTTGGAAAGATTTATAATGAACGATATGAGAATTGGCAAAGATAGATGTAAACCGATTTAATTCATAATATATCTGCGATATGTCCATTAAGACGTTTTGATGTTGTGTTGACTTTCGGCATGTGACCAATTTCAATTTCCGGTATTATGTCCAGTGTAAGAATTTCTGCAAAAAAAAGAGGCTGTCGTCGTTTTAGAGAAAGTTCAGACTTAGGCATCGACGCCCGATTTCAGATCTATGCAGCGTCAATTTTTGCTTTTCGACGTTGAGTCCACATTCGGCAATATGTCCAACTGTTGATTTCGGCGTTGTGTCCTTTTTCGGCGTTGTGTCCAAGGACTCATTTCGGCGTTGTGTCCAGTTACGCTGATGTGTCCAACAATTCGATTCGACGTTGTGTCCAAGTTTCGGCGTTGTGTCCATTGGGTGTTATGTCCCTGACCCAAGATTAAATATATTGCAAATACAAAAAATAAAAAAAAAAGGTTTTTGACGGGGATTTGAACCCGGCTCTCCTGAATGGAAAGGCAGTTGTGTTATCAACTAAGCTACCAAGGTAACGCATTAAATTTATTGTATTAAGGTTCTTCTTTTTATTTTATATTTTTTATTTTGATTTTGAAAAAATTTTGTTCATATGGTGATAGGTATATTGGTTACTAAATGTATGGATTTCAGTAAATGTCAATGTAAGGGATTTTTTCTGTTGCTGCTTTTTTTGTTTTGCTTTTTTAAATATGATCGCAGTTTTGTATACTTTGAAATATTTGTTATTTTTATTATTTGTAAGGCTCCTGATCATTAAATGTATAGACCGCAGTGTAGACGGTTTTAAGTTTTGAGGAATTTCTTGAAAATAAGCCAACAAAACATTTTCTGAAAATGATCTAATGTTGTGCATTTCCTTAATTTGCTTAATTAATTCTAGGGCTGTCAATTAACATTTCTATTCGGTTAACCATTGTCTGTTTAGCTGGTTAGCCGAACGTATTTGACTAATTGAATATAATCGGTTCACCAGGTATATCAACTAACCAATGAGTAATAAAGAAAAACAAGGCATTATATAATTAAATTGCATTCAAAATTCAAAATTTTAATTAATAGTTTTTTCATTGGTTTTTAAATTTTAAAGTTAGTTGCATCAGGAACATAAATAGTGAGATTTGATAAATGTCACCAGGAAAAAGTTAAATATTTAAAATATGTATGTTTTGTTTATAACCTCAATATCCTGACACCACGCCTTGTGGATGAAACTTAATTTAAATTCCTTTGAAGTTGAGGACCACGTTAGTAGAAATATGGGAGCACGCACTTTATTGTATTTTCGATTTCCGTAACGTCATCTAACTATTTACCGCGCTAACCATCTGCGCCATCAAGATTCAAGCCCCAATGGATGCAAATTTTGTCTTTATGCATGTAGAACTGATGTAAATTAAATATTTACCTTTGAATTTATTCGTTCATAACAAAACTTATAATAAAATAATATGGTTTATTTATTGGAATAAAAAAAAGAGTCAACCGACGACTTGAAAGCTTCTCCACTTGCATCATAGATGCCTGAGGTTTAGACATTGAAGTGCTAGATCAGTGTTTAATGCTGATACTGCTTTTCTACCTTTCATAACTATCGTTACGAATAAGAATCCTATTTTGTCCGATTCTTTAAAAAAAAGCTTAAAATCTGTTTTGTACAATCGGAAATAGTTATCATTCAGTTCCTATAATACCTGCTATTCACACGAAAGAATTTTCTTGACAAAATGAACAATGTTGTAACAATCCTACCTGGTTTGTAACTTAGATACACAGAGCATTGTTGTTTAAATTGTGAATGTTAAACACACAGTTGGGTTTATCAAGCTTTTCGTAACGAATTTTCTAATATAACTGAATCAAAAATTAAAGAATTTAGCTAAACATAAAATGCCTTCAGTGATTAAAATGTAAAAAAAAGAGGTAGTTTGAAACTTTTTAGAGCCAGCATCGATGTATTTGCCAAAAAAGGTGTAACACTCGAGCAGGCGAAAAAAGTAAAAGAAATTGTTGATGACTTCTTTGGATAAAAATTTGGATAGGAACTTTGTTAAATCCAGAAGACCGGGTTAAACAAAGTCGCATTTGCATATCATCCAGGCTACACTTTGACTCCGATCCTCCTAATACTCAAGTAGGTACAGCTTGATCCAGATTGATTGTAGGGTTTGTAACTCCGATATGGTCATATTGTTATCAAAAATGTATTCTAACACTGGAAAGTGTATGTTGTTTATAAAAACTTTCATCCGCTGGGGTCATGAGCGTGCGTAAATACGTATGCATAAACTGTCATAATTTGCTTCCTTCTGTTCTTGTTCCTTTTATTTGGCTTTTTATTGTTCCTGTAATGCACGTAAAATCTGTCTTTTCCAAGACAAAAGTGCACATACCTGATTGATTTACCTGGTAAGTAAATAAATACAGAGCTCTGTTTAGAATAAAGATAAAATGCGAATAATTTTTAGGTTATAATTGTTAGTGCCATGTTTTCGGATGACCACAATAGGTCTGGGCAACGAGATGACGGTGGCTGTACAACATTAGCATATGTATCACAATTTTTCGGTGATAGAATAATAAGCAAAACCGATGGGCACCACGATCTCCCTGCTTGACTCCGCTAGACTGCTTTCTCTTTGGTCACCTTAAAAATGTTGTATATGCAAATCGTTTACATATGGTTGAGTTACAGAATGTCACAGTGAACTCCGTTAATGCAATAACCCCACAACAGTTAGCGTCTGCGAGAATATTAGACGTAGAGTAAATTTATGCTTAGAAAATAATGGAGAACATTTTCAGCACCTATTATAAGCTTTCTTTCTGTACTTAAGGTCTTTAAACCTTCAGGAAATGTGATAGTTTATAAACTATTATTATTAATTTTAGTTTATATACGACGGATGCGGTTTTCTCAAAACAGGATTACTCCTTTAAGACGGATTTATTGCGAGTAGTAATCGGATATTGAAGCGGTTACCCACGTTTGATTATTGAAGATTAAATATGAAACTCCCGGACGTAAACGCGGAGCTTCTTTATAGGGCTGAGGAATCACGATGTGATCTATAAGTGGCGTCTGGTAGTAATGTTATCTGCGGGTTTCTGACGCTTCTGGTTTTTACTTATATTGCCTCGTGTGTGGCGTATTGGTGTTAGGTAGTGTAATCGATGTTGGGTGAAGGATCATTTACAAGAATCTGGGACTAACCCGTTGCGCTGTGTAAATGAGATTTCCGGTGGTTGGTAAAATTCTTTCCAACAGAGTAAATGAAAGATGACTACGGGCTTTCAGCCCGGCGTGACATTGTTCAATCTGCGTATTGTGTAATGTTGTGCAATAAAAACCACAGATTATAACATGAGCAGCCGCTCGGTTATATGGAGATGATTTTCAGGTGGCGTTGTTGAGGTATCTCGTCAAATGATGCACGGCGGTAACAGATGAATATTATGTAACGAGACTATGAGCTGCAAACGCGAGGTCAGGACTCTCCTTCTTCGGTACCGCGTTGCGGTGTTTATTGCGGATCCGTGGAAGGCGGGTACGGCTTCTAGTAGTTAATATTGGGTTGCGATTGGTTGTTGAACAGGAAGGGGGGGGGGCTCTGACGTAGAAAACTTTTTTGAAATTAACGTCGGAGGATATAAAATTCATTATTTGATGATTTCTTAGAAATTTGATTAAAACGGGAGAATTAGCAAATAATTAATGATGGGAAATTCATATATATATATATATATATATATATATATATATATATATATATATATATATATATATATATATATATATATATACACACCGGAAGCCCACGAGATCACTTTCCGGCTGCCATTTTTATTTATCTATCGACTTAAATGAAACTTGGCAGGGTTGTTACTCTAACCAAACGTCATTTTTAGGAATTTTTGACAAGCATTTCCGACTTACGGTTTCACCGGAAATAACCTTAACTTTTGATTTTTAAATGACACCCCTGTATATTTTTTGTTTTTCGGATTGCGTAATATTTAAATCGATGTTTTTCCTAATGTAATTTTAAAATTGAATTTTATTTTCTCATCCAGAGTGCTATGACCATCTTAAAATCATTTTACATACTTAACTCACTTCCAGAAAAATGCAAACTCACTTTTATCTTCGTTAACTTTTTACTAGAACATTCTAAACTTTATTTTTGCCGCATTATGGGCGCATCTGAGAGTTGTTTTTAAAGCAGCACAATTTTAATGCATTGCTTTGCGTATTTTCCCAATTTTTTCAGACAACGATTGAACAAAATTTATTTAAAAACAAACAGAGTGTAATAATTTTAAACAGTATTAAGGGATTAAGAGAATTGTGAAAAATTATTGTACGATTGTATTTTTTAAAAGTTCGCAAAAATACATTATAAAATAGACTTTCAATAAATAATAGCAATAGCAAGTACATGACGTGTGCATGGGAGTTTGTTTCTGCAAGACATAAAGGGGAAACCGTTTTGAGCGTTTTTCGTATTCAACATACTATAAAAATGTTAGTTTTTCGTAACTAGTGATGCGTCACTAGTACAGGGTTCGGAATAGCACTGTTACCATTTTTAACACTAAATATTTATTGAACGAAACACAACACATTTTTTATTCTTATCATAAATTAATCTACATGTCTTTAGATTTTATGACTTAAAGATACAATCTTTCAAATGACTAACATTTTCTGCTATGCAAGATTGAAGACGTTGCGGGAAAGTTGCCATCCCTCAGGGATAGCTTCAATTTCGGCAGTAATGCGGTTTTTAACTCGTTTAAGTTATTAATTCTTACGGAAAACACTCTTTCTTTAAGGTACCCCAGGTCTGGACTGCATGCTGGCCAGGGAATCTCACCGAAACGTGAAATCAAACGTCCAGGGAACATGTTACGTATAGTTTCTAACGATTGGCGGAAGGTATGATCGGTGACTCCGTCTTGTTGGAAAAAAACATTCTCGATGCCTCGCTGATGTAGCTCTGGTTGCAGAAAATTTATCAACATCTCAACATAACGCTCTGAATTTATCGTTACCGATTGATCATTAACATCTTCAAAGAAGTAAGGTCCGATGATTCCCACTGATCCAACACCACACCAAACAATTACCTTTGGATTGTGCAGTGGTTTTTCATGAACTTCCCTAGGATTTCTGTCAGACCAATAGCGATAATTCTGTTTATTGACAAACCCTGATAAATAAAAATTGGCTTTGTCAGACATTAGAAGCTGATTTGGCAAATCAGGATTGATTTCAATGGCGTTGAGAATATTCTGACAACATTGCAGTCTATTTTCTTTGTGACGTGCATTCAGTTCTTGAACAATTTGCCTTCATCTTACCATTTCCTGATCCATCTGCGAATGGTCAGCCGAGATGGTGTATCCCCTCTGCCTCTGTCTCCACATTCCGCATGAAACACACGTTGTACTGCAGTGATTGAATGCAAATTTGCAAATTTTTCGACAACAAACATTTTTTATTGCAAAGTCCAGCGATCCATTTTTTAACTGCCACTACTGACATTAAAAATCCAAACCTATGTAGATCAATTATGATAAGAATAAAAAATGTGATGTGTTTCGTTCAATAAATATTTAGTGTTAAAATTGGTAATATTGCTATGGAGAACCCTGTAGTTTGTTTATGGGTGTAAAATTACTTTTTTTAGCGGCATAAATATGTAAGGAAGCGTCTTTACGCGTTCTATAAAAGGTAGCATATTTCTAACAAACACGTTGAAACGTAAAGTTTAAAACAATTAATTCCGTATCAAAAAAATATGTTGAATTTATAGAATTAAATATAATAAATGTTTGTAACTTTTCTATCAAAGTTCGAAATCTTGTAAAGTATTAAATAGCTTTATGTGGTTTAATGGTTCAACACAGAAAATATGTCATATGTTCAAATAGCGTTTTCTGGAGTAAATAGTTTCAAGTTGTAGTCAATCCCGGTTATAGACGGCTGTGTGAAGTATTGGGTACTTTTTTACGGCATTTATAAAGTTTAAGTGACTTTAGTCGGTTTAATATTAATCTTTCTCTATTATCCTAAATTAAGTTATGTGCGTGCTTTCAATAAGTAGACATAGGCCTGAATTGGACTGCTAAAATATATTTAAACCGACGTTGATAACCATTTGTGAAGTAGAAATCTTTTTAAAAACTGATAGTGGTCTAACACAATTGAAAAATGACACTACACCATTTGGATGTACATCAATTATTAGGTGCAGCAGCTTGCGTTTTGATGAACAATGTGAAGGGCTGCATTAACGCTTCTTACTTATTCTGTATTAAAGACGGGTTTTAATTTATTTGACAATTGTTTTATCTAGATTTAAATTTTACTTTCACTAAACGCATTATTGATTGTTATTTAATATACATTTTCAAAGCAAAATTTAAAGGCATCTTTTTTTTCTAGAATTTTTAAGAGGGTAGATGTAGAGTACTATCTCGTATAATATTTATTTGTTTGTTGCCAAATATTTCTTTTTGTGTATATAAACAAAAAGTTTGTCATTTATTGTTTGATTTACGTAAATTTACCTGATACTACTTATTATTATTATTATTTATTTTGGTGTTAATAACATTAGTTTTACACAAGTCAACATAAAAACATAACAAGTTATAAAGATATAAAATATTCCAAATAATTTAAATCACAGTTGCCATTCATATTAAGAAATTCATCAAGCTGTATGTCTTTTGGATGAGATGGGTTTTTACAATTTTTAAAAATTTATTCCTAGGGAAGTGTCTCATAGAAACTGGTAGTTTGTTATAGAACTTAATTCCATAATAATTCCAGCCATTACGACTACTACTTAATCTGATTTTATCAATCCTTATTAATTCAGTCTCGAGTATTATGTCCATGAAAACTACAATTGTACATATATATATATATATATATATATATATATATATATATATATATATATATATATATATATATATATATATATATATATATATAGAATAACTGAAATTATACAAGGTGAATGCAATAAGCTTTTTGCATATCGAATCATGTTTTACAGGTTTTGGGTAACGTTTTTGACCATTATGTTTGGCTTGATTTTGATGCAGTTACGTTGTTTGCGTTACATGATGAGTCACAGTTTCTTTGATTAATAAGTATTTTATTAGTTATTAAGAATGAATCTTTAAAAATTAATTAGTGCATTTTAAGAAACTTTTTCTGCACCCTGATATTGAGCGTTTCTGAAAGCAATCGTTTAATTTTAAGATAAGTTTCATTAAAACTTTTCATGGTCATTACGTTGACTTAATTAAATTTTTAGGGAAGTAAATAAAGTTTTAATCTTGTTCTGTAATGTTACACGCTTTGAAGTAAAAGAAATTCACAAATTGATAAATATTAGTTTCGTGAGTCTATAACTACTTTTTTGCAACTGTAAACTATTAAAATAAATGACTCTAAAGTTAAGCAAAACATTCACATTTATGTGGTTAGATATTGCATCTACAGGCACCTACACACATGTATCCTTACTCTAACAGTATTCAATTTAAGGAGATATATATATATATATATATATATATATATATATATATATATATATATATATATATATAATTTAATTATATGTAATGTAAATGCACATATGATTAAAAGAGAATTCGCAAAAAAACGTTTTTATCCTATACATAAAGAATCCAATCTGCGCACCTGTGTAAATAATATAAAAGGCTGCAATTGCACGGAGAGACGCGACAAATTTTACCTTCCAACCTACATATATACATATGTAGGTGTAGAAGGTTATGCAAACGATTTTTTTTCACTATCGCTAAATCGACTTATTAGCTCATTTTACAACTTTTGGCAAAGTTTCGCCAAGATCGGCCATTATGTGTGGATGTGCGTGTGTGTTTGCGTGTGTGGATGTATGTTAGTATTGACGTAACTCCAGAATGAAAACACCTACGTACTTGAAATTTTATATTTAAGCTTGTTTTCATTTGGCTTGGAGCTGATTAGGTTTTGGTTTTATCAAATATTTCTAAAACAGCTGCATATTTCAAAGATAAAAATTCCAAGGTATAGACCTTAAACATATCAATTAATTATGTTCTATGCAATTTTTTGATACGATTTAGCGGCCAAAAAATTCCTAAGCTAGAATTTAGGTATTATTAAATTTTTTTCCAATATTTGAATAACGATTAATTTTATAAAAAAAGAAAATTTAATTTTACACAAGTTTTCTACGTTTTTAATATAACGCAGGGTAAGCTTAAAAATTATTAAATATGAATGAAAATGGTTAAACTGTATTATTGATATCTTAAAGAAGCGAGCGGCCTTGGAACATGTATAAATTAATCTTTAACTGACATGAAGCTTTAAACGTCATTCTGACATAGAAATTTTTTTGTTTTTACCATGTTGCCTGTTTTCGTTATGAACGAAATTATTAATAATTAAAATGATTTCATTTCTTTCCACTTTGTATGTGGGAAGATCGTGTGTTGTTGCACACCAGATATTTTTGTCAATGCTATGCCCAAAAATAACTACCTTTACATAACTTTCTTAATTCAAATTATGGCGCTGTAAGGGATTATGATAATAATAATGAATATGCTTCAAAGGAAGCTAGAAGTATTATTATTAAATGTATGCAGATTAGATTAATATCAGAATTGAAGTTAATGTGCCCCTACTGTTCAGATTGTTCAATAACTAACCCTGTATCTAATGGATTGGTGAAAATTCTTCGACAGCAATTCTTCGAAAAACAATTGTTCGACAGGAAAATTCTTCGACATTACAATTATTCGACGGGAAAATTCTTCGAAAACACAGTTGTACGACATTACAATTCTTCGATAGGAAAATTCTTCGAATAAATAATATATAGTCATTGAAGTTTTTAAAGTAAGTATGCCAATACTTTGAATAATTTATTTTTAATAATTCTAAATATAAATAATATGTTTTAGGAGCCTATTAGCGTTACCCGGAAGACACCACGTGGAGGTTGGCTCAGAATAGTCTCCCATTTTTTTATTATGATTTATTATTGTAAACTGCGTAATAAGTTTTAATAAGAGTTTTAGGAATACTTTTTCTAGTAGTTGTCGTATTTTGAATTTATTTATTTTTTGTTAAAATTTTATTGTTTTTATTTCACTTTCTATTTAATTTTGTACTAGCGTTATTGTTACGTATGACGTCTAATTCGTTCCGCGCAATCCCGATATTGTTTACGGCCTGCAGGCCCGTTTTATCCGCTGCGATATTGTTTAATTCGAACCTCATTTAAACTTTGCTCTTTTTTTATAGCAGATATAAACTTCCAAATATTTGGGTGGTTTCCGCAAACCTGCTCCTGAAAGCCACGATGTCACCCCTCAAGGGAATTATTTGTTTTAGGTATATTTTGAAGTACTCCAGTTCCACATATCGTGACTATATTTCGGTTCTCGACGTCTCCGACGTCGATCTGGACGACCAATCCAGGTATCTTCGAAATAGTCCATAACTGCTTGAGCTTCCGGTGGAAGTAATTTAAGGTTGAGAGCGAACTCGGAATCTGTTTCGTATCGTTGTTGTAGGCCACTTCTTTGGATACTACGAAAAACACGTTGGCAGAAGTGGAAAAAACAACCACGAATTCTTGTGTGAGGAAATTCAGTTTGTATGGCATCTATCACTGCGGCTTCAAAATCAATAAGTATGCTCTGTGGATCAACCGCTGGTTCAAGTTCTTTGAGTTGACTTAGTAATCGAATGTAAGTCCCACGAGTTTTATCAGGTAGAAGAGCATGCAACAAAAATGGTATACCATTATTTTCTTTTAGACCATGTATTGTATATAACTGGGCAAAGAGTGGCGGGGTCGTCTTAAAGGTCCCATCAGCATACCAATTTTCGGAACGCGCTAAAAGTTGCAGATTGCGTCTGGTAGAAAAAATCAAAATTCGATGATCTGCTGCGCCAGAATCGAACACCAGAAATTGCTCTCCACTTTCTAATCGACAATAGTTTTCCGGGAAAATTATGTCTCGACGATGAATAGGTACGGCGGATCCAGGATTCACTTTCGTACGAACGTTCCTTATTGTTCGTTTCATAGTATCGACCGAGGGCAGTCTACCTGCAACAGCATGACTGAGACCAGTTGCTGCTGTTGAAATAATGTGCTGTGGCACATCGCGAGTATTTCTTGAGTTATCTTTAATCGTGTTTAAAAATTGTTCACATTCCACTTTTGCAGCATCACTTGCGTGATTATGCTGACTTTGTCGAGTAACATTGTCACCTATCGTTACTCGAGCTTTACATTTTGTAGTTTGAAACTTCTCACGCTTCCAGTATATTTTAGTGTCCCGTTGGTTGTCCTTGTAAAATAAATGTCCAGCCACTAATAATTTTTGTTTACTTTTTTCACTATTCACAAATTGTAGAGGCATCTTTATCGCAGAAAGTAGTCTGTACAACTAAATTATTTAGAGTGTTTTGGAATATAAGGAATATGATAATTAGTACTTTCACAATAATGAAAGGGCTAAGAATTACAATTAACCAACTAATTATTATTAACAATAAATTTATTTATGACACATTTTAGCATTCAAATTACGGTGCAATTAGATATAATGCATATTGTGTGCACATTGTGAAAGAATTGCATTTTTCAAGAATGTAACAAATATTATTTACCTATTAAAAGTTCATTATCCCAAGTAAGTATTATTAGCATACGTAAAAACTTACATATTAAAAACGATAAAAGATATGATAAAACATTGAGAACTACTTTAAATACGTAACAGAAACACTAGCGCAACGTTAAATAGAAAGTGAAATAAAGACAATAAAATTTTAACAAAAAATAAATAAATGCAAAATACAACTACTAGAAAAAGTATTTCTAAAGCGCTAATAGGCTTCTAAAACATATTATTTATATTTACAATTATTAAAAATAAACTATCAGAAGTATTGGCATACTTACTAAAAACTTCAATGACTGTATACATTATTTATTCGAAGAATTTTCCTGTCGAAGTATTGTAATGTCGAACAATTGTGTCTTCGAAGAATTTTCCCGTCGAAGAATTGTAATGTCGAAGAATTGTTTTCGAAGAATTGCTGTCGAAGAATTTTCATTCGAAGAATTGCTGTCGGAGAATTTTCCGCACACCGTATCTAATATTATCCAATAAGAAATTTCGATATACTTAAATTGTTTGCAACTCATAGTTTGAATATCTTCAAAGCTATTTTTTATCACTAATTTCGAAATGCCTTCATTTGATTTGTGTATACTTTCAACATCAGCACCCACGAGCTTTTGTGCAAATACACTGTTCAGTGTTCACATTGTGCTGTGAAATTACCTAAATATGAAATAAATTCGTACATTTTCCTCATTGTGTATAGGATAAAAACTATTGTTTGAACTATGCCGGGGAAATTGTTTTCGAGATCCCAGGCCTTGGCTCACCTGACCATATGTACCTTCGACCTTCCTATATGATTATCTCTACAAGGAGCTCTAATCCCATATGACTTGTTAAATTATATCCTGCGTCGCCTTTCGTATTCAGTGTTGTGACATCTCATGAGTTTACATGAGTTTCAATGATTTTGCTCTTGATTCCATGATCTAATGATTTAACTATGAAATCTCATGATTTTCGTATTTTGCGTTTTAACATCATTATACATTAAACCAATACAATTTTACGCGCTCGATTAATAAATTATATAGCAAGCATATCTTATTAAAAATATTTTAATACGCTACGCTGCTGGACACGTCCGCCGCTTGTGCCGTTATTAACTAACTTCAGATGCTTCAGTGGAGGATGCGTGATGCGCATATGCATGTGCTAATGCTAAATCTTCGAATGGCGGATGACATGTGAAAAGCAATTTTCTTTTTTTCAGTTTTTTATGTAATTGGTTTCTACTACCATAGTTTAATTAAATTGAGTTAAGTTTTAGTTTCTTTTATATTATTGTTACAAGTTTATATTAAAATGTTATGTAACAGTTGAGAGTTTCGTTTTCTTGATTCTTTAAATAAAGTGTGTCCAATGCAGTTTTATAAATTAGGGTATATTGAAATAACCTTGACTTCCGTCGCTGTTGCGGTGTTGCCAATAGAATATTTATTTGTAATTTTTAGAATAATTATTTTATTAATCGAATTTGGTTAGATTAGGTTAGAATAGATTCCTTCAGGGCCCTTTATTAATGTTAATTCACATTTAAAATTTACATGAAAGCACCAATACCAATTGGCAACGCAGCGTGCAGGGTTTATTCAATACACGACACCCTAAATTATGGTATGGGTGGCAATATAAAATGTTTAAAAACGGCAAAATAATAAATAATTAAATTCCAAATATTTATTGACAATAGTCTCATGATTTTTATTATCATCTCATGAATTTCTAACATAGTGCTCATGAAAAAGCAGAATTTTGATTCCACACTATTAGGCCTGCACACACCCTATGCGATCTTCTATATAACTATCCATTCCACAAACAGTATATTATACGCGCTGCAACCTATTTCATTATCGTTGTCATTTTTTGAGGTTCATTAGTGGTGTAATAATTTTGTAATCTTTCTCGTTTTTTCTCGTTATTTCTTGTTTTATTGGTCCTCTTGACCCGTTATGGAGGAGATAATTAAAATGTTTGAAACTACGTGTAAATTTATAAGTTGTCAGTAAGGAGAGTAGTTTTGCGGACCAAAGTAAATTCTCCAGACTACGATTTCGACCGTATCTAGATAACTTTATTTTTAAAATTTTAAAGTAAGGCAAAGGGTGAACTTGCAAGTTAGACCAATTGATAAAGAGGGGTGGTACATTCTCCCCAATTAAAAATTTTAAGATAACCGATCATAAATTAGTGTTAACATATGTATCGTTGTGGGTTTTTTTTTATTTTACTGATGTTTATGCAATAGATGAATAATTAATTGAATTTAATAGCGTTATTTGTGATCTCCTCCTGACCAGCGAAAGTAATAATTTACGAAATGTGGTGATTTAAAGAATTAAAACTAAAATATTTAATTAAAAGCTAACTTAGATTCAAAATTTTATTGATTTCTTTTGAAAGTGACCAGTAGTAATTTCCTAAGAATGACGTATTTAATTTCATGTAGCTTTTGATTAAAGATTTTTTTGATTAACGTAACAAATTAGAGAATTCTGAAAGATGTTTGTTCAGTTTATGTTTATTATTTTATTTTAAGTTCAATTGGTGACAGTTTTGGAGTATTTGAATTTGATTTTGTAATAAGCGAAACATTTAGCGTTGTTTATTTTTTGTTTTGTTTGAGTGTATTTTGTTTACAAGCGTTGGGGGTAACGAAAAGTAAAATTAATTTAAAGAAAGTCATTGAACCCCAACAGTTGATTTTCGTGCAAGCTTTCTTAGTATTTGGGTGTGTGGATATTTTAGGAAAGTTTCGAAGCGTCTCCTAAGTGCACCTGGAGGTAGCCAACGTAAACATAATTGAGAACTTTTGACTGTTTAAGGCATCTACGTATGCACAGGTATATTCTTATTCATTTTGTTTTAATATCAGTTTGGTGCCCATTACTTGACTTTATTCCAATTGCAACATACCGTATTTGCGACTTTCGACAATACGACTAACCACCTTCAGTATTTTTAAATTCAAAAACACGCCCACGGCCCTCTGTCCCACCGAGCTAGTCCGGTGCACATTAATTATCTGTTACCTTCCGTGTTAATTTCATTTTCGACCATAACAAGGCTCTTTATACGAAAAATTCGAAAATTATATTTAAAACGAAGATAGTTTCCGGTATAATGTACCAGTAGAAGACGGGCACTGCTTTCATTTTGGACCTTGGGAATTCCCAAGGCCTCCCAGGTGTAGGACTTATTTTTTGACTTGAGGTTGACCTCGGATTCGGCCTTGGAATTAATCTTGGGGTTGACCTTGGAGTTGGCCTCGTGTGGAAAATTTGAGTTTGTATTCTAATAAAGGTCCTAGTCTTGTAAGGCTGTTATAGAACCTGTTCGTGGACTTCTCCCCCTGTCATAAAAATTGTATTCTAATAATAGGGAGAAAAGAATTAATAGATAAGACATGTAAAGATGATGACAGGTGTTTTTTCATAATAAAAAGATGTTATTTAATCTGTGTTTATTATTATTAATGTTTATTAGCGGTAGTTTTGATTTTTATCAAATATTTCAAAGATATAAAAACCTGGACATATACCTTAAACATATCGATTATGTTCTATGCAATTTTGAAATGAGTGCATTATAATTTTTTATAGAAGCGGTCGACCTTTGCGTTTTAAGTTAACATGTATTTTAATATAATGCATGGTAAAGCTAAAAAAATTAAACATGAATGAATGAAAATAGCTAAACTGCATTATTAATATCTTATAGAAGTGATGATGGCTTTGGAATTGTTCAGTTAACGTGTATTTATTTATGTCTAACTGAGTTTAACGTCATTCAGGCATAGATAACTGTTTTTGTTTTACAATATGTTTTATTATTCGCCACGCATTTATTATAAAGGAGATCGCTAAATTGTTATTAAAATTATTATTACATTTCTTTTAATTCCCTTCTACAGATTGTGACCTTTTACCTATACGAAAATTTATTTATACGTAGTTTAAATTATTTCACTTCGATATCATTAAAATAAACGAGTAATTCAGTTACTTAATTAGTGTGCTTACGGCAATAGCATGCTTTAAATGATTTTACCTTGAGAAAATTTACCTTCAACGGTCGTCAAGTTAGCCATGGACCTGGTCTTGGAGTCGGCCTTGTGAATTTTCATTGACTTAATTCGGCCTTGGAAGGATACTATAAATACGCACATCTGAGTTCACGTAATTTAGTTCTGTTCTGAAGAGCATTACGTTATCATCGTTATGGAATCTTTAAATGTTATTCAAATTTTGGGGTTGTTCTGTGACGGTATGTTAGCCGAATAATTATTTTTCGGAGGCTACACAGAATGTTGGTGGCGTTTAAGTATATACGTCTTATTTTTAAGTTTTAATTATTTTTTAAAGTCTCGCTCAGTAAATATGGAGGAAGTGTTTGTTTATGATGATGATGAGGAGATGCGGGAAACTTCCGTAGCGGAGGATGTGAATAAGATAACGGTATGTCTTTTAATTTTTTATTGTTTTGCTTAGGAATGAATACATTATAGTAGTTGCAGCAAGGCCAATTGTGCTCAGCCCTATTAACCCAGCAACAACAAGAGGCCGGACCATCCTCTACCCAAATGAGATTCAATCATATTAATATAATTGGCGAATCAAACAGTAAATTTATAAAAAAACTTAACACCACATGTAAATCGTTGAGATTTACCTTTAATGACGAAACATCCAAGGATAATCCATAACATGGCTGCAGGTAAAAATATACTGCTTTTTAAATGTTATTTATCTAACACATATTTTTTGCAGGGTGCATTCGAGGAACTGCATACGTACATTGTGAAGGGTGGACTCCGTAGACCGTATCGGTATCACATTAAGAAAACCAAATTACCCACATAAATCAATTGGCGTGTCATTTAGAAGAGTGGATTACTTGTCGGTGAGGGTGATAATATCACTACTGGAAAAGGTGATGCAGAGCAATGCCAGCTTTTTCTTGAGTGACTTGTTAGTTTAAATGGATAGAGCCAACCGGGACAGTACCGGTTGGCTATGGACACAAAACATTGACAGTGCTAAAATTTGCAGACTTTTGTAAGGCTAAAAAACATAGTATTATTGTTGCACCGACAACAATCAACGAAAACAATTATTTAGCTCGCGCCCTAGTCTTAGCAATAGCGTTTAGAGGTAACGATACAATACGTCATAACATGGAAATGGGTTACCCCTTACTTCAAACGCCGGCTGTGCAACTTTACCAAAACCGTGGTGTAGTGCTTAGTCAGGGTGGTAGTTACGAGAATATTCAATCATTTCAAAATCATTTAACCTGATATACCATTGTAGTTTATAATTCGACAATAGGTAATTCGGTTTACTTTGAGCGTCCTAGGGATGCATGCTAGCTAATAATAACCCGTGATAACCAAAGTCATCTCCAACGGTCTAAAACTAATCTCCAACTAATGTGACGATATCAGGTTTACTGACTCACTTAACTTCATCCCATCATCACTCTCGGCACTTCCGAAAACTTTCAATTTTCCCGAGTCCAAGGGATATTTCCCTTTTCTCTTCAACATATCCGAGAAGCAGATTTACGAGGGTCCTTTGCCTGCACTTATATAATATTATTGTACAGATCAGATGTCGGGAAAAAATCGGTATAAGCTTTCAGATTGGCACGCTGCTGAGGCCCAAAGTAATTACGTTTTTAAGAGTAGAGAGATTGAGAAGTATTGCTTGATGGATGTTAAGATCCTCTTTAAATGTTGCATTAGTTTCTGGTGGATCTTTACGACCCAAAATAAAGTCGATCTGTTTGAGGAGTCAACCGTAATTGCTAAAGTGTTTCGTAGACTTTCCTCATAAAGAACACAATCGGTCTCATCCCGATAGGCGGCTATAGACGTGCCAACAAAGAGTCAAAAGTCGCAATACAGTGGTTACGCTGGGTGGAACATACACAACAGGTGACCATACAGCATGCCGGAAAATCTCGCGTGTTCAGAACACCTGAAGGTGTTAAGGTCGATGATTATTGCACTGAATCAAATACCATTTACGAGCTTCTTGGATGCCATTGGCACAACAGAATATTACGACAAAGAGGTAATTCAGCTGGACGAAAGGAATATTAAGAAAAATCCCGCACAAGGGACTTTGCCAAACTAATGTTAAACTCTTTTTGGGGTAAGTTTGGTCAATGTGAAAATTTAATCCAGAGCAGTATTATATCTGAGCCAAAGGATTTTTTCAAATTGTTTACGGATCCTTTGGTTCAAGTGCAATGCATTATTCCTATTAATGATAATGTGGTAATTGTAAATTGGGATAGACCTGAGGGTAAAGGCGAAGCTCTAAAAACTATTAATGTGGCCACATCTACATACACGACAGCTCATGTACGTTTAAAAGTATATAATTATCTGGAGAAGCTGGACCGTCGCGTTCTGTATTATGATACAGATAGTGTCATTTTTGTGGCAAAACCCGACGACTGGAATCCAACTTGTAGAGATTTTCTTGGCCAGATGACCGACGAGATAGAGACGTATGGTGAAGAAAGTTATATAGTTGAGTTTGTTAGTGCGGGACCGAAAAACTACAGTTATAATGTGTTTTCAACCAGGGATCAGACACTTAAATTAACGTGCAACGTGAAGGGTATTACCTTAAACTATAAGAACGCTCGTGTTATAAACCTTGAATCGATGAATGATATGGTGCTTAGCAATAGTCTCTTTTTGTATATAACGATAGGAAAATAGTTAGAGACAGGCGTTACAATGTGTTAAGTAGGCACGAATCTAAACAGGGGGAGGAGGAGGAATGGCCCTTAGGAGAGATTCTAGTATAGATCCACCCCTACCTCCATCTACGCTCAGGGATGGTGCGGACTCCATCGATCTGATCTGTACCGCTGATGGTAGTGACTGCAGGTTTACCTCTTCTTTGTCGATCGGTGGTTTGAGGGCAATGTGCTCGTCATAATTCAGAGGGGGGGGGGGGTGTTGTCTTAGACAGCGGTTCCAGTATAGTAGCACCCTTGCATCTGTCTATACCAAGCGATGTTGTGGCCTCCATTGGCCTGGTCGGTGATGTCGATGGTCGTGACTGCTGGTACGTCTCTTTGTTGCCGACCGGTGGTATGGAGCCCAGGTTGTTGTCATAATTCAGAGGGGGAGCGGGTGTTGTCTTGGGGAGCGGCTGCAGTATAGAGGCATCCTTGGTTCTGTCTATATGTGTCGTGACTGCTGGTGCTTTTCTTCTTCTTCTCCTTCGCTAGCTTTATGGAACGGGTACCTCTCTTCTTCTTTTACCTCCAAAAAGGCGATGTATCTCGTGTAGTTCCAGAGCGACGCCAGTTCCCATGAACCGATTTTGCTGGAGCTGGAGTCTACCCCGTATCACCTTCTGCAATACTTTTAGCCTTTCGACGACTGCATTCTCATATTCATTTCATTATCATACTCTACAATTGCGGTAAAGTTCTCCATTTCTCGAAGTGTTTTAGTAGCTTAATAACTGTATTCAGATAGAAGACCAAAAAATAACATGACAAGTTCCTATAAATTTTATTCCTCCAGACCATCCCTACGGAGATGTGAGCCCCTAAAGGACGCCGCTGGAAATAAGTTTTTCTTGAATAACTTTTAAAGTACTTGATATAA
Source organism: Vesta saturnalis (assembly GCA_036346205.1). NCBI lineage: Eukaryota > Metazoa > Arthropoda > Insecta > Coleoptera > Lampyridae > Vesta > Vesta saturnalis. The sequence goes on along the minus strand of JARFJB010000994.1, from coordinate 584,236 downwards.
TTTAATAAAAATTCAGTATGATGGCCTCTTGAAATAATATCCTTGAAACAGATTTAGCTTGTTTAGTGTACCAAGGATGGACTAAGTTGTACACCTTAACGCCTAAATTTTTAACACCCTGTATGATAAAGATCTATAAAACATATTTTTGGGTAGCTTGAACCCTTACCTAAAAAAAGGTATACTTGTTTAATATCGTTAAAATGAACTATTTTCGAGAAAAAAAATAATAAACGAATTAATGTTTCATAATTAATAACTTATTATAAAAAAAATTAAGTCAGTATTTTTTGGAAGAAAACACTCTTTTAATAATAAATTAGGAAAACCAAATTAAACATATTAGTTATTTAAAAAATGTTGCAAACTTAAGTGAGTTTATTGACCCACGAGGTATTTTATTTCTTGTTCATTTTATTTATCTTCACTCAAAAAAACATATGGCAAACATTCCTATGATACGAAATAAATAAATCACCTGCATTTTAGAACTTGACATTTGTCACATCGTTGATACATTGATCGACATTAATTTACTTTAAATTTACTGATTTTTGGGTTTCGTGGTGATTTGAATTGTAAACTTATTCGAAATATGGAATTCACTTTTATTGAATATGCAGATATGCATCTCATGTATGGTCTTGCCTCTTGCAATGCTTTGGAAGCAAGAAGATTATATCACGAGAGATTTCCTAATCGTACTATTCCAAATCAAAAGACATTTCAACGAGTTGATCAATGTTTAAGAGAGAATGGTGAGTGATTTCGGTTACTAAGGTAATAATATTGACTTTCTTTATAACTTTAGGAATGTTTAAGAAAAACGGTACTGATGCTAGTCTGACGAGAACAGTGCGTACGGTGGAATTAGAGAAAAATATTTTGAATGCTGTAGATGGCACTCCTTCAACGAGCACTCGCAAATTAGCTTCACAATTTAATAAGCCGAAAACACTAATTCATGAAGTTCTTCAAGAACAGCTGTTATACCCATATTATTTGCAAAAAGTGTATGAATTGATTCCTAAAGGTTTTCCTCGTAGAATGCAGTTTGCAAACTGGCTATTGGATCAGCAACGAAATAATGAAAACTTCATTAGCACTATTCTTTTTACAGATGAAGCAGATTTTACCGAAAATTGTATCACGAATTTGCACAACTCACACGTATGGGCTAATAAAAATCCTCATGCAACTATTGTTTCGCATACATCAGTACAATATTGGGCAGTTGGCAATTTTTGATTGGACCATTTGTATTGCTGGAGCGATTGAATGGACAACTTTATTTGGAGTTCTTGCAGAACGCTTTTCAAGATTTAATGGAGCATTTACCTCTTGAAACCCGCCGAAATATGTACTTTATGCACGATGGGGCACCACCTCATTTTAGCGTTGCTGTGCGGGAACACTTAAATAACGTCTATCCAAACCGTTGGATAGGTAGAGGTGGACCTATCGCCTGGCCTCCTAGATCTCCCGACCTGACGCCTTTGGATTTTTACCTGTGGGGACACCTCAAAACCTTGGTGTATTCCAGTCCGGTTGATACTAGGGAGGAGCTTCTACAGAGAATCACGTTTCATTGTGATGTGCTAAGGAACAATGTGGGGTTATTGTGGCGGGTACAGCAGTCCTCAATTCGTCGTGCTCGCGAGTGTATCAGACTTCACGGAGCCCATGTTATGAAGTTTTTAATTAAATGAAAATGAAACATAAATTCGTTTATTATTTTTTCTCGAAAATAACTAATTTTATCGATATTAAACATGTATACCTTTTTTTTAGAGAAAGGTTCAAGCTACCCAAAAATATTTTTTTAGATCTTTATCATACAGGGTATTAAAAATTTAGGCGTTAAGGTGCACAACTTAGTTCATCCCTGGTAAACTAAACAAGCTAAATATGTTTCAAGGATAGTATTTTAAGAGGCCCTTACTAGTGACCATCATATAATTTTTATTAAATTATATCAAGTACTGGAGGAAAAAAATTTATAGGAGCTTGTCATGTTATTTTTTCGTCTTCTATCTAAATCCGAGAGATTTCCCACATTTTTCCGGACACCCTACAAATATATATATATATATATATATATATATATATATATATATATATATATATATATATATATATATATGACACACCAGAAAAGTCATTATCAGCATCATTGAAAGTCTGTTAATTTCTAAACAGTCGTTTTTAGAAATTGCATTCCATTCCATTGATCGCGAGAATCAATCAATCAATTAGCCTTTAACGTAAAGGTTGCTCACAATATTTCCATTGCGTGGAAACTTTTTTCCCGACTGATTTATGCACTGTGTATGCTTTTTTTTTCTGTAACAACAGTCTAATACCTTTCCTAGGAGTACGTTTATAAATCTAAAATCCTTTTTGACAGAAGTATTTCTGCAGCTGATGCTGAGGTGCACCTTGTATGTAAAACCGTGTTATGTGATAGCATCTCTCCCTCTTATCGATAAAAAGTCGAAAATTAAATTAAAAAGACCGTATTCTAATAAGCGGACAGCATACTTAGCTTAATTATAAACCCTTTTTGATGGAGGTATTTCTGATAAGACAGACAGGCATACAGACCTTGTATGTAATATAGATGCGAAGAAAACACAGACATTTTCTATGCGTACATCGCTATATTGAAGATGCTGTTTACGCATCAGAAAACGCACAACTGATCCAGAATTGGATGATTTCAAAAAGATGAATGTGGTGCAGCTTCTGGGAACGGAGAACAAGATATGTGTAGTATTTCTGCAGTCGTGCGGAAAAGTAACTAATCTTAAGAATAACCCCATATATGTGTAATAATAGTAGTAGTAAATCAAAAGCTTGTATATTATCCATTGCATGTATTTAAAGCGTAAACTAACGGATGAGTATTATTATGAAACTGCATCAGGGATATTAGCTGTTTTAACTACTTATTAATAAGCTATTACAATATGTAACCGTTCAAGATGAAAACGATGAGATGAGTGAGATAAATGCATCTCAAAAATTTTGATGATAGTCATGTTCTCCATGAAGTTCGAGATAAGTTAAATTATGCTTCCCTTAATTTTAGATTAGAAAATTTAAAGTGTTTAAATTAGTACGACATCAGATGATAAAAAGCCCTTATAACGTGAGGTACATGCGTAATTGAACATACCGATACATGAGGGGTACTTTTTCTCCATAGAAGACACTTGATGCTTCTTTTTCGAGATCTGCTATGTGCACAAAATGAAATTGATTATGGATTAAACAAAACGTCATTGTGCCAAGATATTATTGCGAATAAAACACCAACTATTTTTAGATTATTTTAGCGATATGTGGAAGAGCAGACATGAGCGGTGTCATCATTTTCGAAAGTATAGAACTAGAGGTCACAATACCAACAATATCTTGGAGGTACCTATACAGATATTTATAGACCATGTTTTACAGAGATGCAAGCATTTAATGCAACAACATTGGAAGATTTTGCATACTTTGCTTAGATAAGTTTTACAAGCAAAAAATAATTTCATTTGCAAATGGTAGAGATATGAAGCTTCAACACTATTTTAAAATGTTTTGTCATAAATCTGACCTATTGGTAGTAATAAAAAAAAACTGATGCACAGTTTATGGTCTCATCTTCACAAGACAATAAGTTTATGTACACGGTCGACATTACACTAAGAGCAGTGTGATTGTCCTGTAGGGACAGAAGGGAAATTTTGCAAGCACCTTTGTGCAGTTTATAATTCAGGTATCAATTTGATAACCACACACCATTTGTAGTTTCAAGACCGCGTTGAACTTGCTACTTTAGCAATGTGGAATAATGTTAATAGTTCTTTTTCTATGAATATGGATTTGAATTCTTTGTCAGAAGAACTAAAGTCATTGGAAAAAAAAATCAAAGAACTGCACCAATGTGCACCAGCCCACCCATCCAAACGTATGCTAGAAAACATGAAAGAACTGAATGCTAAAATTAATAATGTTGAGATAAACAGGGATTTTATTATATTTGTTCCGCTGAATCAAACAAAAAACAAGGACGCCGAGTCAAAGTACAACCAACTCCGATTGCACGTATGGCCAAGAGAAGGCTACATGCAGGCTCTAGGGTGACAAAAAGCAGGCAGACCTTCTAACGCCGAAAAATTACGTACAAAAGTAACAGAGAGAAAATGGTCTTTCATTTCAAATATTTTAGCAAATCAACCGAATGCCAAAAGTCACTAAAATAATAATTACTCTATTATAATTAATACAATCCAACCCAATATCAAACGCCATGCAGTTTTTATAATAATACCTATTGTAACGAATCGTACGGATTGTAACAGCATCGTTTGCTAATGAGCACAGTATTTAATTTATGTGCGCTGGCACACACATTGGAAACGCCACATCGGACATAATTAAATAAATCCTATGGTATTAGCGCTCTACGTAGCGGTAACCACATCGGAAATGGAAAAATGTGACCCGGAAAACATTTTCCAGCCTAGGTACATTAAATACTATTTATTACACTCAGGAAGACATTTCAGGTTTTGTAAAGAAATGGATATAACAGTAAAGCGTTACGGCCCGTTAACTTTGGAAGGAGAAAAGCAGCTATATCTGTAGGTAATTATTTAGGCATCTCTGTATTACTGTATTTAATGGATGGTAAATAGACACCAATGCAAGTTTTGGTAATGTTACGTTTCGCCAAAACTGGTTGACCTCCACAGAAGAATAATATTAATTTGAAACTTAAAGTTAGTTAAGTATCTATAAGTCAAACGGTTTAATTAGATGAAAATTCATACAGTGCTTTATACCTTAAAGATAATTTCATATTGTTAAATAACATAATATTATACGGGGACATTTTTCCCTCTTCAAATTTTATCCTAAAATGCACCCCTAAAAAGTTATACTCATTTTAAACTTTAGTTTAAAATGTAGAAAAATCACTTTAACTCCGTAAATTATGAATTTTTTGTATTGATTTTTATACAGTCGACCTATTTTACACAAGTCAAACTACCCGTTCACCTGTGGTGTTAACCTTTATTTTGGGCAATACATTTAAAATGAAGGAATTGTGGCTCTTAAATGTTTATTCTAAAATGGACTATTCACGAGAAAATTTGAAAAATAATTTGTATTCTGCAACAATTGATCCGTGCTTATTTGCTCATTTATTTAGTAGTAGGCTCCTTCTTCAAGACAAAACAAAATTAGTTAATTGTCAAAAATTCATTCCTACTTAAGTAAAACGTGTACCTGTTTATTATTTTATTGTTATTTATGATGGAACCTTATTCGTAATCAGATTTAACTGATATGCATTTTGTATTTGGCGAATGTAGAGGTAATTCTCGAGCTGTAGTAAGAAGATATTTAGAAAGATTTCCAAATAGACATCAACCGCACCATACCGCTTTTGATTCCATTAACCGCCGTCTTCTGAAACGGGTAGTTTTTGCAAAGGAAGCCAAATTATGGACGAAAGCGTCACATTAGAACTGTTCAGGTAGAAGAGCGCATATTGGAAATTATTGAGGATAATCCAACTAAAAACACTAGACGCGTCGCTTCTCAATTGAATATTTCTAAAAATGCTGTTCAGTGCTGAACAATTGTTAAAACCGCACCACATCCAAAAAGTTTAAGAACTTTTACCGACAGATCTACTACTTAGAAGAGAATATTGTCAATGGTTGTTGAACAATTTCATTGAAGATCCTCAGATTGGTGCTCGAATTCTGTTTACGGACGAAGCCTGTTTTACTAGAGATGGCACTGTTAATTCCTATAATTTCCACAATTGGGTAGATGAAAATCCTAATTTAATTCAAGAAGATCGCTTTCAAACTAAATTCAGCAAAAATGTCTGGGCAGGAATTATTGAAGAATTTATTTTTGGTCCCTTTATGCTACCCAACCGACTAGGCAGCGCTGCTTATTTGGCGTTTTTACAAAATAACTTGTGGAAACTTCTAGAAGATGTGCCATTAAATGTCAGATTTGAGACAATCTTTATGCACAATGGTGTCCCACCACATTTTGAATTACCTGTGAGGCAATACCTGCACGCACAGTTCCCTAACCGGTGGATCGGACGAGGTAACGATGCTGCTATAGTCTGGCCACCTAAATCACCGGATCCCAATCACTTAGATTTATTTGTTTGGGATACTGTTAAAGAAATGGTCTATTCAGTTCTAGCAATGACTAGGGATGATCTCTGGAATCGCATTGTTGCAGCATTCGAGGAAATTCTAGGGATATTTCGATGAAGGCGAATGTTTGTAATAGGTCGAGCGAATGCTTGCATTCAAGTAAATGGGGATGACTTTGAGCAATTATGAGACAATTAAGAGACAATATTCCTTTATGTAAAAATATATCACCAAAATAAAACAGAGTATTTTCTGAAATCTCTATCAAATTTTGACTTGCATAAAAATCAGTACAAAAATTTGATTATTTACGGCGATAAAGTGATTTTTCTACATTTTAAATTGAACTTTGAGAGCGTATAACAGTAGTGATTAGGTGACGGTTCTGGACCAGTTCAAGGTCACACGCCCTCTGGTGGTGAGAAATGTAAGCTTTTGGATCTCTTCAAGGTCACACTTTTAGCGGGAAATTTAAATTTTAGAAATTGCAATGTCATCATCATCTTGGCGGGAAATTTGTATGTCAAGGTTAAAAGCTAAAAATAGAAATTGCAATGTCATCATCATATTACAAATCTTATAAGCCTAAAAATGGAGTGGTCAAGGTCAAAGATTATTGACCTGTACGGGTATCATATGATATTTCTTAGAAATATAAAAATAGAATAAGTTCAAGGAAAGAAGAAGAAATTTTTGTCTAGCTTAGCGGTTTTGAAGGATGCGTATTTATAATAAAAGGCTTCCTTAGGTGCGCATAGTTGAGCGAGAGAAGAGGTTGGAGGTGTTGATACGAAAAATTAAAAAATTAAAAGTAGATTTAGAGGTGTATAAAATAAATAGAAAAATGAGGCAGCTTCGAGTTTGAAAATAAAAAAACATTTAAACATATTTGGTATTAATATGTTGTTGTGTTTAAATGAGTTATTGTATTTATATGTAATAAATAATAAAAATTGTGACCTTAGGAAAAGCTTTTAATATTAAAATGCACCATACATAAAGTGATAAAGTGAAATTTTGTATTTAACTTTAAATGAAATAAATGTTGTACACTGATATGCAATAGTGAATAATTAGGCATGAATAAAAATTGTAACATTAGAAAAAGCTGTTAAGAGTGATGATGGAAACGGTAGTATGCATCAGATAAGAAGAGCATAATAATAAAGTTTTAACCCTGAAATGTTATGCAACTAAAAATACTCTCGTGATATTTTCCGTAAATTTATATTTACCTTTAATACGTACAAAATCAATAAATTTTTAAGATAAATACTGATGTAAAATAAAATCCTTTATTTATTTCGGAAATATTTGTAATATGTTGTTTATCCAAAAAATTCTAACGATTTTTTTATTAAAGAAAGCCTTCCTTAGCTGTGAAATATTATACATCACAATTCGATATAAAATGTAAATGTACATTTTTAATATTTTTCAAATGAATTGAGTATTAATGTAAATGCGATGTAATATAATAAATGTTTAATATATTTGTAAAGTTTTTGTAATATGTTTAATTTCTAAAAAAAATTCTAACGATTTTTGTATGAAATAAAGTAATACTAACTCTCACGATGTATCTTTGGACATTTTACATTTATGTATGCAATTACAACCCATTTTAAATAGATTGTACTCGGAATGAGTAAAAAGCTTGCAATTGTAAAATGCATTGCCCATATAGTATTATCAGTATGATTTGTAATATTCCATTTAACTTGAAATACAAGTGTTGTTCTAGAATGAAATGTATAATTGCAATTATTCTTGTGTAAACGATAGACGTGTACTTGAACTATAAAAGTGATGTATGTTTGAAGGTGTGAGATGAAGTAAAGATATATATATATATATATATATATATATATATATATATATATATATATATATATATATGCATATCTATGAAAGAGATAAAAACGACCGATGTGGACGTCCGTTTTCTCAGGGTGTAGGTGGGAATGCGGGGAAGGGCATAAATAAAGTCCTACAAAAGATGCGCTCCTGAAAATTTAAAATTTGCACCTAATTCTCAGAAAAAAAAATTTTTTTTTCAACGAAGTTGTGTTTTATAAGTGACAATTTATCCATTTCATGTATACATTTATCAATATATGAAAAAATGACCAATTCCATTTTGAAACAACAAACAGCACTTAAAACATGACTTGTTTTTTAATATAGTTTGATTACGACTCTAAGTTGACAATTTTCGATGGAGTGTGACCATTACTGCTTCAGGAATTGTAGTATAATGAACGCAGTTATTTTTCTTTTAAAGCATTGTATGCAAGTGTGAATGCGAACATTTTATATTTATCTTAGTCACCAATGCACATTACAGGATTTGCAAATGTATGAATGCAATTGTCATTTGTATTGCATAAATACATGACGTAAAGTTTTCAGATTTACATATTTTTGGGAACTGTTTTGACTCTTATTTAACGCAAGCTTTTAACTGTACGATATTTTCACACTTTCTTTATATGCATGATATTTTACAATAATCTTAGTATATTTTAAGTTATCATGTCATATAATTATAAAATTATTTGAAATTAACATTTTGTATTCAACACTTACTTAAACATACAATTATTTCCTTAACTTATTATAAGTTTTGTTATGAATGAATAAGTTCAAAAGTAAATATATAATTGAAATTATTATTAATTTTATTAAATACATAAATAAAAAGTTTACCTCGAGTAGGATTTGAACCTACGACCTGTACTTTGCTAGGTAAACTTTTTATTTATACAGTGAGTCAGTTTTTGTAGACAAACTTTAACAGGAGATAGAACACATGTTTCTAAAAAGAAAAGTTCCTATAAACATATGTCGTAGAAGGCTTCGTTTCCGAGATACAGGGTGTTGAATATAATTTTTTTCTCAAATTTTCATTATAACTCATAAACGAATGCTTAGATTTTTCATGTTATAATGTCTATTAATTGGGTCATAAAACAAGCGATAAGAATGTTCACAAACTTGCACAGTGGCGGAGTGGAGGGGTGCTCAACCCCTTTCATAAACAGAACTTCTACGCCAATGACTATTTTTAAAAACTGTTATTTTCATTATCTACATACAGTTTAACAAAATAATGTACCTTATTCTGTTTCGAAATTCCTGTGCGTTTCCGAGTTATTTTGATTTTTAGTGTTTGATGTGGTACTAAGTTAAGTAATGTGCTTTATGTGAATAATTGATTATAAAGTTTTTAATAAAATGATGTAATAAAACATTTAGAGCCATTTTAGTACCTAACGATCGTTTCTTTAAAATTTCAAATACATTTTCATTTATAAATAGGTAGGTTATCGGTTTTAGTATCCATTGTTATTATCCTCGTAGAAAAGAAATGCATAATTATTATTGTTATGCGGTCAATACTTTCTGTATAATTATGTATGTATCAATTTCGCCATAAACATGTATGTAGTGTTTAAGTGGATTCTAATAAGTTATAGACCGCTGCTCACTTGCTTCATTAAAGAGCCGCCACTGTATCAAGCCATACTCAAATACAAGACTTTTGTAAATTGAAATTTGTTTAGTACACTAATTTTAACAATCCTTATTTATTATTGTAACAATACTTAATTAATAATTGTGAAATTAATAAGAATTCTTAGCAATAACGATTTATAAATAAATAAAATAACACTACTGTAATAAAATTAGACACTTTGTTCAAAATGTAAACCGTTCTTTTCAATACACATTCCACAGCGACGTACAATAGAACGTCTTAAGTTAACTAAATGATGCACCCTTATTTCATTGCAACAAAATATGATACTCCTTGGAAAACAAGTAAGTGTTAAATTTTATATTTTGAAACGACAGTTTGACTTTTTACAAACACTTGCTTCATCTTGAATAATTTCACTGTTATTAATTATTGTTTTAAGTTCAAAAGTTATTTCATTTGATTTGCCAGCTTTTAATTAGTGTAACATGCCGTTTACATTTACAAATAGCGAACAAGCCGACATTCATTTTATTTATGGATTCGCAAATGGGAATTTAAGGTACGCAGCTAGGGAGTATCGGAGAAGATTTCCAAATAGACGACAACCTCATCATTCCGTTTTTGTGAGTATCCATCGTCGATTTGTTAACCAGGGTTTGAAAAATTCACATGGGGCCGACAGAACAACCGTGGATGAGATAGAATTGGAGAGGGTATATTGCGTGAATTTAATAGGAACCCCACGACAAGTACTCGACGTACTGCTGTTGCTCTTAGTATTTCCCAAAGTAAAGTTTCCGGGTTTTAAAACGGGATCACAGACGCCCATATCATTTTCAACCTGTTCATGGTTTATGTCCAGGTGACGCCGAACGAAGACTTAATTATTGTAGGTGGGTTCTTAACTCCATTCAAAATAATAGAGATTTCTTATCCAACGTACTGTGGACTGATGAATCCTGTTTTACTGTCGTGGTATCGTAAATTTCACAATCTGCATATATGGGCACATAAAACCCACATGCCATTCGACCAACAAAGTTTTCAACATGAATTTAGTACAAATGTCTAGATTGGAATTTACGGCAACCACGTGTTTGGGCCTTATTTCTTGCCACAACGTGTAAATTCAGAAAATTTCCTACAATTTTAGAAGAAGAACATGTTAATATGTGGGAAGACATTCCTTTGAATTTAAGAGGACATTCTTGGTTTCAGCTTGATGGATGTCCGGCCCATTATGGCAGAAATGTAATAAATTGGCTAAACAATAACTACCCGGGAGGTGGATAGGTCGTGGCCTCCTAGATCCCCGATTTAACGCCACTTGACTTTTTGTATGGGGAAAAAGTGTATACCACTCCGTTAATACACTTGAAGAACTCACAATCGCATCAGAGATGCTTGCAATGAAATAAGGTGCATCATTTAAAACTTAAGACGTTCTATTGTACGTCGCTGTGAAATGTGTATTGAAAAGAACGGTTTACATTTTGAACAAAGTGTCTAATTTTATTATACTAGTGTTATTGTTATCTATATATAAATCGTTATTGCTAAGAAGTCTTATTAATTTCACAATTATTAATTAAGTATTGTTACAATAATAAATAAGGATTGTTAAAATTAGTGTACAAAAGTCTTGTATTTGAGTATGGCTTGATACAGTGGCGGCTCTTTAATGAGAGCAAGTGAGCAGCGGTCTATAACTTATTAGAATCTCACTTAAAAACTACATACATGTTTATGGTGAAATTGATACATACATAATTATACAGAAAGTATTGACCGCATAACAATAATAATTATGCATTTCTTTTTACGAGGATAATAACAATGGATACTAAAAAACCGATAACCTACCTATTTATAAATGAAAATGTATTTGAAATTTTAAAGAAACGATCGTTAGGTACTAAAATGGCTCTAAATGTTTATTATATCTTTTTATTAAAAACTTTATATTCAATTATTCACATAAAGCACATTACTTAACTTAGTACCACACAAACACTAAAAATCAAAATAACTCGAAACGCACAGGAATTTCGAAACAGAAGAAGGTACATTATTTTTGTTAAACTGTATGTAGATAATGAAAATAACATTTTTTTAAAATAGTCATTGGCGTAGAAGTTCTGTTTATGAAAGTGGTTGAGCACCCCTCCACTCCGCCACTGTGCAAGTTTGTGAACATTCTTATCGCTTGTTTTATGCCCTTAATTAATAGACATTATCCCCCAACATGAAAAAATCTAAGCATTCGTTTATGAGTTATAATGAAAATTTGAGAAAAAAATTATATTCAACACCCTGTATTTGAAACGAAGCCTTCTACGACATATGTTTATAGGAACTTTTCTTTTTAGAAACATGTGTTCTATCTCCTGTTAAAGTTTGTCTACAAAAAACTGACACCCTGTATATTTAACACAATAATTTTCAATTTCCTTAACTTATTTGTTTTCACTTTTTAACCTTTAAATAAAACAACTGTTAAATAGTTTCACACTCGTTTTCTGTTTCTTTGTTTATATATGTGATAGAGATATTTCATAAGAAATAAAACAATTACACATTTATTTATTATAATACGTAAATGTATAATATGTGAAAAAATAATTATAATTACACTTAAGTTTCCTACCCTATAAAAACTATAACTAAACAATACTTTAAACAATAAGAAAACTACTTCTGTCGAACGATTTCTACATTTTTGTTAGCTTCAGCCAACTCACTGCTTAAACGTTCCACTTTTAACACTTCAGTCTATGTATGTTGACAAAATGTCCTTCAACCACCTAACACTTTTGATTTTAAATTCATGCAGGTTTGTGGGATCCTGCGTTTGGAGGGTAGGGTCTTGAGTTATGGGTGGTTGCGGTGGTGAACCCCTTGGTCCTATTAATTCCAAGTTTTTCCCTCCATATTGGTGGGGAATGTTTTATACTTCCATTTTATGAACCAGTATTAAAACTTAGGGATGTTTTATGATAAATAAATGATAAAGGATATAAATAATTAAACATTTATTATATATACATATATACATATCTAACAAAAATTATTATTATTATTACATCCTCAATTACTACCCACAAAAAATAAATTACATTCTAAAAAAATTACTACTAATAAAAAAACCTAATTACTAACTTACATACAGATAACACACCCATCACACATCAATCCCATCCAACGTACGCAAATTTTTTTCCGTATTTTTAATACTACGACGCATACATTCTAACTCCCGATTTGAAATGAAATTATACCTACTTTTCAAAATACTTCGAAAAATCATCATCTACATCGCTACCTCTAATTGAAATTATTCGGATGGGCTCTTCGAAGGGTGCCTGGATTGGTTCAGTACTCTTCGTTCCATGCAATATGCATGGTTTTTCTTTTTTTAATGACAGTTTTGATTTTTTGTTTGCTGAAGCCATGGCTAATTGTAGGTAATGAATGTGTACTGAATTAAAACTTTAACATTACTTATATATGTAGATCTGTTGACGTTAACAAAATTGCTAACAAGTGGAAGTGGTTGGTTGGTTAAACGAACTGTAAAGAAAGTGCGGTGTATGCATCTTTCTGAACTGAAGCTTTTGCGACAAGTTATAACCAGTTTGAAATATTTGACCTTGAATATGGGTTTGTATGACTATATAAACAGATAAAGAGCAGTTTTATACCAGTCAGTACATTGAACTCGTAGCTAGAACTTTAATTGTAATTGTAAACCTAAAGTACTTCTATAGTTACTTAAATTGTTAATTTTTACATATCAGTTATAATAAATAAAATATTTGCTACAAGTCCATTACTGCATAATCGGCAGTTTTGCATTGTTGGATACAGTATTGAAGATACCTATGAGTAAGGTTATACCAAGTTGTAGTGATATTGTTAATTTAGCAAAACGTATTCCATTCTTGAAAACCAAAAATGAATTTGTAAAGCACATCCGTATATAAAATTTATCTAGAGGCAAGTGAAAATTTGCTTAAACTCGAAAGTAATTTATCATTGTTAAAGGGCTATCTTGTTAGACTTAAACAGTTAAAGAACGCTTCAGAGAAAACAGGTAGTGGAATTATCAATGGTGTTAAAAGGCGCACGCGCAAATTATGTTGGTACTCTCTAGATTCATGTTTTAATGATAGGTTAATATAGCAAACATCAAGGACCCTCTTACTTTTTTACAAAATGCATACAATAGTTTGTACTAAATGTTAATGTAATGCTAAGGCAAACGATGTTAAAGGTGAATGTCCTTTTAGTCTGCAATTTTATGCACCCTCAAAATCATGTCGAGTTGAAGAAGACTTTTGCAATAAAAAATATGACATCGATATTGCGGCCAATTTACGTGAGTGGTATAATGAACACGTTTATTATAAATTATAAAAAAAAATTAGAGGAGTTTTCCGAAAGGGATTCCGGTTGGGTATTACATGAAGTTCTACATTTGAAGGTGAATATGAATAGTTATGTCCCATTTAGAGGTGGCCCTTCAACTTACGTTAAAGTTCCTTAGTTCATACCAGTAAAGCATGCCGTAGTGAATGTTAAAAATAGCGATGCGTATTGCTTCACGTGGGCCGTTGTTTTGGCATTATATGCCGTGCAACATCATTCAGAGTTTACAGTTATCCTCATTTTATGGATGTTTTGAATTATGATTCAATTTCCTTCCCAATTAAACTAGATGATGTAAAAACATTTGAACAGTTAAACAACCTCTCCATTAATTTGTTTTGCATTCAGGGAAAGTTATATTACCATTTATTATAAGTTTTTGTTATGAACGAATAAGTTCAAAGGTAAATATGTAACTAATTTTAATTATATATTACCATTTGTATTAATCTATAAATCTTTTAGTACTTTCTGCTAATTATCAACCTGCGGGTGATATTAATACAAAAAATAATACTGTTAATCATTTCATGTTGATCAAAAATATGTCGGCTCTTTTTTCTAAACAACTATCGAATAAGGAGCAAAAGAAATTCATTTGTTATCCATGTTTGAACCATTTTTCTTCAGATCACGTTCTACAAAAACACATCACTCACTGTCATCAACTTAATCGATGCTCTGTCAAGATACCTACTGAAGCAGAAAAGTTTCTGTAGTTCGAAAATTTCACATTCCAAGAAAAGGTTCCGTTTGTAATTTATGCAGATTTAGATAGTATTTTGGAAAAGTGCACAAATTTAACGGACATTGATAATAATACTATTTTTTACTCCAAACATATACCCTTCAGCATTGCTTACTACTTGAAGTTTTCATACAATGATTCTTTATCACGATTAGACTTTATAGAGGAAACAATTGCATTCAATGGTTTATTAAAGAGCTTCAAAGTATTGCACATTGGGCTACCGAAATAAGCAATAAAATAATTCCTATGGATACTTTAACTCCCAATCAGGTTGAGCACTTTGAAAGCACCACGATTTGCCACATTTTCTGATTATGATATAAAAGTTAGGGATCATAACCATTTTACTGGTGCATTTCGGGGAGCATCATACCAGAGTTGTAACCTAAACTATAGACTCACACATTCTACCAGTCGTATTTCATAATTTGTCAGGTTATGATTCTCATTTCCTCATTAGAGAATTGGCTACTGTTCCCGGTGCGATTTCACTGCTACTCATAAACACTAAAGTAACACAAGGTACTAAAATTACGTTTAGATTTATTGACTCTTTCAGATTTATGAGTAGTAGTATTGAAATAGTAAAAAATGATTACCCACGCTAATTGTAATAATGCCAAAGAATTTTCGCTACTAGTTCGCAAAGGTGTGTTTCCTTATGAATATCTCGATACTTGGGATAAATTAAGTGAGACCAGACTACCTCCCAAGGAAGCGTTTTTCAGTCATCATTTTGCACATGCAGTTAATGTTTGGAACACATTTAATGTTAAATAGCTAGGGGATTACTCGTATTTGTATCTAAAAACGGACGTTCTACTGTTAGCAGACATTTTCGAAAACTTTCGACAAACTTGTTTAAGTACTTACAAACTTGATCCTCTGCACTATTATACAGCCCCCGGTTTGGAATTGGATACTATACTTAAAATTACACAAGTACAGTTAGAACTATTTATAGACATTGATATGCTAATGTTTATTGAGAGGAATTAGAGTGGTATGGCTCAATGTTCTAATCGATATGCTAAAGCTAACAATAAGTACATGGGGAAAAATCTGATCCCCTCTTCCGAAAGTGTGTATTTAATGTACTACGACGTAAATAATTTATATGGAGCCACCATGTTACAATTTCTACCATTTGGCGATTTTTCTTTTGTTGATAATTTTGAAACTTTAGATTTAATAAACCATCCCGATGATTCGGAAATTGGCTATATAGTTGAGTGTGATTTAGACTATCCCATAGAATTATATGAGAGTTACAGTGATCTACCATTGGCACCCGAACATATGGTACCACCCGTATCTGATTCCAAAATGAAAAATTATTGCTTATATTGTATCCTAAACGTATTTATGTAATTCATTACAAAAATTTGAAAGTATATTTAAAATATGGATTAAAGTTGGTGAAAGTACACCGTACATTACGTTTTAAACAGTCCCCGTGGCTAACAAAATATATCGATTTAAATTCCACCATGCGTCAGCAATCTCAGAATGAATTTGATAAAATTTTTTATAAATTAATGATTAATAGCGTGTTTGGGAAGCTGTTGGAAAATGTACATAAACATAAGGATATACGTTCAGTAACGAAATGGTAGGGTCGATATGGTGCTCTTGCTTACATAGCAAAACCAAATTTTTATAGTTGTACAATATTTGGTAATGATATGCTTAGCATTCAAATGAATAAGCTAGAAGTATATTTCAATAAACCTGTATTGCAGGATTCAGTATTTTAGACGTTTCAAAAACTTTTTTATACAATTTTCATTACGGTTACCCAAGTTTCATAATAATGCTAAACTCTTGTACATGGATACGGATAGCCTCATATACGCCTTTTCAGTTCCCGATATCTATGAATGCATTAAAGAGGACATTGATAAATTCGATACATCTGATTATAGCCACAACAATATCTTTGGAATACCATTAGTAAATAAAAATGTCCCTAGCTTAATGAAAGATGAAAATCACGGCGTAATTATGTTGGAATTCGTGCAAAAATGTATGCTTACATGGTCGATAAAAAAATCATAGTATTCTAGCCGCGAAAGTGTCAAACACATCACGATAAATGATTATAAACATGTTTTGTTTGATGGTGACGTAATAAGGCGTTATCAGCATCTGATAATATCAAAGAAACGTGATGTGTTTACAATCAAACAGAATAAAGTAGTACTTAACCCTTATGATGATAAACGATCAGTAAATTTCAATTTCACTGATACTAGACTTTGGGGATTTAACTTTACATAGCATTTTATTCGGCTTCTGTTTCCGAAAACAATTTTATCATTATGAACAGTCTTGAAACAAATTGCAGGAAGAACTATGGTACAGTAGTGACCAAATCTACAGAAAATACCTGAAGCGTTCTTTGATGGGAAGTCCTCTCCCGAAAGCTATTTATTTGTACTGAATATATTACAATATATTGTTATTCTTGATGAGTGTTTTTACTGGTGTGCTATAAATTCAAAGTGTGCAAATGAAGTTATTATTAAGACATTATTTCATAAAAAAATTAAATTATACAATACCATTAAAAGTTTTATGAAATTGTGTACCGATAAAAGCTACAATTCATTAACTTTTGATTAAGTAGATAGGATCTTAGACAATATGAATGTACTTGGTGACATACCGCTTAAAATGTATCTATACAATTTATTATGGGTTGATGATTAAACAAATGTTAAATCTACCTAAGAAAATATTGCTTATAAATACACTTTATTTATTATAACTGAATGTATTGAGAAAGCGGCATATTATGCTAACTACAAATGCCTAGATATTTTCATATAAATATTATTAGAACAAAATACCAACTATAAGTTTCAAACGTGGGAAAACGATGAGCACCACAAAATTTATTACTGGATAGTAGACAACATCAATAAAGATGAACAAATTCAAATTCTTGCTTGGGATGGAGGTGTGGGCAAGATTTGGTTTTTTGGGTTTAACATCAATGGGCTCCTTTTTAGGTGTTTTTTCTATCAGGGTCGATTTTATTTACTATTTCAGTTAGAGGATCTATTAGGGGCTTATAAGTACTTTCAAATGTTCTTTCATTATCAACGCGAGCAGTTTTAATACTGTTATATTTCTGCTGTATTATTTTACAAGCCTGAATAATTTTTTTCTTTAATATCATCTCATTGCTATCCATTGTAGCAAAACAGGTTTACTGAAAAGGTACCGGTTTACCTTGAACAGGTAGCTGTTTACACTAAACCGATAGCTGTTAATACCTAAACAGATCAGTTACAACTAAACTACTGAAAGCAGTTTAAGGTTATTATGGAGCCAAGCGGATCTACCAAGCACTTTGAACACATGTCCCGAAATTTCATACTTAGGGTGGGACTTATATCATCCTCATACACATGTTTTAGGTTTAATTCATCTTGCTGAAATAATATTATAAGATTCGCATTGTCACGAATTAATTGCTTTGGAATTTTACTGTAAGTTTGACTCGAATAGAAAACAGTCAATATCGTTATGCCTACCCATAAAAAATATGCTCTTATGTTATTTTGCTTTTCACAAGCGATATCATCGAAGATAAAAATAGAGTTTGATTTTGCACAATTAGGCTCAATCACATCTTGATTATCACTGAAGGTAAAGTAACCTATATCCTCATTGGAAGTAAGATTTCCTGTAAAAGTTTGTACTTGTTTTGATTCAATGACTTAGAGTATACGTATACATGTTTAAATTTCAAGCCATTTTTCTCGGTAATCGTTTGTTTTACCGCAATTGAGGGCCATATAATACCACGTATACTATTAGGAAGTAAATCACCATGTTTTGAAGTAATAGACTTTTCATCAAAGTCATGATTTTGAATTGAGAGTTTTGTTTTGAGCAACTACTTTCATCGTTAGTGGATGAAATAAAATTAAACGCATAATTACAACATTTTATTTATATACTAGGCTATATTACAATAACTATAACTTTTCACTTCCCCAGTGAGTGGGCTGTACTGAACAATAGCTCATGGAGAATAAGACCATAGACAACAATTCCATTATCGAAAAGTGTTAGAGATTCCATTTCCAATTTGATGTCTACTGTTGAGTTTTTTAAGGATTCATTTTGTTTAGAGCAATCCATTACAAATACTGGATATGATTTGAATTCGGAATAGTTGAATAATGCATCTTTATCATCTTCACCATAGTAATCACATCGAAATTTCAAAAAATTGCAATATGTAGGTATGTATTGGTTAGCACTGAAGTTCAAATGCATTGCTTCATATGGATAATACTTAGAATTCAGTTGTACTTTAAGATTTCTGATGTTAATGTGATCAAAATTTCCGGCCCTTGCTGACTTTGTGCACCTTTTACCTTGTTGGAATGCAACAATTATCCAACGTGGTTTTTCCAGTTGCGTTGATGTTCTTATTGGCCATATGTCTGAGGTTACCTGTTTTAAAGAAGGTAATTAATATAACTCCCATTGACGAAATAGAACAGTAATAATAAAATTTTTATTGATTCCTTGAAACAAATTAAGTTTCGCAGCACTAAGTGTTAAGTGTGGTACTTTCCATTGAATTTTATTTAAGGTTATTGCGGCATCAACTTCACCATAGTAACAGTTTGTATCGCTTCTAGATCGAATTAACACCAACTCTTGGCGCATATTCACGATTACCTGACGATAATCCTCCATTATTCCAAATATGTGGTTCAATGGTATGCATACTGTTTTCCATTTTGCTCATCGAATTCTACTTGTAATGGTTCTTCATTCTTTGGCGACCATCCCAAATGGCTTAGTGCTTTGCTTTTCCTTGCCGTATAAGAAATATATCCCTTAAGCGTAGATGTTATACCTGGATTTCTGCAAAAATCCACTCTCTGACCACCTAACTAAACGAATTTCTTCGAAAAGAGAGTTCGGGAAATTGTTGGTTAAGCTGCATGCTTTTCTTTCATCTTCTTTTTTGAGCTCAAGTTTACCTTCTGTACAGAAAACTATCATAAGTAACCGTAATTAGATCTTGACTTTGAATTAAGATGCGTATTTCTTCGGAAGGTCCATATTTAGAAGATCCATACGGAAGATAAGTGTGAATATCTGATTTAATTATAGTATCATCAAAATGTACGTTTTGAAAGACGTTTAACGATTCTGCCATTGTGGTTGAGAACTTTTAAACCAATTGACGTTAAAAAGTATTTCTCTGCAGATGTTAACCGCAATGAAGGTTGATGACTAATTAATGACTTACTGTAGGGATGATGTCTTTTATATGAATTTTTGAAAGATGGAATTGGTCCTGGATTAATTCTCTGTGAATGGTTCACTTTCACCAATGTCTATTAATTCACCCTTTTGAGTCAAATTAATTGTTATATTACTAATTATGTCAGTGTTTACTTTTAAATATTGAGTATTGCTTGAAGTTTTATCTAGACGATAACCTGCTGGAACTGAAATATCAATCTCATATAATACTTTAGCAGGTTGCCCGTTTCGATAAGGTCTCTTTATAATGTTGCACTCTACGTGTAGATTAGTGTGTTTAAGTATATGGATGTCTAACGCAGATGTATGTAAAATATTTGGTTCTAATATTTTAGACTCAAACCCTAGCATGCGGCTAATGCAATTTTCTTTAGTAAAATCGATCTCAAATGAACTGTTTATCTCACATTTAAGTGTAGTGTTGTTTGCTCTAACGATAAACTTTTCTGTGGGTATTTTAGATATTAGATAATCGCTAATTTATCTAACTCATATGCACCGTGTAGAATATTAATCACTTGCAAATGAGATGGATTTGTTCTAAAATAAAATCTATCGTTGCCTATGTAAATGTTTCTAATGCTGTTGCAGCCGTAAAATCCAACCAATCCAATAACGTATTTCTTCCCAAATCTAGCTCTATCGGTGGATAGAAGTTGTAGCTAGCTGGTTACCAACACCTTCTAAACTGAATGTTATTGACATAACTGAGAAAATTTGATGTTGTGCTGATTATTTATATAAAAATTGTAGGCATAGGTGTCCGCAAATAATTGTATTAAACTTTTGATCTTGGTTGTAATTATAATATATTTTACACCCCGAAAGTAGTTAATCACTTCGATTGGTGGTCGAAGATTACCGAAACTATCGTAATACCATACCTTTTTACCACGCCTTTTGTAGCAAACCCAATGTGTACCTGGTCCTCTTTGGCTATCTAAGTTAATAATTCCAGATTCATTTTTCCGTGGTAATTTAGGCATGCTATCTCTCATAAAAATATCCCTAAAGTAGGGTACATTTTTGGTGTATTTCTTTAAATCAATATCCGTTAACGGTCTTTCGGGTAATCTATTCAGTTTTTGGAAACGGTTTTAAGTATAATGCACCACCACCAGATTTGTTTGGTTTTAGATACAGTGCACCGTCTTTCTTATTCACGGAGCCTATAGCGATCGATTCCATCATGCGATTATGGCGCGATGTCTCTTCTTGCAATTTTTTAGCATTTTTAGCATCATTGACTGCTTTAGCAATTCCTGATGCACCACCAGCTAAAGCACCGATTGCTGATAATCCTGCGAATAACGGAATAAGAAATGGTAAAAACCCTCCTTGTTTAGGTAGGGAATTACTCTAGGAACTTTAATGTTTTCTTTCCTCCAAAACTTTTTCCACACGTTTTGCCGTTAAAACTGACTTTATTGTGTCTGTGAAATTTCCGTTAGGTTTAATTTTTTAGCTATTGTTTTCGTAAATGCAATAAATTTCCACCATTGCATTTTCTTCTTCTTCAGATTAGATCGACGTTTACACCCCATTCCTAATTTTCTTTGCTTTCATGGCGGTACTGACTGCAAAGCTGCAGTTCGTTCACCTAATGTTGCGTCTGATGATTTAAAGCGTTCCCAAGCTTTTTTTGTAAAATTTTATCG
This sequence comes from Vesta saturnalis, assembly GCA_036346205.1. Taxonomy (NCBI): domain Eukaryota; kingdom Metazoa; phylum Arthropoda; class Insecta; order Coleoptera; family Lampyridae; genus Vesta; species Vesta saturnalis. Next base: position 562,432 of record JARFJB010000994.1, on the reverse strand, counting down.
CTTTATGTCTACTATCTAAATCTATGTAATCTCTGTAACTGATATCGTGAAGTTTGCACTGAGCATCTAATTGATTAATACCGGGGTCACCGCGTGCGTCGTTTTTAACTTTGTACCAGGACCGCAATACTGGTAACCAGGTAAATGCAATTCAAACGGAAGTTTATTGATTAGAGTATTCACTAAACCCCACCACCTGCACTCTTTGCTTCTTAACTAATTGTTTACCTGGATGGATAGAACGGGTATTTATACCTAAATTGAGAAAAACAAATCATAGTTATTTCTTTATTTAGTAAATGCTATACATTAGATAAGCAGGACGATAATACAACATTTCCATTAAACGTACAGTGTTATGGAAATTAATATTATACTTTGCATTTATAACATCATCAATGTCGTTATAAATGTCATCATCACCATCACGAAATTCCTCCTCACGAAAACGACGGTAGTCAACAACTTGTATGAACTTTTCATAAAAACATACCAGATCGTTAGATTCAAGAAATTACAATCTATCGCTTATTATATCCTTTAAATTGAATAGTTCTTCTATACTATGTGAATTGGATGTGCAAGAACAGCAGTTGAAGTTTTCAAAATTCTGTCATATCATTTAATCAATTCCCAATTGTTATAGATACCAAAATTGCTAGATAGAGATTCATAATGTTGATCGTAGATTATATCTTCATCCTCGTTTACATTTGACCAATCAATTATTATTTTAATTTCTTGGGATCGGAAAAATTGTAATTCTACATATGAAAGCCATCTTACAAGCTCATTCCATTCTTTCATATCCAACACTACATTATTGCTCTGATCACAGTTACCACATCCTATACGCACTACTGGTGCAAGCTTGAGGTGCGTACTGTATCCAATTTCCATATGTTTTGCATGATGAGTATCGTTCCATAGTTTATAATAAATACAATCGATTAAGTATTCATTAGCTGCTTGTTTATATACTTCAGATAATAATAAAATAAATTCTTCCATTCAGTTTCTTCTTGTTTATAATAAATACAATCGATTAAGTATTCATTAGCTGCTTGTTTATACACTTCAGATAATAATAAAATAAATTCTTCCATTCGAGTTTCTTCTTTCAAATACTCATAAAAGCGTTGAGGTAATATACATTTAAAATTATCCGTTTCCATCACTACACGTTCACTATACTCAGTATTAATTGCTGCCAGATTAATCACTTTATACTTTTTGATAGCTCGAGGTCACATGCACTTTTAAAAAGTTTGCAATTGGTGCTTTGGTTTAACCCTGCTAACTCCATGTTTAACAATTACAAGTTGCTAACTGACTGATCTCAACACACCTCGCTGTGGTTTATATCACAAAAATGTGTCCTTGACTTGAGCACCTATCGCAACATGTTTAAACTTGTTAAATACCCACATACTTTTAGTTTAGACAATTATTTCACCTTGACTCAATTTAGTCAATATAAGCACCATGGTCTACATTTTAGCATAGACAACAACCCGCATTATTCTTGTTTCCATGAATTTGCTCTATTTTTATGCTTCTAAGAAACGTCATACGATACCCCTACAGGTCAATAGTTTTTGACCTTGACCACTCTATTTTTAGACTTCTAAGAATTGTAATATGATGATGACATTGCAATTTCTATTTTTAGATTTTGACCTTGACATACAAATTTCCCGCCAAAACGTTTGACCGCAGAGTGACCTTGTAATATGATGATGATGATGATGATGACATTGCAATTTCTATTTTTAGCGAGCTCCAAAAATTTAAATTTCCCGTCAAACGTTTGACCGTGAAGAGATCCAAAAGCTTACATTTCTTACCACCAGAGGGCGAGTGACCTTGAATTGGTCCAGAACCGGCCCCTAATCACTACTTATAACTTTTTAGGGGTGCATTTTGGGATAAAATTTAAGAGGGAGAAATGCACTAATTTGGTCCTGGGAACTCTGTATAAGTGATTTGAACTACATACGCTTACATAATATATGAATAAATTAGGTCAAGTATGTAATTTTTTTAACCTAACATTAATTATATTTTTTTACGTTTTCTTTTTTTGGGACACAAAATATTAGTAATGATTCCCATGTTGATGGATTAGGATTGAGATTAGTTTTTAATTAAATGTTGTCAATTATTTTAGTAATTGACGACTTTCACAAAAAATATCAGCTGTTATTGTAATTTATTATAGGTTAAACCAAAATGAAGTCACGTCACCTAACGATACGCAGTGTTGCTCTCAATGTGGTAATATTGAAACGACATCTACTCCCTCAAAGGAGAACTGTGTTGCTTATTAGGCGAATTACATACTTAATGTACAGTCCCGTGCCTCGGAGAGTGAGCGCCCTGCTGTAAACAATAATAGGACCCCTAGAACTGATACTTGACCTTATTCCTTCATAGTTTATTTTGGTTATTTATTTACAAAAGACATTACTTTTACCCGACAGTTAAGATAAAATAAAGTATGGATTTTGATTATGACATAATTAAAAACAAAACGGCCTTGGAATTTGATTATGATGTAATTAACATAATTGTCAACTCTCTCCTTCCCTCCACAGCACTTGCCTACTCTCCAGGAGATTGACCGCCAAAAAGGCTCGCAATATGCCCAAAAGGGCCCTAATTAAGGTGAAAATTTTATCAAGGGACTGAAAATACCGTCAAGGGCTTGAAAATGGTTCCCGAAAAGTAGCGTAATTAAAAAAAAAATGGCCGTGAAATTTGAATTATGATGTCATAATATTAAAAACAAAATGGCTGAGGACTTTAATTATGATTCATAATTAGAAACAAAATGGCCGCGGAATTTGATTATGACTCATAATTAAAATGGTTGAGCTTTGACCTGCCCCACTCCTTCTCTCCAACGGATCACGTGACCTTCCCCGCCCCTTGCCACATTGGGCCACGTGACCAATCCACACTCTTAATTCCAGGGGCTGTCATGCCAAAAAGACTTAATTCTGGCAAAGGGGCCCTAATTATGAGTGCAAATGCAGCCAAGGGGGTTGAAAATGGCCGAAAAGAACTGAAAGCAACTTTTAATGACGTACGTCCCTATATATATATATATATATATATATATATATATATATATATATATGTGTGTGTGTATATACAGTGTTTCCATAAGAACCGACACAGAGCAGGAGCATGTAGAAGAGCCTAAAATATGATGATTTAACGCAACTTATCTATATAACAAGTTGTACTCCTGAGAAGTTATAAGCGTTCAAAGTTGGATCTTAAATTTATAAAAAACTCAATATCTCAATAATACATTAAGTTATAACCAAATTTGGTATACGTTGTGGGTGTACCAAGAGTATTAATGGGTAGTAAGTAGAGATCAATTGTAGCATTTGAAAGGGTTGATTAGGATTGATGCTCCCCTATAATTTAACACACCGTTTTAACCCGTTGGCGGATTTAATACATTATTACTTCATTTTACAAGTAATTCAATTCTAAAACTTTTTTTACTCTTGTTATTTTTTAAAAAACTTTGTCGTTTTCATACAAAAAGCGAATAACTAAAGACATGTTGTACTTTATTAATTTTACTCAAAATCATTGTAAATAAAAATAATTAAATAGAAAACAAATAAACAATAGAAAACAGATGATAATTTATAAAATTGTTGAAAATGGCCTCCGTTTTCTCTCAGGCATAAATTTATTCTTCGTCGAAAATTGAAGTCTACTTTTTCTAATAACTCACGATTATTTTTATTATGTTACATTTGTACGTAATACGATTCACAATTCCTGGGACGCAATTGAGAAGAATACACAGTTGTTTTATCATTCCCCAAAGAAAGTAGTCACATTTGTTTAGGTCTGGTGACCGTGGAGCCAAACTTGTGGGCAATCATTTCACGTCCTATCCATCTGTTTGGATATTGGTTATTTAAAAAGTACAACATGTCTTTAGTTATTCGCTTTTTGTATGAAAACGACAAAGTTTTTAAAAAATAACAAGAATAAAAAAGTTTTAGAATTGAATTTATAAAATGAAGTAATGATGTATTAAATTCGCCAACTTAAAACGTCTATTTTGAGAGCATCAACCTAATCAACCCTTTCAAATGCTAGAACTGATCTCTACTACTACGATTAATACTCTTGGTACCCACAACGATGCCAATTTGGTTTTATAACAATGTATTACTCAGATATTGAGTTTTTTAGAAATTTAAGATCCTTTGAACGCTTATAACTTCTCAGTACAACTTGTTATATAGATAAGTTGCGTTAAATCATCATATTTTAGGCTCTTTATGCTCTCTTGCTTCAGTTCTTATGAAACACCCTGTATACATATACATATATATATATATATATATATATATATATATATATATATATATATATATCATAAGCCCAGTGAGCAGTATGCTAGGTGATTTGTGTCTTGAAAATTGTTATGCCTAATATTTGCTTATTCCGTATAAGGTTGTTGTAAATTGTACGTTTATATAAGTATTATAATTTATAGGTTAAAGCACCAAAGGGCAAATGCTGTTGCTGTTGGTTTCAACTGACTAACCCTTTCTAAGAAGTTAAGTCCGATAGCAGAGAAGACTGCGAAATATCGTAAAAAGCTCAACCCCATGATATGAGCACTATGTCATCACGGCCCTCTAAATATTGTGAATGAAGCGGTTTACTGAGCTGTGTTAATAATTAAACAAATGCAATAATTTTTAATTGTGCAATTTAATTGATGACCCTTAAAGCTGCAAGTACTTAGACCTCCTAAACCTCCAACTGCAGTATGGGGTATGGGAAAACAGTACATGCTTGCCAAACTTATTATGCCCATATGTTACTGCACCGATTCATAATGTCCTAACTCTGGTTATAATACTTATCTATATAAATTGAGTATATCGAATATAATACTTATCTATATAAATTGAAACCTTGAACTGTACTTTACCAGACAAGCGAAGTAGGTGTGTGGATTTTATATAGGATAATGGTCTAGAAGACGGTTAACCTGTTGCACGGGATTGATACTGCTCCAGCGTTTGACTTGAAATGTGAAAGAAATCCCCATAAATAGTAACATGAAACATTATGCTTTGCTTACGGATGAAACTGTCCTATAGACAAACTAACAATTTATTGGAATTTTATTATAGGTACATACTTTTTTCATCATAATATAATATTTCTCGCTCAAATGATGTGTTCCATCCTGATTGGTTTAATAGGTGTAATCGATCTTTAGATCATCGGAAGGTAATTTTGTAACATTGATTACAAACTCTTCAATATTGTCTTGAAGATTATCTTCTACTCACATATCACAAGTTAGTTTCAACAGTCTTTACATAATTTATATCACTTTTTTTGTAACCAAGTATTATTCATTCTTCCATATCCTTTACCTTGAGCGTCGTGTTATTGATTACAATATGATATTTGACACGGGCCCATATCATTTCTATCCGTTTTAATTCGAAGTGGTATGGAAGCAAACGAAGAATCGAATGACGCCTTTCTTGTGGTATAACGTCAAGTTTATTCTTGTCGTTTTGATCGATTACTTGTATTATAGAAGTCAGTAGGTTTCGCTTCAACATATTATCTTCAATGGGCATTTCTTTCTCACTAAGCCAATCGACAACTCGTTCTTTTTGGCACGCCATTGTTGAAATCCTCTTTACCTTTCCGCCATGATAAGAAGCAGTATTGATAACGATAATTGAATTCGGAGATGTATTTGGAATAAGCTGATCGATAACTCCCTTCCCATAAGTATTTGCATCCAGGCCGCTTGGTGATTTTAAACTTGTACTGAGCCCTTGGACGAATTGGTGCCGTCCAATTTCATTAGTGGTGTCACTGCATCTCCGATGTTAACGCAAGATTTGTCGGTGTATATGTTAGACTCAAACGCCGAATTCGCCCATTCGCCGAAATACATACTTGCCGGAGTTGCTCTAATGCCGAATATCAATGTACTTCGGCAAATCATCGCATGAAAAATCTGTCTAAAAAAATGGAAATAAAAAGAAAAATTAAAATCTACGGTAACCGAATGCGCAAACTCGGCATATGAGTCTAAATATATAATATTTTTACCTAAAAAGTAAACATTTTTAATTACCTAAAATTCAACGATTATTTATAAGTATGTATTTCGAATTCGAATAAAAAGACTGTACGTACCTTCGCTCTGAACTTCCAGATGTATCGTAAGTATTTATGTATCGATCAACCAGAATACCTACTCTTGCGTCTAATCTTTTGAAGCACCAAACCAATATCGAATATTGAATAGTGTACTGCGTTTTAAATTTGTTAGATCATCAATCACTATTACCACCACAAAGGATACTGTTCATTTAGTGGAATGCTTACAATGAAAAATAGGGCACTTTACGTCGAATAATTAGAAGTATATTCTGATCATATGTATGATGACGATCATTGATTTGTGCACATTCTCTTTCATGCGTTCTGAACAACAACAAAATTTGTTCGCTTCCTTAGCAACTGCGTTAACGTTCATTGTGGGCTAGAAAGAATTAAAGTGCATTAATAACGAGGCATTTCTCCTTACTGAAATACACCTATTTCCGTACGACATTTGATAATTGTATTTGCAGAACCAGTTTGAGCATACATCTCCATATGAAAGAATGAATATCAGAAATTTCTACAAGTTAACTTTAGTCATAGAATTATAGAAAATACTCACCATTACTTTAGAAGGCGATTGTATTAGATTTAGGCGTTCTGAAAAGGACAACTTTTACTAAATGGAGTTAGTTTAATTTGAGAAATATGGTAGAAGAAACAGGCAATAATTTGACAGTACAAGGAGCTTGTGAGTTATTAAATTACATTTTACTTTTGACAACATGGCCATGAAGGATAAGGGTAGCGTTATTTGTAGATGACTAAAGATAGTAAAAGAGTCATTTAGTTCATGAGAGGGAAGACGATAATGCATTTGAAGGTTTGGTCAGAGTATAGTAATAGTATTTTTATAGTGATAGACTAAATTACATGTATTTTTTTGTTAATGAATAGTTTTGGTCAATTTGAGTATGTCGATTACGCAAATAATTATTCACCGATACGAATTTACCTAATACACAATAATGTCAACATGAAAAATTTGAATTATTAAATTCTTTATATACAAAATCATGCACTGTTTTTCAAGTTACACCGTTGTTATCATACTACTCGCATTGCTAAATTTGTATTCAACGACGCGACAGTTTTATTCGTTTTTATGTTAAAATTGCGCTATTCCAGCTCGAAATAGTTAATCAAAGCTTTCCAAGTATCTTATATCAGTTCTCATAGATTATAACACATTATCATAATACATATACATATGTAGATATACAAGGTTATGCAATCGACTTTTTTTCACTATCGCTAAATCGACTTATTAGATCATTTTACAACGTTTGATCAAGTGGCGCCAAGATTGGCGTGCGTGCATGTGTCTGTGTGTGTCTGTGTGTGTCCGCGTGTTTGTATGTCCGTGTGTTCGCGTGTGTGCGCATGTGTGCATGTGTTTGTGGTGTGTGCGTGTGTGCGTGTGTGCGTGTGTGTGTGCGTGCGTGCGTGTGCGTGTGTGTGTGGGTGGGTGGTTGCGTGCGTATGTGTGTGTGCGTGCGTGCGTGTGTGTGTCTGTCTGTGTGCGAATGTGCGTGTGCGTGCGTGTGTGTCCGTGTGCGTGTGCGTGTATGTGTGAGCGTGTGTGCGTATCTGTGTGCGTGTGTGTGCGTGTGTGTCGTGCTCGCTGTGTGCGCGTGTGAGTGTGTGCGTTCGTGTGCATATGTGTGTGTGTGTGCGCGTGACTGTAGTGTGTGTGTGCGTGTGTACATGTGTGCGTGTGTGCGCATGTGTGTGTATGCGTGTCGCGCATGTGTGCATGTGTGCGTGCGTGTGTGCGTATGAGCGCTGGTGTGGGCGTGTGCGCACTTCTGCACGCGTGTGCGCTCTTGTGCGTGACTGTGCGTGTGTGCGTTTGTGCGTGCGTATGTGCATGTGTGCGTGTGCGTGTGCGAGTGCGTGTCCGTGTCGTGGCGTGTATGCTTGTGCGCGTATGTGCGTGTGTGCGTGACTGCGTGTGCGCGTGTGGGCGTGCCTGCGTGTGTACGTGCGAGTGCGTGCATATTTAAGCTAGTTTTTATTTCTCCTGAAGTTGATTAGATTTTGAAAGAAATTCAACGGCAGAGGTTTATTAGGAGCTGTTTTTGATTTTTACCAAACATTTCTGAAACAGCTGTATATTAAGAAATAAAAATACCAATATATAGACCTTACTTGTATACATTAATTATCTTCTATGCAATTTCTTGATACAACGCGTAAACATTCCTAAGATAGAACTTAAGAGTTAGTTCAAGTTTATATTATTACTAAAAAACCGCACCCTCTAGAAAAATTCTAAGCACGCAACTGAATTCGGTACTTCGCAATATATAAGTAACGTTGACGAGATATATCAGCATAATAGTATTAAGCGAGGTATAAGACCTTGAAAAAAGTGTAGGAATATCGTCAAAAACAAAAGAAGATACAACATTTTCGATTTTGCCCTGAAATCTAGGTCAACAAAGTAGTACGTGCATGTAAAAACTGCAAACTCCTATCTTTGATAATAACAAATAATTCTTTAAAAATCGGGACACACGGTACAATGCAAAAATAGAATTGAAATTTTTTTATTTCGTTTTACATGTGCTTCAACACTTTAATTCTACTCTAAAACAAAAATTATAAAATTTCACTTTAACTTTTTGTTTAACACATATATTTTGCTGTATTATAAGTGCTTTGCAACTGTGGTTTCATATTAGTTGAGTTTATCGGCTTATTTTCAAAAAGAAGAACTTAAATATACAGCGATAATACCATATATGCAAGGTACCTCAGACAAAATACGAAGTATAGGCAGCAAATACAAGATACGCACTGCCTTCAAATCGACCAGAACGCTCAGGGGATACTAACCAAAACCAAACCACACAACGAAGATCAGAATTCCCAGAAATGTGTATACAATCTACCATGCGAATGCGGCAGTTCTAAAAAATATATAGGTTCAGCGGTGTAGGTGTCAGACTTGTAAGTGAAGGTATCAAAGTTCGAATCTGAGAGTAGTCAAGTGCTTGGGAAAAAATCATATCACATGAAATCGACTCACGTGCGAAAACAGTCCTTCTCAGGACTAAGACTGATGACGGAAGCAGAATCCAATGCCTTATATTTGAAGCAAAATGTCAAAGTACACCTGTAAATAGCTTCTAATGTTTAACGCTTGTAAAAAATTTTGAATAAGTACGCCATTTTAAGGTGTAAATGCATATTGAAATAAAATTTAGAATCAATTTTTAGGAGACTTTAGACGGGCACTGTATATGCCGGAATTTTTGTATATTTGAAATATGCAGCTGTTTCAGAAATATTTAATAAAGCCAAAAACTGCCTGTGAGGCCGCACGAGCGCACACACAACACACACGCTCCAACGCACTCACATGGACAGACACGCACAGGCACGCGAAGACACGCACAGGCAAGCACAGACAAGCAGACACGCACAGACACGCACAGACGCGCAAAGATACGCTCAGACAAGCATAGACAAGCACAGACAATCACAGACATACACAAACACGCACGGGCAGGCACAGACACGCATAAACGCACACTGACACGCACAGACACGCACAGATATGCGCATCTACGCACACACACAGATACGTATATATGTATATATATATATACATATATATATATATATATATATATATATATATATATATATATATACAACACGCACAAACGCGCACACAGTACGCATGCATGCACGCACACGCGCACGCACGTACCCACAACACACACACACACCACGCACGCACACACGCACGCACGCACCCACGCACGGACGCACGCACTCACGCACGCACGCACCACGCACGCAGCACACACACACACACACTCACCCTCACGCTACGCAATGCTCACGCTCACGCGCATGCTCACACTCACATCATGCTCACACTCACACTCAAACTCACACATCTTGGTCGATCTCGGCAAAACTTTGTCAAACGGTGTAAAATAAGCTAACAAGCAGTTGTAGCGATAGTGAAAAAATGTCGATTGCATAACCTTCTATACTACATATGTACTCGTATGTGTAGGTTGGAAGGTAAAAATATAATTTTAGTGCGTTGCATTGCGTGTATTTTCTCTAAAGGACTCAACTAAACGTAAAGTTTATAATTAACCTTACTTATAAATTTTTTAGGTGGATATAAATTAGAATTAAGACTATACTTGTAAGTAAAAATGTTAATGAATTGAAACTGACCGTTGCCATACAGACCAACGTCAGCTTCTAACGGGTCTTATACGTGTGGTGTAATAAGTTCTCTCTAGTCCATTTGCCTTAACGCAACATGACACTAACATGTGTTGGCCACATTAGATTTTGTGCAAATAAATACTTTTGCAAGCGATTAACACCCTTCACTGTTCAAGTAGAAGCTATGGTATAGTAACACTGTAACATTCTGCTCATCAATATCATTAAAAATAAAAAAATATTGGGTGCCGGTTTAGTATGCGGTCTACCTTGGGGTTAGCGATCTACACCCTGGTAACCTAATGTACTATGCCGTCTACCTTCACCCATTGCAAAAAAATTAAAATAATACAAAAGGCTACTATTCAGATGATCCATACTCTCACATTCACTTTTTAAATGGATTTACTGTTTATCTTCCAGCTAATCGACACTACATTTAATCAAGTTACGTAAATGTCAATCGAATTGTGACTGATTTTATTTTTGCAATTAATTTTTTGTTAAATACATTATTTTGACTCTCGTTTTATTTGCAATATAGCTTTAATATATCCTAGCAACATCGCTAAATTCGACGAGTCGGTAGACCGCATACTAAACCAGCACCAAATATTGTTTGGTTTGGAAAATGTCGAGGCATACTGTGTTAATATTTTAAATAAATGACATCCTTTAAAAGAAAAAAAAACTCAACTTGTACGTACTTGCTTTGTAATAACGAAGGTAAAATTCTACTCATCAATTTTGGTTTAAAAAACGGCAACGTTGTGCCTCATGAGTTATGGCCATTGAAAAATATAGTTCCTTCTGATGGATTCGGTTAATAAATAGAGAAAATTGCTTTACAGAGTTAATTAATAAATTAAAGCGTTTGAAGGGTATTAGTGATAATTCAGTTTTGAATACCTAATCACAATTACGCGTCCTAGGTCGAATTCAATACTATGTATTCCTTTTGTTGCAGTTTTATTTCAAGGAATTCTATATATTTAAGCATAATAATTACGAACGTGTATATTGAGCATGAAAATTTCTGTTAGAACTTGCTGATTTATTATAATAAATTTGATTTTAGATATTCGTATTTTAATAACATGTTATTTTAAAAAGAAACATTGGAAAAACAATGGTTATTTTTGTATTAAGTGCAAAATTAGTGTTTTGTAAATGGCACATGAGAGTGTTAATTTTATATTATAGCACACTAGTTTTTGGTGGTGTCAAAAAAATAGATTTTTATTCCTTTTCCGTGATGGTGCAGGTCCACTGGTAAACCTTATTTTATTATAAGTTTTTGTAATGAACGAATAAGTAAAGTACATGTCGTAGGTTCAAATCCTACTCGAGGTAAACTTTTTATTTATGTATTTTATAAAATTAATAATAATTTTAAACCTTATTTTGTTGCAAATTTTCTTAAAAACATTAAATCTATTTGTAATACCGTTTTCATTTTATGACCAATGGTAGCCTTATACACAGTTTAATGCAATGGGTTAATCATTGATGAGGAATTTTCATTTCCAGCGTGTTCACCTTATGGTTTAGTAGTAAACAATAAATTTTTAAGAGTGATAACTAATAATATTATTTATATTTACATAAATTCACACAACTTTGTGTTACAAAGTATAAGGTAAATGTCTAATTTTAAATCATAATTACACCAAATCCTATGATAGTTGCCTTCAGATTAGAAATGAATAACAACAATGGGTTTTGGATGCAATTATTAGAAATGAATTAGTCATACAGTTCACTCAGGTAGTAATAATTTCGCCTTAGGGTATAGTGTCATGTAAGTTCTTTACACTCGCCGATTGAAAATTTTTTCAAAATATAAAATACTTTTTTGTGAATTACTCCATTACTTATATTTCTACTAATAATAGTTGAAAAAAATTTTGTTCATATCGCGTTTACCAACTTTTGGGAATAAGTTTTACTAATAGTGGTAATTATTTTCAAAATTAAGATGATTATCAAAAACATATATACGCACGATTAATATGTACCATTTGACAAACAATATCCAGTATTGAGAATTTCTTTAAACTTGAATGTAACTGTCTGAACCTAACAGAAACTTTCACAGTTTTACGGATCTTTATACGCGCTCTCCATATAGCCCTTAAATCGTTGCTTTTTCCTGCTGGAGAAAAGTGGCTAGAGAACTGTTAAGTTTTCGTTCTTGCTCAACTTTATGTCAGACAAAACAATATCCCACGTTTGGTATGGATTTAAAGCCCAGAGACATGGTGTGAACTGGTTTATATCTTTCAGAATTACGCATTACCTGCCGATCAAGCAAATTACCCATAGTAGAGCACAACACGGTGGAATTTTAATAAGGCTTACCAGATGTGTATATATTCCACAGTGCAAAACCGCCTAAAAATACATAAACCCCGCCAAAGTGGCGAAGTAAAATCCCTAAGTATTTATTTTAATTCCACATTTATTAAAAATTCAGCCATTGATTACTAAAATGTATAGTTGACGCTCGCTGTCCTGGCATTCCAATTTATCCATGATTTATTTTATAACAGCGAATAACAAACTCGCTGTTATAAACTTTTGAAAGCCAAAAGAAGTAGATTTATACACAATCCACAGTCAAACTACGCTCTCCTTAAAATTTAACATCGGAACCCACAGTAAACTAAATAAACTAACTTAGACAGACAATAAATCACAACTGATTGCAGCTGTTCATGGAATGGCAGACACTAGGTAGAAGAATTAGATGCCCGGTGCTGTTTTCTCCACCAGGCTCATTTCACCTTGAAACCACCCTCGTATCGATTCCAGCTGTACTGACTGTTTCTTGTCCCGTACTATTTCTACTGTTAACCTAACGCCAACAAGTATCTCTTTAATTTCTGCCTTCAGTTGCCGTCGCTATGTTACAAAAAAGTCTCAAGTTGTTTAGTCGTTGGATTCGCTTTAATTTCTGTCTACGATATAAGTAGAACACATGAGTTGAATGTATCTCACATCCAAGGTGACGGTGATGAGTCACAGAACAGGAAGAAGAGCGATGAGGTAGAGGAGAAGGACGAATCTCAAAACCATGATGATGATGGCGACGAATCACGGTTCAAGAAGAAGAGGAAGACCGATAAAGGTTGTTATTAAATAAAATGATGTATTGTTGTTTATAAATAATAATATATTTTCAAACGCTAAGCTTTCCTTCAATTTTGTTAATACACTTGTTTTCCTAACGGTGCACTCCCTTGATTCATGTTTGCAGCTTTACGAGTTTTTCGTGGCGTGTTTTCGCGTTATCGTGTTTTCGTATTTGTATGTTTTCGCGTTTACGTTTTCGTGTTTGCGTGTTTTCGTGTTAGCGTGTTTTCGTTTGTGTGTTTTCGTTTGTGTGTTTTCGTGTTTGCGTGTTTTCGTGTTTTCGTTTGTGTGTTTTCGTGTTTGCGTGTTTTGCGTTAGCGTGTTTTCGTGTTAGCGTGTTTTCGTTTGTGTTTCTGCGTTAGCGTGTTTTCGTTTGTGTGTTTAGTGTTTGCGTATTTTTGCGTTAGCGTGTTTTCGTGTTTGTATCTTTCTGCGTGTTTTCGTGTTGGCGTGTTTTCGTTTGCACTCGTGCTAAAACAATGACAGTCGATTGTACGTATGTAGCAATATGTAGACTAAAGCCATAATTGGAAACGCTGCTTCTGCCCAGTCCGTGGAGCCATGTTTAATTAGCTTTTGACAGATGTATTTATGATAAGGTCAGGCTTGCATGTAAAATAATATAGAGGTGAAACTAGCTAGCTAACGTGTTTTGCTGCTACACGCATCACAGTATTGAAGATTCTGTTTATGTATTAGAAAACGTACTACAGTCTCGAAACAGAATGCAGATAAAATTTAAGGAAATGAATACGGTATAGCTTCTGAACGAACTGAAAGATTTGAAGAGTGTGCAGCATTTCCATAGCCGTGCGGAAACCAGTTAATTTAGGGATAACCTCATGCCATGTAATAATAATAATAATAGTGTCTGATAAAAACTGTCAGGGGTGATTAGCTGCTTTATAGGTTGTTACAATATAATGTGCGTGTCGTGTGCGTGTGCGTGTCGTGTGCGTGTGCGTGTCGTGTGCGTGTCGTGTGCGTGCGTGCGTGCGTGCGTGCTGCGTATGCGTGCGTGCGTGCGTGCGTGCGTGTCGTGGTGCGTTGTGTTGTAACGGTATAAACGGGTGGTAGAACGGGATTACAGATAAATTGGCCTTTTGCCCCGACTAGCCAGCGTATGGGTGTAGGTCAGATGTTAAAAAATTGCACATCCAGAATAGTAAATCTTATGTAAGTAAAATAGGGGTTGAAGACAAAATCGAGGGTTTGGGCGCCAGAATTTTAGTAGTCAAAATAAGGGTTGTGCCAAAATTACGAGTACATAGCGTGTCTAAACATACGCTTACCTATCCGTAATCAATCCCAGGTGTGCTGGACAGCAACTCAGCAAACTACCTGAAATCGGGCTTCAAAAAACACTACACGCTTGTCAAATAAAAGCGTGATAAACACTCAATAAATTTACGTTAATACACCTCAGTGTAATAAATTAGGCATTAAACGATAATCAAAACAAAACAAAAAAATAAGCTATAGAATGAACTCTAAACTGAATTAATACTCAACTAAAAATCAAATAAAATACTAAATATTAAGAACGCTATTACTCAATAAAGCAAAAACTAACTTCGTTACGTTAAAAACTAAAACGCCGGTAATTTGTAATTTGCAAAAAACTCTTATGTAACACAAAAGGGTTTCCATAGAAATTAAACACATTTATAAAACCTAACAAACTATAATAAAATAATAAAATGATAAATATAAAAATGTAAACATACGATAATGCGTATAAACAAAAAAAATACAAATACTTAAAAGGCGACAGGATGTCTGATCAGAATACTGCTTTTACGCCAGTCTAAATCGTTTAACCTAAATATAAAATTCGTGGATAATATACTCACACTACAATAGGGTCGATTGCCCTTTAATAAAAAAGTGTGAAGGCGGAGCGTTAAAACTATAATTAATTACGCTAAACAATTTCAAACAACTTACTTTAACAAAAAAATGACCCGCTTTCAAACTTTCATAAACACATAAAAAAATAAATCGAAACACACAAAATCTTCAAATACTCAATAAAAAACAATATTATGTTACCTTAAAGGTCTAGAATTACACCTCTTCTGTGTTACAATATAAGTGGAAGATAACCAGGTGGTCGGTTACGGCTTGACGAGATGAACCTCCTGGTCTGGCAAAATGATGAATGAAATGTTGACTATTGTTCTATGATACACAAACAATTCTTGATTGATTCGCGTTAAATTGTTACTGCATAAATTCAAAACTTCTTTTAAAATAATAATAATTTGAGCGTTCACAATTACTTGATAACTTTTAGCTTTTAATTGGTTTTATTTCCACTAATAATCCAAAATGTTAATAACTTGATTTAATTAAATATAATTTTTAATATATTGCGAAAGTTTCTTTATCTTTAAACACGCTTTGTACGGTAAATAAGAGGCACTTGGAAGAACGATGATTTTAAAATCCGCAGAAGCGATATGAACCAAAGAGGTCACTGAAGCACTATACAACACGACGATGTCCTCTAGGTAACTTTACGTAAAACCGAAATCGGCACTAGGTATAATCCTTTGGTGATGAACAATTTTAATAAATCCCTTTCACAGGTAATCTTCAGGAGTAGCTAAACTACCCTTACTACACAAAAAAAGTACGTTCGTTAAACACCACAAGGTCCCAAAATATCAACGTTCTAAACCACCCCTTAAAGCGTAACAATAAACGGCAACGTATACTACTCGAAAGCACGATCAGTTTCTGAATCCCAAAAATTATTCACAAATTCCATCTTTGAATTTTGAATCCCACTACTCATAAAAACTCTTATCTAATTTAATTCCACCAATTAAAAAACGGAAGGGAAAATAAGGTACCCATACACAAATTCGTTTCCGTCCGTAAGGACTCGGTAAATGTTGAAAAACTCAACGTCAGCAAAGTATCCTGTACAGCCTCTATGTTTACCTTAAAGTACGAACAATAAGGCCCACATGCAATCTCTATAAATCAAAACCAAAATACCTAATAATAAACTGGACAACTATACTTAAGCGTCTTTATGTCGCTAACATGACATCATACGCCGATAATTCCACACTATTTATTTAAATTACTTAATTTTCTATTATATTTTACGGAAATCAAACGAAATAAACCTTAATTAAACTTATAGACAACTATTTACAAATAAACGTTAATCAAACTTCTATAAACGGGAAATAATAAGGAAAAACAACCTAAATTTCGGAATAATAATTTCACAAACAAAGAATCTAAAGCTCACCACACACTCCATCCCTAAAGGTCGTTACACACGTTAAAACAAATTCACTATAACACTAAACTTGACAAAAAAATGTATATACGGCATCTAACTAAGCGAATAAAGCTACAAACAAAATTACCCAATACGTATACAGCGTGTTCAAAATACCCTGACAGTGTGTGTGTGTGTGTGTGTGTGTGTGTGTGTGTGTGTGTGTGTGTGTTGTGTGTGTGTGTGTGTGTGTGGCGCGCATAATTGCTAAATACGAGTAGCAGTAATCAGGTTTTGTATATTACTTTCTAAATTAGTTAATGATCGGATGTAGTAGCCAGTTTACATCCAACCATTCATAAAACGTGTATAGTGAGACTACATGTGGACACGCTGTATAAAAATATTTCAGTTAAACATATGGTTATCATTATTAGAACAACTGAAAGAAAAACATTTCTAAAGGGAAGCGTATTATTTTTATATAATATATATATATATATATATATATATATATATATATATATATATATATATATATATATATGAAACACTGTTTATCCGGGGCGTTTATCTGCTGGTGATGTTTCTGACTCCTGCCAGTACAAAACGACGTTTCAGCAAAGTCTCATTTGCCATTTTTTCTTCTACTCCAACTGATTTGTTCGGCTTCATATTACTCGAATCGAACTGAGGTTCTGCTGTCCTGTCTCCTGTTTATATTTGGTGTTGTGTACTTTCACTGCTTTCCCTGCTTTCACTTTCCTTCTTTCTCTTTCTCGGTGTTGGATGGTGCTGCTGTGCATGATGTTGGTATGGATGGTTCTGCTTCGGGTGATCGTTTCCTTGTGTGACGATGTTCTGCTAGTGTTATCTTCCATGTATTAGGCAGTCTTTGGAAATCGTCTCGTGTGTTAAGGTTCTGTTCCGTTTCTCAATCTCGATCGCCTCTCGAATAGTTCTTTTGCCGCATGAGTAATGCTGGCTATCATCTTTGTGTTTTCAAAAGCGATGTTGTGTGATGTTCTACTGGGCTATGTAAATTCTAAATATTAATATAAGTAATTTGATTGTAATCTTATTATATTTAGAATTTACGTCAGTCCGACATGCATAAAGACAACATTTACATCGATTGAGCTTGAATCTCGATAGGGCAGTTGCTTAGCGCGGTACTCTAGCAAAGTACAGGTCGTAGGTTCAAATCCTACTCGAGGTAAACTTTTATTTATGTATTTAATAAAATTAATAATAATTTTAATTACATATTTACTTTTGAACTTATCTGTTCATAAAAAAAACTTATAATAATTTGTATTTATGTTTTTAATAAAATGGGTACTAATTTTTAATTAGATTTTAGGTAGTTTTTCCCATAATTGTAAATTGTGTAACTAACATACATCGTTTTTTTTTTATTGAAATAGAAAAACAATATGAATTTCAATTTAAAATTGACCTGTTTCATTATTTTTTTATACCTTAATTTTAATTAATCTGAGCAAAATTGTAGCATAATGTAGCAAATTTGTCAAAACTGGTAACATTACATAGTACACTGCAATTAAAAAATAAAGCAATATAGATATTAATAAATTCGTAAGGGATTCTTATTTAATAAATACAATAAAACGTGTAGAGTAGTTTATCCCGTCCAAAAGGGAAGCCCTACATAGCTAGTTAAATAAGATTCACTATGGTTTAGTTCGGATAGATTAGAGTAATATCCGAAATATATTTTGTAAATTGGCATACTTCGTTATCGCCTGGAAAAGATACTGATGTACGGAGTTTTTGTGGGTTCGTTCTAGCACGCCAAGGTTCGAGCTTGGGATGAAGGAAACTCAATCTGTAACTACGGAACGTAAAAACTTAAAAGCTTTGCGCACCGGGAGTTTGAGTTAGGGGGGAAGGAACTACCATGTTTGTGTGCCCATACGATTTAGAATTTTTAAGTAATGGCAGTTTTCCCTAGTTTTCGCCAAAGGCGGTCTTTAAAAGAAAAGGTGGTTTGAAAGCACACACTCTCTATTAAGTTTCCTTGATGAGCACTGTTATTGTCAGAGGAAACGTCCTTGAACAATTTAAATAACATTAAGAAGTTAGTTTATTGGATTTGTTAGAAGCAACCGGAGCAAGTTAAGTGTAATAGATATATTGCTGTATATATCGTAGAAATAAATTATAGCGAATCCAATGACTAAATAATTTGTGACTTTTTTGTAACATAGCGACGGCAACTGAAGACAGAAATTAAAGAGAGACTTGTTGGCGTTAGGTTAACAGTAGAGATAATACGGAACAAGAAACAGTCAGTACAGCTGGAATCGATTCGAGGGTGGTTTCAAGGTGAAATGCGCCTGGTGGAGAAAACAGCACAGGGCATCTAATTCTTCTACCTAGTGTCTGCCATTAATTGAAGAGCTACAATCAGTTGTGGTTTATTGTCTGTCTAAGATACTTTATTTAGTTTACTGTGGGTTCCGATGTTAAATTTTAAGGAGAGCTTAGTTTGACTGTGGATTGTGTATAAATCTACTTTTTGGCTTTCAAAGTTTATAACAGCGAGTTTGTTATTCGCTGTTATAAAATAAATCATGGATAAATTGAGTACAGGGGACAGCGAGTGTCAACTAAACATTTTAGAAATCAATGACTGAATGTTTGTGCAATTAAAAGAAATACTTAGGGATTTTACTTCGCCACTTCGGCGGGTTTTATGCATTTTTAGGCGGTTTTGCACTGTGGAATAGATACACATCTGGTAAGCCTTATTAAAATTCCACCGTTTCATTTAAGTCTGTGTATAAGGCTACCATTGGTCATAAGATTTAGTCACTTTTTCAAAAACGGTATTACAAATAGATTTAATGGTTTTAAGAAAATTTGCAACAAAATAAGGTTTACCAGTGGACCTGCACCATCACGGAAAAGGAATCAAAATCGTATTTTTTGACACTACCAAAACTAGTGTGCTGGCAAATTCTTAAGGTCTACTATCCAATCACGCTAACAATAATAAAACGAAATATAGCATTATTAAAAATAATCCTTATTACACTTATCGCCATCTACTAACATAGTTTTTTGTATGAACGTAGAAAAATATTGTATGCAGCTCGTTCAAAAGTGTTCACTGCATGTATCATTCAATAAACACTCAATTTTGCACTTGTTACATAAATAACTGTAGTTAAGTTTGATCTGATTTTCACATAATTATTTTTATTATCCACACTAAATGAAAATAGTTTACCTAATTTGTAATTTTTTCGGTCTGATTATTTAAATTCGTAATGTGCAGAAAGATAAACGTTTTAATTTAAAAATCTTGATGGGCTTGATTGTGGTTAAATACATTAAGATATATTGCGGTATCTTATATTGAACATCCACATTTTGGCAAAAATAAGTAAAGTAGACTTGATTTTAGATTAATACATTAAGACTAAAGGTGATGTATTTAAGTATTCACATTTGAATTAATTTTTCCATCAGGAATGTGTGTACCATGTTGAAAATTTATTTGGCAAATTAATTTTGTAAAAAAACGCAGCATGACAGAAAGAAATGGAAGCTGAAAAAATGTTATTAGTACACATACAGAATAACACAGATATAAATAATATAGAAAACAGTTATCTACAAGATATTATTAATTGTTAATGTTAATAACAGAAAAAATTGGCTTATGTAATACTAAACTTAATTTGAATGTAAATTTGAATTTTAACAAAACCCCAAAATAAGGTTAATGTATCCAATATAACATATGTTAATTTCAGAGACAACTAAAATTTTAAGATATAAGTTAAAAAGAAACATTAAGCAGGCTTTGGCTTCGAAAAAAATTAAAATAAACGAATAGCACATAAAGCAGCCACGATAGAGAAGAATATTAAATACATCACTTGTAGCAAGAGATTATAAGCTTACGACAGTCTCCGAGAGCTTTCGGCGAGCTTAAATAACGCTCTAGCTTAAATACGGCTGTACGATTTTAATTTAAAGTAAAAACTGTGTGCGAGACTTCCTGAATATTAGCACAGATGTATATACACTACAGATAGCTCATGACCTAGGGAAATTGGGCAACGTAAAATGCACTCTTGTAGCTAGCGCAACGTGCGTTGAATTTTTCAATCTCTGGTATAGGTTTGTTTCTGTACTTACTTCAGAGCAAAGCGGCCTACATAATCTAGATATAAGAGGCAGTTTTCCTGATTTGCCAGATCATGATTGTATATACATATTTTGCGAGTTTCGTGATATATTCGTATTACGTTACCGAAGTTATTACAGTAATCTAATATTAGAAATTGAATGATGATCAGCAAATATTATTCATGAAAGTTACACCATATTATGTATACATTTGTGTTACACATTCAAAATTCCCATCATTCCAAAATCAAAAGAAACTAAAATAACACTTTGCTGAGGACGTATGGAAATCATAAAACACTCCGTGAGAAATGTAATTTGACTTTAAATACAATAAGTATGCCATACATAGTTTTTTAATTTGCTCTGGTATTTATACTTACTAGAACATTCCTATCACTTGCAAAAATTGTTTTGTGTATTGTTACCTATTTACATTCCATTGCGGTCTACCATACCTAATCACCCGCTAAACGTGCAATTTTTCAGAAGTAAGGGATTATAAAAAATATAGTTCATTAACTGTTATGGTGATCTGACCGATACTGGTTTCTTGAAGTACAGAGAACGTACATTTTCATATTTTAAAAGGGTATATTCAGATGAACTGAATTTTATCAATTTAGTTATTAAAGTAAACGCGTAAATGGATATCTGCGGCGTCCGGCGCATATGCGGCTGTATTTTTGTTTTCAAACTACTTCGGACACTTGTATAACAGCGCTCATTTATGCTCAAACACTTCGCAATCGAATATCTGACGCTGGAAGATGTTAGATCGCTACTCGATGTCTCGATGCTGATAAACCACAAACTTTCTACCACTGGCTGCTACATTCGAGCTATCTGCGGCACCGACATGCCAAAAATAATATTTTAACAATAATGGCATAAAATTATCTTTTTATACGTTTTTATTCATTTAAAAAAAAACCTACTTTATTTTCTGCACATTTGAACAAAATTTGTTGAATTACGTGACGAATTTTTTACATTGAAGCACAGATATAAGAATTAAGCTTATTTTTTGTGCTTCTAATGTTAAATAACACGAAATCCTGTATATCGATTGGCGGTAAATTTAATAATTCTATACTTGCAATCTCTAGACACTTCAAATAAAGAGCCATAAACAAATATTTTTATAACCATACGTGGCCTTGTTGATATTGTATTAAGGGACAGTGTTTCAACAACAAACAGAGGTAACTTTATAGATGTTTTGACCATACGCCTAGTAAGTGCGTAGATCAATACAGATTTGTGTAAGTCGATATATTTTAAGTTTGAAGAGGACATCTGTATTTAGAAAGGTGATATTGTTGTTGTATTTTTGCTTTGGATTTAACTCGCCAGGCGTTTAAATCCAGATCACGGTAGCCAATTTTTAACACGTGTTGAGCTATCTGTAGTGTGTATACATCTGTGATATCAGAATGTTAAGCGATTAGTCGTGGTATAAAAGTGTCTCCTTAATTAACAAAAGAATAAATAATAAAATATATAGATAACAAAAATTATGAAAGCAATACTACTTTAACACATCAACAAAACATGTACATAACATTCCGTTGACAGTTACTAAATTTAAGTTAAATACAAACATTATAATATTGAATATACGTAAGTAAATTTGTGTATGGAACAAAAAAGTTATATAACGTTTCAATAGTATAGTACGTACTGGAATAGGAATAAGAAGCTATAGGAGGAGACCCAATATAACTTGTATACATGTAGTATAAAATCTATACGGTTTCCACAATTTTAAATGGTGGCTATCTGTTGTTATGTATCAGCTAACACTGTCTTGACAACCAAACAAGCGATAAATTGAATAAACAAATCTTTCCCTATGGTAGTGATATGTGCAGGTGATGAAGTTAATAGCTGCAGGATGTGCTCGTAATTATAGGCACAGTTACAAGATAACCATGTGATATATTCGTTTGTAGAAGCATTCACAGAAAAGCTGACATAGTAAGTTATACAGAAGGTAGTAAAGCAATTCATATATAACAAACGTCTACCTGAAAAAAGGTTTGAAAAAAACTAATTTTTGACAAATTTTATGTAGAAAATTCAACTCGGGATTAAAAAATATTTACAATTCCTTGTTCAAATTGCTGTGTTGTAAATTACATATACCAGAATTAATTTGGTAAGTTTAATTAACTAAGGGAAGGGATGAGTTAATGAAAAAATGTGTTCAGCGTTATTGTTCTTATCAAAAAAACTTAAAAGCCTGTTACCGGCACCGTTAGATGACGTTTTTGCAACTATTTATACTAATTTCTAAGGTAGAATTTAAGTAAATAGCAGTATTTAAGTGAATTTTAATGTACTAACATGTACAATAATTAATTAAATACTTATTTGTCCTAGTAAAGCAGAAAAATTACAATTTAAATAGAAAATGCCTAATACAGAACTTGAGAGATGAGTCCGCGCAAAATCCTGGATATTATATTATGCCAATCTGGATGAAGTGAAAGATAATTACATGACATCACGAAAAATTCCTTGAAACATAATTTCCCAGAATCCAATAATAGGTATGCGATTAACAAATTCATTAAGAAGAAAAGTAATGTTGGTATTGCACTACCAAAGCAATATTTTTTCGCTTCTTCGACAATTTAAATATTTAATGTGCATGGGGTTGAAGATAGGCCCAGTTATGATAGATCGGAAGGAAAGCAATTACCCGACGAAAAGTTACTGAACATTTTTGTATGGAAATTTCTATAATACGTCTTAGCTGGGTTTCCTTGTGTTTCACTGAAATCAGTTTATTGCAAAATGGAAGTTTTTCGAGTTAGAGCGGATACCTTTTTAGCAAGTAGAACTTTTATTTTTTCAGCTATTGTTATACAATAAAAATTTCTCTATTCTATCAAGAATAAAATCATTTTTGGTTTTCCTCTGAGAACAAAATTTAAATGATCTAAATTTGATAATTACGAGACATTATTGGTCAAACTACAGTTATTACTAGAGACGGGCGAATGCATATTTTTTGTTATTGGGCATACGAAACTTTTTCTTAAGAATATGTACGTTTTTAAACATTTAGGCCCCAAAATCACAAATTTTATTTTGCATATAGTGCATATATAAGGCGTTTTACGTTATTAGAACACATACGAGGTGGTAAGAGCATGAAAGTGCTTGTTTGCGTCTTTTTTCCGTTCTTTCTTATGTTAGAAAATAAATTTACCAATATTTGTACCGAGATTTTTAAAACTTTAAGTTTGTAATTTCGTCAACTCTCTGGAAGTTATTTTTAACAGACACAAGGATTTGTTTACTCAAATCTTATACCTGCTTTTATACTTTAAGCCGCTTTAAAACTTCTTAGAAACCTAGGTATTTGGGAACTACGTTAATTAGTACTTTAGTAATATGCAAAATAACTACATTGCAGTTATTGACGAAGGTACGTCGGTATTTTTGTTGTTGAAAATCTTGGAATTTCCGTTTTTTTTTTGTTTAAGACTGGTGGGGTTGTAGTTGTTTGCAAAAATTTTATTCACTTGCAGCCGTTTGAAGTCAACATGCCAAAAGTGGGCAGCTCTAGTAACGATCTAATTAGAAAGTGGTTGAAATCGTATTCGTGTTTTAAATACGATGGAAGTGAAGTGTTTTGTATTATTTGCGAGAAGGGGGTATGTATGACATGCACGCTTTGTTCTAGTGATATTGTACTCATATTAAAATAAACCTAAATCTTGCTAAATAGTTTTAAGCTGTTTTTGTGTATGTTTTATGGTAATTCTCATTTATTATTCTAGACAAAATTTTGTAAAGGTTTTATTTAATTGAAAAAGGAGTTGCAAATACATTAATTAAACACGTGTTTGTTAAAATATGTTCTTCGCTGCCCTGCAATAATTTAATTAATTAACTAACTACTCTTACCAATAGTTGTCTTTTGATAATTTTTTCGTTTTGTACATATAATTTTGGATTTACAATTGTGAAATAAAATTCACATATTTATTTTGTTGTGTCAATTAATAAAATAATTGGAGATTTTGGATAATGCTTTAAATAAACAACAAAATATTAATTTAATGTTTCCAGCAGTGTTTAGTCTAAAGATAAATTAAAATTTATAGAAAGTTTTGAAATATTAGCTCAGAAATAATAAATTGAAGTTATTAATGTGTCTTTTCTAAGATTCAACTTCAAGTTCAGTAGGCAAACACATTTTTTTTTGACTTAGTATACAACTACTAAATAACTAATATTAGAAATATTTTAAAATTAATATTTTTGTAGATAAAAGTCAACAAACAGTTTCAATTAGATCAACATGTCAATACGGGTCCACATCAGAAAACAAAAAATGAAAATCGACCAGCACAACAACTATTACTTACTTATGTGAGCAAAACCGAAAATGTCAATAACTTTAACAAATATCTGTGTAAAATAATGGTTTCGTGCAATATTCCATTCCACAATTTGGAAAAATTTGAATTCACAGGTTTTTTTAGAAAAATATACTAAAGAAAAGGTACTTTCTCGACGTACAGCTACCAGGTCATGTCTTCCACAACTATACGAAGACAATATTAAAAACATAAGGGATGTTATTTCAGATAATTATATCTGGTCTAGTGTCGACGAAACGACCGACGCTAAAGGAAGGTATATAGCAAACTTTGTTGTTGGTATTCTAAATGGTAACCCTTCTTTTAGTTATTTAGATTCCGTCAAGCAATTAGAAAAAACAAATCATGTAACTATTTCACATTTTATAAATGACACCATAGCATTTTTACATTTTATATCAAAAGATCGCATTTTGTATATGGTGACCGATGGTGCAGCGTTTATGGTAAAATCAGGTCAAAATCTAAAGATATTTTTTCAAATTTAATTCACAATACTTGTTTGGCACATGCGCTTAATCGAGTTGCTGAAGCAGTTCCTTTAGTAAATAAATAAATAAACAATGGAAAAAAAGTATTTCTTAAAGCACCGCTTCGCATCCAAATTTACAAGAAACAACTAAAAGAGCTTGCGTTGCCACCCCAATCAGTTCTTACTAGATGAGGAACTTGGATAAAAGCGGCTCTGTTTTATTGTGAACATTTTGATGCTTTTAAAGATTTAATTAATTCTTTCCAAACAGATTCGGCTCAAAGTGTAGAAGACTGTCAAAGTGTTTTGCAAGCTCCAGAGTTACAGTCTCAGCTCTGTTTCATAAAAGCTTACTTTCAAGATATCCCTGCGATTATTACCAAGTTTGAATCTCAAAATTTGCTTCTTACCGAATCTTCAAAATTAATAGAAGATTTCAAATTTAGTTTAAGTAAAGACCAAAACAAAGTTTGTAGAAAAATATACGACAAATTATACAGTTTAATAAAGAAAAATGCTGGTTTTTCAACTATAAAATCTGTTAGAGACATTTTAAATGGCCAATTTCCAAATGACAATGGCGAAACAAATTTTTCTGTTCAAAATGCTCACTTATTTAAATATTGTCCTATTACATCTTGTGATGTAGAAAGAAGCTTTTCACATTACAAGCACATATTAGAAGATAAGCGCCATAATTTACTTATAGAAACAATTGAGAAAAATATGATTATTTATTGCAACAATCTCTAGATTTGTGCTGTATTATGTTATGGGTTTTATGTATGTAATGTATAACCAATAAAATATAATAAATAATTATTGTTAATTTCGTTATATAGTTTTTAGGAATACATAAATAGTTGTAACAATTAGTAATAATTGTAATAAACAAAAATTGAAAAAATTCTTAAAATCCTGATAAAAGTAAAATTTTTTAGCGCATATGTTAATGCATATATGGCTATATTACTGCATATTGAGTGCATATTTCTTCACTTTTTATTGCATATGTAAGTGCATATATGCACTATCTTTGCAGCATCTCTGCCCGTCTCTAGTTATTACAACTTTACGATTAATAAAATCAACACGTATAAACATCAACCAGTGCATTTGGTCGCAATGTCTGCCTGGTTCGCTTTAAATGAAACCAAATACTGTAGTATTTGATGAAATTCTCTGCAACGCCTCTACTATTAATGTCAATAACGAATAAGGTTTCTGTAGTCAACATTATTCGCACTCTCTTGGACAATTGTCACTCTAAAAATTTTGAAAAATATAGGAAACCCACAATTCCGACGTTTTGTATTACTTTGGGAAAGTACTGAGGAAATATAGCTAATAATTAATAAAGCTTGGGATAGACATAACCGAAAATTCTTTTAAAGAAATTGTAAGTCACAAGTTAAAATTACAAATTAGAGAAAAATATTGATGTGTAAGCCAGAGTAGTAATTTTTCTTAGTCTGATTTCAGACGCCCCTCTAAAGCGACCCACACTATATGTTAATTCATTAATTAATGAACGTGTAATAACAGTTTTTACTTGTATGGATGTATTGTAACACTACTCGTGACAGCTAACGAATCACTAGTAGAATAGAGTAAATAAATTAATAATTTAAACTTCATTTAGTTTATGCTAATTAATAGTCATTACTCGCAAGAGTACTATACTTTTTCAACCAATATAAAGTATTTATTAATTAAAATTCTATATAACCTAATTAATTTAAATGAGAATTTATATCCCTAGTGATCATGCTAACTGAAATGTTTGCTTGGAACTTACTTGACGAATAAATTTATTCAGAAGAGGATTGATACCTTTAATAACTCGAGAATTCTGTCTGAAGACTTTGTAATATATAATTATTAAAATGATTATTAAATATGTCAAACTTAGCGAATCTCTCCAAAGGGCTTGGAGTATTCATATTTGAATTTCATAATGGGGGCATGTGTAGACCACCTGAAAGTGATGTTCACGCCTGAATAAAATCTATGCAAAGGAGATTGTTATATTTGTTAATGTCGTGTGGAAGCTATATGATATATTTACAAAAGCAGCCAAATAGGTTATTTCTATCATATAAAATCATTATAAACGTTGGGTTGAAATGGTAGCAGGTCTTTGTATTTTTAATTATTAGTAAGGCTATCGGGGTTTATATATCATAAACCGCTCTTGTACTTCGAAGTCAATGAAACGGAATTGTAGCATGCGTGTCACTAAATGCTGTCAAATTTGAAGGGTTCTTTGTTAATCCTCTCCCCATAGTATAGCTAACCCCTTATAGTTATCATAATGGATAGATTACACTGTACAAAAATGAATGTAAACTGTAAAAAAGCGCATCATAATGTATTTGATTGAAAAGGGGTCAAAAGAGAACGACATCGATACAATCGTAAAGAATATTATACTGTGTTGCTGGCGAATAATACAATTTTTTTTTTATTTAGCACAGCTCTGAATCATTCATTACTTATTATTGTATATGTAACAATAAGCCGTTTTGTGAATTAAAACTAGATAATGTTACAAAATCAGACAGAATGTAGGTGTTTCAAAAACATAAAAAAATTTGGTAAATAGAATTTTTTGTTCGCGTGCAATAAATTTTTGAAACATATTGAAAACAACGACCAACTATTATTTAAAACATACACACTTCACATCGTTCACTTAATTAAATTAGAGTTTATTTATTACCTTATAAAAAACTTTATAAAGAAAATTTATCGAAGATTTAATTGTCTTTATGTTGATGGATTTTAAGATATTCGTAGAATGTACTATAGCGTAGGTTCATTTGTAAATATATTTTAACCAAAATTTGGTAGAACCGAGATATTTTAAAAATAACACTAAATATAAAGTTTCATTAAACTTTTTCTATTTTCAAAACTATTTCTATTTTGGTTAGAAACTCACGCACGCGCGTGGGCGCTCACGCCCTCACGGAACACATACACACAGACACAAACACGTTTTATATATATATATATATATATATATATATATATATATATATATATACAGTGGGCGGCTAAATTATCGAATAAATTCAATAATTCTTAAATCGGCAACTTCAGAGAAAAATCACGATACCCGCGATTTTTATTTTTAGACGCGCGGTTGTTCAGGTTAATAATTTATTTTTGAGGTTACCTATGTAAGCGTGATGACGTCATTGATGATTTTCTTTAATGGAAACAGGAGGTGTTGCAATGGAACTTTTGAGAGATCTTTTAATTATCTAATCAGTCGTAGCAATAGCTTTGAGTATTTGCGTTACGTATACAGGGTGATTCAAGATTATTGTTGTTCTATAAAAATACAAGCGATGATCTATCTTTTAAAACCATTTTCAAAAGTGCAACGTTGCCACTTCTACCAGAACCCAAGACAACTTTGAAAATTCAAATTGAATACCCTGTATGTTATTGCCTTTTCGGATTCTGCATAAAATTCTAAGCAACTTTTGTTAATATTTCCCTATATCCGTCTCTAAGCGTTACATAAATGACCTCTAAAATAAAATAATAATCTGACCAACCGCACACTTAAAAATAAAAATCGACTGGTTTCGGAATTTTTTTATGATTATATTTGGTTTGAAAGTTCTGACATAATAATCTTTGGAAAAAAACTGATTCACTTCATATGTCGAGCAGTTTAGTATCAAGAATACCGTAAGCACATTAAAAATGATAGCGAAAAGAAATATCAATTATGATTGGATGTGGAAGTAGAACCGGAACGCAACTACAAGTATGTAACTTATCTGATACAAAATATCCTAACAAACCTATCAGACAATCGACAGTTAGTAAAATTGAAAAAAAAAGGGAAACTGGTTACGTTAAACAAGTTGCAAACACTGGTCATTTACAAATAAACGAAAATGTAAAATTAAATTAATTAAGTATCTACTATTAACACAAAACAGAGAAAAAATTGTTTAACATTGTAGAATTGTTTGTAACTCAATTTAAATGTGCAAATTGCCACGCTCCTACTTCTAGGCAGTAATTGAACCGATGACCACAAGCTTCTTGAACATTGTAGATCATTTGTGGACTAATCTTACGCATTTCTAATCTAATTCTATTTTTCAAATCTTCCAGATTTCGTAGTTTCTCGACGTATACTTTAGATTTTAAATAGCCCCATAGAAAAAAATCAAGAGGTGTAAGATCTGGAGATCTTGGGGACCACTCTATAGATCCTCGTCTACCAATCCATCTACCAGGAAAAGTTATCTTTAAAAAATCGCGAACAGGACGTGTATAGTGAGGAGGTACACCATCTTGCTGAAACCATATATTATCATTTGGTAAATCAGGATCATTTTCATTTGGGAAAATTACTGCAATGGCAGGTATAAGTTCATATTGTAAGAAGTCCAGATATCGTTGCCCTGTAAGAGTTTCATCGAAGAAAAACGGACCAATGATTCTGTTCCCTACTATCCCCGCCCAGACGTTCACTTTTTGAGGATACTGAGTGTGTAACTCATTCATCCAGTGAGAGTTCTCTTTACTCCAATATCTACAGTTTTGTCGATTCACTGTACCATTTAAGGAAAATGTAGCTTCATCCGAAAAAAGAATTTGACGAAGGAATCCTGGATTGCGGTTATATAAGTCTTGCATGACTTCACAAAACTGCATTCGGCGATCCGGATCATCTTCATTGAGTTCCTGCACATTCTGGATTTTATACGGATGGTATTTCTCCTTTTTAAGTACACGTAACACCTACCTTTGTGAAATGCCTTCATCAGCT
This sequence comes from Vesta saturnalis, assembly GCA_036346205.1. Lineage (NCBI taxonomy): Eukaryota > Metazoa > Arthropoda > Insecta > Coleoptera > Lampyridae > Vesta > Vesta saturnalis. The sequence continues at coordinate 531,830 of JARFJB010000994.1, read as the reverse complement.
GCAATTGCTCTGGAACTACTATGAGGATTTTCTACCAAACTTAACAACACATCAAGTTTTACATTTTCGTTCATTTTTGGACGACCACCATTTGCAATGTGTTTAACGTGACCAGTTTCCCTACATTTTCTCTCAATTTTACTAACTGTTGATTGTCCGATAGGTGTATCAGGAAATTTTGTATTAAACAAGTTACATACTTGTAGTTGCGTTCTGGTTTTATCTCCACATCCAATAATAATTAATACTTCAATTCGTTGTGTTTCATTTAATGGTGCCATTATTATTAATTAATTATCAGTTATTCACTTAGTACAAATACCTACAATGTAATACCATTAAGTACTGAAGTAAGTAGTGTCTTAAATTTGACTCGTGCCAACTCGATATCTAAAAAATCTAGTCTTTTTGCTACTTTCTTTTTGTTGTCAGTTTTAAACTGAATTATTTGTGTATTCTTGATACTAAACTGCTCGACATATGAAGTGAATCAGTGTTTTTCCAAAGATTATTATGACAGAACTTTCAAACCAAATAAAATCAGAAAAAAATTTCGAAACCAGTCGATTTTTATTTTTAAGTGTGCGGTTGGTCAGATTATTATTTTATTTTAGAGGTCATTTATGTAACGCTTAGAGACGGATATAGGGAAATATTAACAAAAGTTGCTTAGAATTCTATGCAGAATCCGAAAATGCAATAACATACAGGGTATTCAATTGGAATTTTCAAAGTCGTCTTGGGTTTTTGGTAGAAGTGGCAACGTTGTACTTTTGAAAATAGTTTTAAAAGATAGATCATGACCTATTATGTCTACATACCAAACTTGGAATAGTTGTCTTTTTTAGTTCGCTTGTTTTTTTATAGAATAACAATAATCTTGAATCACCCTGTATACGTAACACAAATACTCAAAACTATTGCTACGACTGATTAGATAATTAAAAGATCTCTCAAAAGTTCCATTGCAACACCTCCTCTTTCCATTAAAGAAAATCATCAATGACGTCATCACGCTTTCATAGGTAACCTCAAAAATAAATGAATACCCTGAACAACCGCGCGTCTAAAAATAAAAATCGACGGGTATCCGGATTTTTCTATGAAGTTGCCGATTTAAGAATTATTGAATTTATTCCATAATTTAGCCGCTCACTGTATATATATATATATATATATATATATATATATATATATATATATATATATATTATAGTAATGGTTACTCCGTGGAAATATTGTTTAACGGCTTACTAAATTTGGGGATATGGTTTTAATATAATTTGTAATTTATTTTAAAATGCCCCGTACTCCAGTATCTCTTTGGGGATAGGGTTCAATTGCTATTAAATTTATTGTTAGCAAAATAAGATAAATAAACGTTAATCCTTTTAAATTATAAAAAAATATGTAAATCTTATCAAAATCTTTTTCGTTAAATCAAAAAGAATTTTCTATTTTACACCTGGGAATATTCATATAAATAATTAAATTGTATTTTGTAATTAGTAGTTTCAGTGTGAAACAGACTTTGTAGAAATTTGCACAAACTACACATGCGTTGCGTCCTTACTAACTGAATTAAATGCAGCCTGTCAAAAATTTCACCAAATTAATGAGTACAATTTTAATTTTGTTTAAAGTAAAATTATTAATTTTATAATTACACCGATTCATTTACTTTTCAGATATTGATACATGTAGTCACACAAACATTTATACATTATCAACAAAAAAACAATAAATACACGACATCAAAAGAAATAATCAATGCAATAGTGTTACGATAGGGAAATTTAACTCACATGTGTTGATGCAAATTCCAAATAATGGTCACGTTAGGTTGTTCCACATTAAAACATTGGACATAGACTTCTTTCCATAAATCGATGATACTGCCTTGCTGTTCCAAATATGCTGCTTAATATTCCATAATTTCATCCAAATCCAATAACTGCAGAATGCTCTTCCTTGTGTTAAATATGATGTACTTAAAATGCTCAATACTTTCAGACAAGCACTTTATTTTATTTGTGTATTTGAATGTTGTTTTAAATATTTAATAATTTTTCGGATTTATCTTTGTATTTTAATTTTATACAGATTTTTATATTTACTTGCACTTTTATGTTAGATGCCGTTATGAAGTGAAATTTATTTTATAATCTTAATCACTTTCAACAAAATAAACATCGAATCCAAAATAACTGAAGGATTTTATTGACATAAAAAAATGCACATCACCCGATGTTTACACACAATTTTGAAAACGAAACAATTACAATTTTATCGACAAATATAATCGCTAACCTTGGTTTTAAATTTTGTTATAGGTTAATACAATTGTTTCTGATATCTCAACTCTACGTTGTCGCGTTTCAACTTTGAAAATGTTAACGAAAATTGTAACTTACATGTTAACACAAACAACACTAACACTATGACTTGTTAGTCACAAAAATTTTCAAAAGCAAAAGTTAGCACAAGAATTAGAGGTTAGAGAGAAGAGAGTGAGAAATCAGGAGGAATTCCTTTTATACTTTTTTCCTAGATACCAAATTTTCAATTTTTTTCCTACATTACACACAAAATATTCTAGCATCTGATTGGTCTAAACAAAATTGTTAAATTAACTAAAACAAATTATGCTATATATTTTTTAAATCAAATCGGATTTGCTTTTTAAATACAAATTTGGAATCAGGGCAACTTTCCGCATAAAAAGACACCTCACAAGCCCTACTTCTCTTCGACGATTTACATTTTGACAACTTAAAATCTAAATTTACTAATATCTAAAAAATTTTACATTTTGCAACTAAACTAATTACATATTCAAATTCAACATAAAAAACTACCAGAATACATCTATTTCAACCTATTTTGCTTAGTTTTAACAAAATTCCAGTTTCATATCTATATCTTAGGTAGTTAACCCAACTTTTCTAATTTTATGTTTAGATTACATATTTATTGTTAATTTCCTTGTGGAAATGAGGGAAACCTACTTATTATATGTTTTTATAATTTATTCTAAACTTATCTTATCCTATAAAAACTATAATTTTGTAAAATTCTTAAATATAGTACTTAACCTAACTTAATATAAATTTACTTTTAATTTGCGTAATAAACGTCTATAACACTTGAAATGTTCATAAAATGTGTTCTTATATCTGTCTCTAACACAAATACTGTCTATTTGTACTCCATAGTTCTTAATTTTGTCATTTCACATTTTCATATTGTTTAAACATTTTTGTCAATTTTTGTATAAAATGTGCAATAATATATTAAATATCACACTGCACAAATGTTGTTCATGTTCTTAGTTATGTTTCTAAGTCACTACCACTTCTTATGCACGTTTTAAACACTTTGTCTGTGAAATATTAATATACTGTGTTCGTACCATAACCTTTTTTTATAGCTGATAGAGTTTATGCATTGTACCTTATATATATATATATATATATATATATATATATATATATATATATATAGACTATCCATATGAAGTGATTCAATGAGGGTTGCGTGACCATTTTTAAATATTTTGATTTTTTTTATATGTGATTACCCTATAAGTTCAAAACAGTTTTAAAAAAATTGCCTTGCACCGTTATGGAATGGCGGTCATTTTATTTGTAAGCGCACGACGGTTTTTCAATTTGGAGATATTATCGTTAATTTGAATATCTCTGCACTGGGTTAAATTACAACATTGCAACTGACATGATTGTTTTTAGAAAAGTCTCCTCTACAACATCGTTTATTACTCAAAAGACCCAAATTTCAAAAATAACCCGTCAAAATGATCTCCAAATTTTGGTATTGAAAATTTTAAAAATCCACTTTTTAGACCAAAAAATAATAATCAAGGAGTGATTTATCAGAGTGTGTTTTTTCTCTAGTTAGATATCATAAAGTATTAGCCTTATATAAAGCAAGAATACTGACAATTGTTTCCTTATTTTTTTATAAATTTTTGAAGTTTGAAAATATTTATTTTTTGGTACAGTTTGGGGCTAGTTATCTCTGGTGGGACTGAATATAAAAATTTTATTTTTGCAAATTTTGTACACCTATATGATAGCAAAGTACTGTAAATATTTCAACATTGATATTTGACTGTGAACAAAGATATGAATTTCTGAAAATGAGAAAATAATCCATATTATGCTATAATTGATCTTATGGTTGTTGCCCATTTAAATGGTGTATTGTTTCATTGTAATAAAATTTAGTTGTAACCTATATTTAGTTAACACTATCCCTCTATATTTAGTTAGTATTATTTATTTTAATAATAAAATATTAAAGAATAGGAGCTTTTGCTTTAGTTCTATGTTTAAAAAATTGCCCATTTACATCTAGATTTATTCTCAATTAACATTATTATAAGTTCAAAATGATGAAATTAAAATAATAAAAATGTGAAGTTTCTCTATTCTTGAGAAGGCTACAGTTTTGTGCACGAGTTTAGTCCTTCATGACAAGTATGTACTGGATCTCAGTGGATAAGAGTAACAAGTCTGCACAGGAGCCCAGTAGGCAATGATAAGTCTGTACACATGAACTATGTACCCCCACTACATTTGCTGGGTGTGGCATTCTTTTAGTTACAGTGACTGAGTCACTGTAGTTTTAGTCATTCTGTTCAGAAACCTCTGTTAGAGTGGATACACATACTCGACATTGAGAGTGTAGAATATTTTATGTGCCTTTGTCGTGAGTGTAATTTTTGCACCTTATAGACTAAAACATGCATTTTACTTTTTCATTTTATGGACTAAAGTGCCACTTTTACTCCCTTGGGACATACATTTTTTAATCCCTAAAATAAGGGAGTAAAATGCATTTTTTAATCTCTTAATGCCTAATCCATTTTTCTCTTTTGCAACAAAACAATAATAAAATGTTCTATTGCAATAAATTACAGTCTTTGATTTTTAGTGTCAAGTAAGTGTCAAAATCAAAGCATTCTAAGTTGTATTTTTTTATTATACATTGCCAGAGCCATACTTTAACAACATCCTATAAACGTTGCTGTGGATCAATGGTAGAGCGACCGCTTTGTAAGCAAAATGACTCGATTTCAAATCTCGAGTAAGATAGTTTTTTGTTCAGCAACTTTTTATAACGATTAAGTATTAATGTGTTTCTTTTCACTTAACTATTAAAATTTAATAATAAATATAAATTGTTTTTTCCCATTTTAATAGTATATTATTTTATAAGGAGCTAAAGTGACACTTTCTGTGGCGAATCTGTAGTTTGACGGACGAACGTAGTGAGTCGAATCAGATGAGCCACAAAGTCACTTTGCTCGCATATAATATACTATTTTTTCTTCAAGCGTTTTTACACTTAAATGTGAAATAAGGAAAAATAATTAGGTTGTGAAAATGAGGAATAGTTAGATTTACTTAGCGTGCTCTAGCAAGCAGCAGTAGACGTTGCTAGGTTTCGTTGAAAACAATGCATTAAACAAGTTGAAAATTGTGAAGATTCTCCGTGTTATTGTAAGTATTTTATTAAACTTTTTGTTCCTATTTGTGTAAATTAAAATATTACATTGTTAGGAGCATGATGGATTTGGAGAACTACACGCCCTCAGAAATTATTGAAGCGGCTAATACAGCAATAAATGATCTATTACCTACAAGATCGAGCAAAATCTATGAACGCGCTTTTCAGCAATTTATAAAATGGTGCGATGAAATAGTTATTTAATAAACTAGTTTGCTAATGAAGGCGATTAATAAACGAAACTGTTTAAAGCACGAACGAGCGATAGCGAGTGCGTGCCTTTAATAGTTGAGTTTATTAATCGTCCATTAACAAACGAGTTTATTACAATATTTTTTCGTGGACCGTAAACTCTATTTTTGTGACAACGTTAGAAATTAATTACAAATCAAAACCAATTTCACCTTTTTCATCGCATCGATAAAGATGATACCTTATAAAATACCTTCTTCCTTTTTTTGTCCTCGAGGTAGACCATTTTTAAATTTTTCAACACTTTCCATTCACTTTTCCACAAGACAGAAGAGAATAACGTCAACTCCATACATTTTCAATTTCAAGTGAATTATAACAAAAAAGGTCGCCATTGCGAAAAAGTAATTGTAATTCGTAATTATTGGTAATTGCGCAATTATGTAGCTAGAAAACCCTGATGCATTACCTGCTGCAGTGTTGGCAAGTGCAAACAATGCATGTTCGACTTTGTTGCCAACTAAAAGTCGAGATCTTTACGAAAAAACTTATACCTGGTGTACCGAACAACACATAACCAATTATACGGAGCCTGTCTTCCTGGCATACTTTTCAAACATTGTTCAAAAGGGCTTCATAGCGAGCCTCTGGCCAAAATTCTCAATGTTAAAATCAACTCTTAATATGAAGAAAAATATTGACATTGGAAAGTTTAACAAATTGATTATGTACCTTAAAAGACAAACTGAAGGACATGTCTCCAAAAAATCTAAAGTTTTTGAAAAGGAACAAGTGCTAAAATTCATTCTTGACGCTCCTAATAATTTGTTCTTAATGACCAAGGTAAGCAAAGGGTTTAAATTTAAAGTTGTAATAGCAAACTACTCTATAGGTCGCAGTAATTTTTGGAATAGCTGGAGCGTTAAGGAAGCATGAACTTCTGGAGTTGCAAACCGGTAATGTTGAAGACCTAAAATCTAAATTTCTAATCACTATCCCAGGATCAAAAACAAAAACAAAGGAGAAAAGAATTTTTACGGTTGTGGATAATGATCCAAATACATTCTTAAAATTAATCAGGCAATTTATAACACTGAGACCACTGCATACAAAACACACACGATTCTTTGTACACTATCGAAACAATAAATGCCATGTAACAGTTGCACAATTTTTAAAACTGGATCAGCCACAGCTATATACAAGACATTGCTTCCGCAGATCTTCTGCCTTAATATTCTCGGATTCAGGGGCAGATTTTGCAGCAATAAAGAGACATGGGGGCTGGAAATCAACCAGTGTTGCGGAGGCATACATTGAAGATTCAATCCAAAACAAAGAAAACACTTGTAAACAATTATTTTGCACAAACGAGACAGCCTCTTCTTCCAAACTCCCAGCAAACATTAACATAACCTCAAACAATTTCGAAAACATCCAAAATAATTTAAACCTAAATATAAATCCTGACGTTCACAACATAAACACTGTATCTGTTCCGTTCTTAAATTTGAACAATTGTAATATTAATAATATTATTATAAATAACCAAAAATAATTATGGATTATTAAAATGTATGATGTTAGTCGTCATTGTTTTTTTATTTGTATGAGTATAACTGGTTGTCTATATCAAAATATCATCAAAACGTCAAAATCCCAAAAACAGTTACTTAATGAAAAGGAGTGTATTAATAACGTCTGTTAATACATCCTTTTTTATACAAAATAATTCATTAATATCGAAATTAATAAACGGTCAACAAAAAAAAAAATATTAAAAGCTACTCTGAAATCGTAATGTTAGCTTATTTTGCCGAATTAGTAACAAAAATGAAAATGAAAAGCTCGACAATGTGGTCCCAATATTCGATGATAAAATCATTATTGAGCATTCGACATGGCGTAGATATAAGAAAATACTTGAAACTTCGTGCATATCTAAAGAAGCAGAATGAAGGATACACCCCAAAGCAGGCCAAAGTATTTACAAAGGACCAATTTAACAAATTCTTATCGGAAGCGTCGGACGAAAAATACTTGGTAATTAAGGAAAGTTTTAGAAACAGAATGCAAACAAGTCTTTATATTTTGTATTTTTTTTAGGTAGTTTTGATTATTGGTACCTCAGGGGCAGGTCGTTGCGATGAATTGGTGAAGATGAAGGTAGACGACATTGAGAACCTGAAAACTCTGCTACATATTAAAATTCCAGATAGCAAAACCAAAAAATTAAATCATTTACAGTTGTAGGGGTATCTTTCCTAAATGGCTTTGCGCCCACGAGATATGAATGATCGCCGTTTTTTTTTTAAATATGGAAATGGAAAATGCTCAACAGCGGTGATGTGAATCTATAAAATAAGTAGTGTTCCTAGTGAGGTAGCTTTTTTCTTAAAATTAGCGAATACTGAATACAGAATACACAGGGCATTGTCTAAGAAGAACCTCAGCTACACTGTTGGTGGACGGCGGCGCAGATTTAATGTGCCTGAAGCGCCATGGTGGCTGAAATTCCAGCACTGTAGCTGAGCGTTATATTGAAGACTCTCTAGCAACAAAAAATAAAGCAGCCTTGAAAATTTTTGCACCTAGTGCAAGAGCTACGAGAAAATGTTAGTTTTAATCATTGTACTTTTAATCTTTATAACTCTAAACAATAAATTTGTTTTCGTTGTTTTCCAAATTGGGTGTTTGAGTTATTAACTTACATTACTTTTGCATCCGCTGCGAGGGGATGCAAAAGACTTTTGCAGCCGCCGGTGGAAACTTCAAACTTTAACGTTGTCAGGTGAAGTTTAAAATGTCATCTTTTATTGACGTCTGAAGAAAAAATATTTTTAACATTTTTTCAAGACTAATTAGACTGCAACAAAATGGATGAACAGTGCTTTATTGGACAGATAATAAGTGAAGTGTTCCATAAAACAGTTTATGGTTCAGTGTTAAAAACTTAAAAAATGTTAATGACTGTGATAAAGATAGACAAACTTTGTTTAAATTAAAAGAAGGTTCTTCTGTATCATCAGTTTGTGAGTATCATGAGAAAAAAATATATTGTGAAGTACAATCACATTTTTGGGAAAAAAATGCTCTAATTCACTCAAAGTTCATAAAAAGCCAGTTATTAAATGTTTGAGGAAAATAAAACTTGAACATTTGTACTTGTTAAGTGCGAGTAAATCGGCTTCCCAAGTGGAACTTAATTCCTGGAAATTCCCTATGCCCAAATTGTTACTCAAAAATATGTATTGTGAATTCAGAACCAGATTTCCTAGTGAGGAAACTATTAGCAAATTGGGTTTTGCTTGTTCCAGTTTAGAGTTGTCTGTCTCCTGCTTCGAAAATAAGAAAATTGAGTAGCGGAAAAAGAAAATCAGCTATTGAAAGCAAGGTACACGAATTTCAGACAAAAGTAGAAAGGACTTATAATCAAGCTTGAATAATGCAGATACCAACAGTATTTCTAAAAAAAAAGCAAACCTACCTCCAAAATCATCCGACACTGAATATTTGAGCTTAATCGAGAAATTAAAAAATAAGTGTTCAGTGACATCTAAAGAGGAAAAGGTTAAAATTTTAAGTTTTCTCCCTGACTCATGGTCAAGAGAAAAAATAATTCATGAGTACAACGTTTCTGATCGTTTGGTTAGACTAACCCGAAAATTAGTAAAAGAGCAAGGCACTCTACCAGTTTTAGGAATGAAGAAAGGAGTATGTATAAGTAAAGAAACACTTGAAAAGATCCAGCAGTTTTTTGAAGATGATGAAAACAGAAGAGTGTGCCCGGGTAGCAAAGATAGCAAAAGAGTTGTTATAAATGGAGTTAAAGCAACAAAGCAGAAACGACTAGTGCTGTCAAACTTAAATGAACTTTATGCAGCTTTCAAAAATGCTCATCCTGATTGCAAATCTGGCATGTCAAAATTTCGTGACCTTCGCCCTAAGTGGTCTATTTTGGCCGGCTGCTCAGGAACACACTCCATATGTGTTTGTTTATATCATCAAAATGTCAAACTGATGATAGAATGTTACCTATAAAGAGTTACTAGATTTAATGGTCTGTGATACTAACAATTATGACAGCATGATGAGTTTGTGTGATAAATGCCCTGGTAAAGAAACCGCTCTTGAATTGTTTAATGTTACCTTCAAAAAGTGGGTCACAACCGACAAGGCTGAAATGATAACAGTGGTTAAATCTCAGGAAGAGTACTATGAATCTTTAATTGAAAACTTCTCAAAAGCCACCGCTATGTTTTTAAAATCCAAAGTAAGTTTTTGAAGGACAAAAAAGCACAACTGTATGACGCTGAATGCATAGTCCTAGCTGATTTTGCAGAAAATTTTACATTTGTGGTCCAGGATTAAATACAAGGGTTCACTGGGTCAATGACCAGGCCACAGTGCATCCATTTGTTCTGTACTTCGAAATTGAGAAATATGAAGTTTGGAGTTCTTCAATTTGAATGCTAAGCGACTACTTGGAGCACAATACTTTGGTTGTACATTTGTTTCAAAAGTATGTAACAAATTACATAAAAGAAAAGTTGCCCATGGTTGAGAAGCTCATATACTTTTCAGATCAAAGTGGTAGTGAATACAAGAACAAAAAGAATTTTTCAAATCTTTGCAACCACAAAGTAGATTTCGGGTTGGAGACAGAATGGCACTTTTTTGCCTCTTGCCGTGGTAAAAATGCATGCGATGGAGTAGGAGGTACAATAAAACAAAAAACGACCACAGACCAGATTCTTACAATAGAGGACATGCATGCCTTTTTCACGGATAATATTAAAGGCATCACCTATTTTCTCATCAAGAAAGAAGAGGTAGTTCTTCATATTAAAACAACGCTTCAAACCAGATTTGAAAACTGTATAACAATAAAAGGAACCATGCAATTCCACAAATTCCTTGGCATTGCAGAAAACTTAGTTCGATGCTATATAACATCAGAAACCCATATTTACGAGGATCTTTGTGTCAGTAAAGTTATATCTTTCTCTTTAAAATTGAATGGCATAGTGGCATGTGTGTTTGATGGACAATGGTGGCTTGCACAGGTTGAAAGAGTAAGTTTGGAAAACGATGTTTTTGTGCATTTTTTACACCATGCTGGCCCGAGAACGTCATTCAATAAATCTACTAGTGGCAAAGTTTAGATGCCAATGAACAACAATCTCCACTATGATCAGGAAGCCCCCCCATCTCGATGAATTAGGCAACAGCCATAAGATCAATTGTAACGTAATGTAAATTATTTCCTCATTTTCAAAAATTCATATCTTTGTTCACAGTCAAATATCAATGTTGAAATATTTACAGTACTTTGTTACCATATAGGTGTACAAAATGTGCAAAAATAAAAGTTTTATATTCAGTCTCACCAGAAATAACTAGCCACAAACTGTACCACAAAAAAGATTTTCAAATTTCAAAAATTTATAAAAAAATAAGGAAACATTTGTCAGTGTTCTTGCTCTATATAAGGTTAGTAGTGTATGATATCTAAGTTGAGAAAAAAAAATACACCCTTATAAATTATTCCTTGGTTGTTATTTTTGGGTCTAAAAAGGAGATTTTCTAAATTTTCAGTACCAAACTTTGGAGGTCATTTTGACTGGTTATTTTTGAATTAAGGTATCTTTTGGGTAATAAATAAAGTTGCAGGGGAGACTATTCTAAAAACAATCATGTCAGTTGCAATGTTGTAATTTAACCCAGTGCAGAGATATTAAAATTAACGTTAATGTCTCCAAATTGAAAAACCGTCGTGTGCTTACAAATAAAAATGACCACCATTCAATAACGGTGCAAGGTAAATTTCTTTTAAAGACTGTTTTGAACTTATAGGGTAATCACATATAAAAAAAATCAAAATATTTAAAAATGGTCAAGCAACCCTCATTGGATCACTTCATATGGATAGTATATATATATATATATATATATATATATATATATTATATTATATATATATATATATATATATATATATATATATATATATATATATGCGCGCACACATACACACACAGAGCACAGCGACTGGAGGATGGACGGAGTCTAAGAACAATCAGAAACCAGCGGGTGTGGTCTACCCTTCAATCAGAATGCGCTGCCTAGGACTGTATGCCTGCCCAGGACCAACCAGCTGGAAGTGGGCGTGGTGACGTGTGGGGAAGGGGGGTCACGTGACCCATGTTAATTGTGACGTCATCCGATTAAAAGTGGTGCTTTTCTGCTAGCAGACTACAACTTATTTCATTTCTTATTGATTTAATATATTTAATGTAGATTGCATGCTTTAGTAGTAAATAAAAGAATCTTACGCAGATAAATATAGATATAAATGCATATAAATAAAAATACCATCGTTGCCAACCTATAATCAAAATTATGAAACTTAACATACAGGAATTAACTTTTTTCACAATTTTCAAAAAAAAACGTTTCATAATACGTTTTATCGCACTTGTGCATTTGAAAACTCGCGGTTCGTTTTCTAAACTCGTGCGATAAAAACGCATCTTATGAAACTAATTTCTTAATATATAGGTTAAACACGCGATTAGAGCAAATTAACCGTACTAATACTTTATGATTATTTTTCGATCGTAAATATAGCTAAACTCAGAGGTGTCGCAAAACCCGTGTACCTGTATATTCTTACAATTAGTTAATGTATAATGCTCCTGGGAATTTCAAGAATTTTTAATTTGGACCCGTAAACGCCATATCATTTGTAACATAATTTTTGCCGTTATAATAAAAGAACCGACGGCGACGGTTCAAATAACTTGGCAATTCAGATAATACTCCCCGTTTCGAAATTATTTGCGGGATGTGCGGTTGAAGTGTACGAGTTGAAATTTGAAAAACGTCTAATTTGGAATTGTAATTTATCCCTAAGATAATAGTACTTTCCTGATTATAAATAATATATTCAGATTCACTAGAGCTAGTTAGAGTTATTAAAGGCATATTCATTGTTAGATTTCCATTTTTATCTTCCAACTTACATACACAAATAGAGTTACAGAAGGTTATGTTTTTTCCACTATCGCCAAATCCACTTATTAGCTCATTTTACACCGTTTGTCCAAGTTTCGCCAAGATCGGCCATGTGTGTCGGTGCGCGGGCTAGCGCGTGCGTGCGTGAATTTGTGTGGATGTATGTTAATACTCACGATAACTCCAGAACGAAAACGCGTACGTACTTAAAATTTTGCATTTAAGCTTGTTTTCATTTTTCCTGGAACTGATTAGATCTTGGGAGAAATTCAGCGGCGGCAGACAAGAACACGCTTCAAATTAATTTGTAGATTTTATAAGAAAATGCGTAGACATTTTTTAAGGAAAACGTAATTTTACATAACTTTTCTTCATAAATTTTCTTAATATAAAGCGAAATACGTGTAAAAGTTAAATAAATATGATTGAAAATGCTTAAGTTGTATTATCGATATTTGTATAGAAGCGGGCCGCTTTGGATTTTTGTTTAGCATCTAGATGTTTATTAATCTCTATCTGACATGAAATTTTAAACGTCTGTTTGAAATAGATTGCTTTGGTTTTACAATGTTGTCGATTTCCGTAATGAACATTATAAAAGAGGTTGCATAATTATCCTAAAAAAAAAGGTTATTAGTAAATTTCCTTTAATTTCCATTTTGTAGGTTGGAAGGTCGTGTGTTGTTCCACATCAGATATTTTTAAACCAACTCCCGCAGAAGCTAAGATATATTCTAAATTTTTTTCCCATTTCCTTAACGCACGCAAATCCAATCCAAAAATGCTAGTTGCTTAAGGCAACATGTAGTCAAAAAATGAGGCTATCATTTTTAATAACATAGCATGAGACATTCTCTGTTCTCTGTTCGTGGGGAACAGCCGTTCTTCAATTTAATTACATTTTTGTATATGTAAAATACAATAAATTTGTGTTAAAACTGAACGTTTTGTGTATCTATTCCTAACATCAGAAGTGGGATCGATCCATCATTCACACACACCAGATCAGAGTAAGATATTTTTTTTTTGATATGTTGCATTTCTGTTACGGAAAAGTAGTATTACTTTTAATGCATGAAAGTCCATTCGATGTTGCTTGAGATTTCAGTCTCTACTGTATTTTGTTTAGTTAAATGCAGTTTATTTCAACCAATAGAAAGGCATTTTTATTTCGTTTATTAATCTTGATAAAAATTTGAATTGTTTTATTGACTTTATAGAAAATAAACAACATTGTTTCTTCGCGATGAGCGATTTTTAAATGAAAGCGGACTGTATTTTTGCTTTGTTTTTATTGTTGTGGACAGTATAAATTCACAAGAACTAATATTTCGTCAACTTAACATGATATAGACGCTAAACGATGTTATTATTATTTTATTTGCCACTTTGGCATTATTAATAAAAAACAGTCAATACCAACATTCATCGCGACGCAACATTCCGCCGACCTTGAAATCTCTATGATTTAAAAAAACTTATACACATAGTTAAAGATAAACATTAAATATGCGAGATAATTTTAAACAAACTAAACAATATTAGTAAGTGTCAGCTAAACATACATTGATATAGAACATAATATTATAACAAACAAATTCACAAAGATGTAAACTGTTTCTCATGGTTGTTAGAACACTCTTCTCTTAGTTCTTCATCTAATGGCAAAGGTCATAATCGAGTAACAGCTCTCTTGAACACTTCCTTTTTTGTTTTAACAGAAACCACTCTGGTCAATCCGTCTAAACCAGGATGAATGGCAACCACACGCCCCAAAGGCCACGACAAAGGAGATTCTTTGATGATACAAAGTGTACCAAAGCAAATGTTAGCATATTTGTGAAACCATTTTATACGTCATTGTAAAGAAGGTAAATAATCTTTACTCCAAATTTTCCAGAATCTTTGGATTATTTGCTGCAACGGTTTGAAATATTTCAATCTATTGGAAGGTATGTCGGATATATCTTCTTGAGGTACGGAAACCAGATTACTTCCGACCAAGAAATGACCAGGAGTTAAACATTCCGAGGGATCATTGGTAATAGGTAGGATAGGTCGGGAATTTAAGATAGACTCAACGTGTGCGCACCACAATGAGGCCATCTAGGAGGAATAAAATGCTAACTAATGCGATTTTCTTGATAATGTATTCGATATTTGTGATTGGCACTATGCTAAATAATTTGATATAATTTTTGAAGTACATATTTTGATCCAACAAAATTTTTAGCATTATCGCTATAGACGTGTTGACACAGACCTCGTCGAGCAATGAATCTTTTAAAGACATTTAAAAAAGCTTCTGGCGTTAATTCACTAACTATCTCAAGATGAACCGCTCGAGTGCTAAAACAAATGAAAATCACTATGTATGCTTTAAGATAACTACGACTACGAGTTTTACCATCCTTTAGGAAGTACAGACCTGCAAGATCAACGCCGTAATGACTAAAAGGTTTGGAAGGAGTCACTCTTGATTGCGGTAATGAACCAATCAATTGTTGAATATTAAGGGATTTGGCTCGAAAACAAGCAATGCACTTATGAATAGTATTACGTACCTGATTTCTGCCATCTAAGGGCCAGAATTTGAATCTAATTTGTGATAACGTGAATTGTGGACCTGCATGTAAATATTTTATGTTTAATCAACAGTTTAACAAAAAAGTGCTTAGCAGGTAAAACGATTGCATATTTCTGATCGAATGTTATATTTGCGTTATTCAATCGCCCGCCAACTCGGACTAAACCATTTGAGCAAAAGAAAGGATTTTTTAAGTGTACTATACCCTTTAACGGGCAAAACTTTTTTTTGGAAATAATGATTATTTTGGTGTTTAGAAGCACTAGTTATGCTACTAATAGTTGCCAAAAAATGTTTTTTTAATTAAAATTATTTGGGGGGAGGGGCGTGAGGGGGTGGTCCCTATGGGGACCACCACGCCATTGGGGACTACTAAAAAATAAGAATATGGTGGTCCCTATAGAGACCACTTTTTGTATTGACTTACAAACCATTTATTTCCATACTAAAAACAATAACAGCAAAATAAAAAGATATAAATTGAAATAAACATAAGAATGTGTATTTTTTGATAACAAAAAAAAAAACCTAAAATTAGGTAAACATATAAATCTTTATCTTTTATGAAAACTTTCGAAACAGTTTAGACACAGGCCTACATCGCAATCCAAACATGACATTTTTGTGCTCTTTACAGTCTTCTTAGTACTGCAATTTGCACAACGTCTTTTATTTCTTTGTACTGGCAAATGATTACCCACGTTCAACTTGCGAACAGTGTTCTAAATTGAAATTTTACTACCCCCTACTTTATTTAGTTTATTTTTTTGTATTGTAGGTAAAAGTCCTCTTACTTTGCGACCTTCATATGTACCTATAAGTTGATTGGCCAACATAGAACGAAATTTTAGTCTTTTTGTACAGTGTAAATTTTGTACAACACGTAACTGTTCACAATGGATGAGTCAATAAAGAAATAGAATAATTTCATCCACCAACGTCTGCTTTTCTACGATATATTATAAGTTTCCATGAGTTGGTAAAATTTGTCGACTCCGCTCATATTAACATTATAATCAAACACAGCCTGAGGAAAGGGTATACTTTCTTTTTCTGCCTTATAATTAATTCGACGAATTGTAGTCTTTTTAGTTGGGTCATGAATTAAGCTAACAATATTTACCGTTTTTGTGCCACGATCTTTCCATTTACTAACGGAAATATCGTTAGCCATTTGAAAGTCAGAGTCACCTCTTTTCAGTTGTTTGTCATGTTTTAGCTGACGGGGGTAATGTTTCCGTTTTGAAGGTAATGTTCCGCAAACAAGCGTCCTTCCTTTCAAAAGTTCGGCAGCAAGTGGCGCATCAAATTAAAAAAATTATCAAAGTAAAGACAGTGTCCTTTATTCTTTCCCCAAGGCCCCACTTTTGTTCTTCAGTATCTTTTCCCTCATAAATTTTAAACCCTAAGTAGTATCCTGTTTTGCAACAAGCAATACCCTAAATTTTAAAGCCTCGTTTAGTGGGCTTTTTAGACATATATTGTTTCAGAGAAGTACGGCCTTTGAAACCAACCATATTCTCATCGACAGCCAAATTGCGAAATGGTTTGAAAGATCCTAGAAATTTTTCATTTAGCTTGGACACTATTGGTTTTACTTTAAAAAGTTGATCAAACTCAAGATGGCCTTTGGGTGGCATAGATTCATTATCGTTTAGGTGGAGAAAACGTAGGATATCTAAGAATCTTTTTTGCGACATAATTTTACTTATTCTAGTTATATGAAAGTTGTCGTCAGTGGACCAATATAATCGTACACTAGGGAGTCTATGAAATCCCATTATAATTAGTATGCCGAAAAAAGCTTTGATTTCATCCAGTTCTAAAACTAAGGTAACCCCTTTTTGTCTAGCATATCTGTTAGATTCCACAGTGATTTTATTAAAAGTCTCGTCATTAAAAAAATTTAAAAAAACAGTCTAAAGGTCTTTCAAAGGAACCCTCAACACAAATTTGACCTTCTACTTCCGAAAAACGTTCATTCTTAAAACATTCAGGTTCTTTTCCCTCACTACTCCATAAAAAGATAGGTTCTTCTTCGAGCTCCTCTACAATATATTCATGAGATGAAGCTTCTTCAGCAATTTCTTCCTCATCAGAAGAAGATTGGCCGAAATTGTGCTCTTCGGTAGTGCCTTGATTACTTGAAAAATATTTTTTCAAAATATGAGATAAACCTTGTTCCCCATCAGATGGGCTGTAATCAGGATCTTGAATCGATTCATCCGAATCCTCTTCGAAACTATGACTAGAGGTAGATGGTAGAGCGTTTGTTGTATTTTTTTGTCTAGAACATCTTTCTATTGGTTCAGTAGGAACTGGCAACGCATCTTCAGCGCCCGAATCACCTCCTATGTCAGAATCCGCCGCTTGTGTATCACTTACATCGAACAAACTGTCGTATTCGGCAGCAATCATATCCTCCAAATCGCGAAATGAATATTTTTTTCTTCAATTCATTGTACTAAAAAGAAAAGTTGTTTGTTACCTTCGGTCACGCTTGTAACAGAAACAACAATAAAAATATATTATTATTGTGATTACCTATCTCTAATATTGATTTCGACTGGTATTATCTACTGTTATTTGTAATAACATCTAAGCGGCAAGAGTTACATTTATGGAAATACTAAAATCGAGAAGAGAACAGTTTTTGTAATAGGAATTTGATTATTTAGCTGTAAAACATTGTTTTTTGATAACAATATAAATTTCTAAAAAACATTCAATTTCGAGGTTATCCCGGATCTTATACTTTTAGTAACGATTTATTACAAACGTTCAAAAGAATTCAACTCAATGAAAATTATACTGTATCTTACCTACAATACAGTCTTGATTTCGATAAAAATTTCAAATATTCTGTTTTGTACTTTGAACACAAAAATAAGAGCACTTTTTTAGATCAGAACACGTTTTCATAAAACACTACTGCTTTCAATGTAGAGGTGGTCCTCTATGGAACCACTTACAACAATTACGCATGATATTCCGTGTTACGGACTGGAAGTAGTTCTCTACAGTGCCACCACGGTTTATAGAAACCCGTTTTGTTCATTCGTGCTCCAATCGTTTACCGAGCCAAACGATAATCGACGTAAAGTAATCAAAATATAAGTGGTCCGTATATTTTAATAAATTAATTGTCTGATTCGGTGATTGTTAAATTATTAATATGACTTATTTTTGATAGACTATTGTGACAGAATCGTAACATATAGGCAAAACACGGATTAATTTTGAAAACGACGAAAACTGATTGAAAAATGAATGTTCGAGAGTATTAGTTGAGGTATAAGTATTATATTTTCTTTTCTGGGGGCTCTGGAATAGCTGGTATATTGACTATTTGCTTGCTAATCCAATTTTCGTAATCTTCTTGAATAAATGATGGACCTTGCCACCAAAGAGTACTATGATGTAATGCTTGTATATTACTACCGTGACTTAGTATATCAGCAAGGTTTTTTTGTGAATTTACATGTCTCCACTCGTTATTTTCAGTAAACTTTTGAATTTCAGCAACGAGATTGCTGACAAACGTTTTACACTCACTGGGATCGGCGTGTAACCAGGCTAATACCATCATAGAATCGGTCCAGTAAGCAATATTTGCAAATTTTATCGTAACCTATTTGTTACTTTATCCATGAGTTACGCTAATAAATAAGCTCCTGATAATTTGAGTTTAGGTAAGGATATAGTTTTCATAGGTGCAAAGCGTAACTTAGAATCTATAGAACCGATGTAAAGAACTGCCCCATAAGCTTCTTCTGAACTATCACAGAAACCGTGAAAAGCTATTTGAACATTTGAGGAAGTGTTTAAAACACAACGGTTAATCCTTATGGAATTTAAAAATTCAATATTATTCATGCAATCTGCCCATTCTTCGCGAATATCGTAAGGTGCTTCCTCATCCCATTCTAATTTTTGTTTCCAAATTTTTTTAAGGACTAATTTGGCTTTGAAAATAACGGGACTTATTAGACCTAACGAGTCGAATAATTGAGCTATGCTCGAAAGTACTGTGCTTGTTGTGGCACTGATGTTAGGATTATTTATTTTGTATCAAAAACCTAGTGTCCGAATTATGATCCCAGAAAATACCTAAAGCTTTTGTTTCTTTCTGAATCGTGAATGAAAATACTTGGTTCGTTAGATAACCATTTTCGCAGATGGAAATCAGAATTACGCATAATGATTGTTAACTGATTTTTTAATTCGATTACAGATTCTATATCAAATCATCCATGTAAAAATCATTAATTATTATTTCGCTAGCTTTTGGAGACTCGTGACAACACTGTTGACCAATTTCGATTAACATTTGCGCAGCTAAAAATGAACTACTCGAAAATACATTACATTACCGTGTTTAGTCGGTAATGTGAAATTTATTTAGAAGGATCTGTACGCCATAGTATACGTTGAAAACCTCGCTGGGATTCGTGTATCAGAATCATTCTATACATTTTTTATAGATCAGCTATTAATAAGATAGGATGAGCACGCATTCTTAAAATGATATGAAAAAAATCATTTTGTACTTTAGGACCAGTTTTAAAGTTTCGTTCAAACTTAAACCTGAACCTGTTTTTGAACTAGCGTTGAAAATAATGTGCACTGGCGTTGTAGTTGGATTTTTAAAAACTAGGTGATGCCGTAAATAGTGGATTATTTGAACCGAATTATCGTTTTTCGATTCAACAAGAGACATGTTGTAGCGTCCCCCATGTACCCTATCTTGAAAAGTGTCATTTGATCTTATTTGCAATAATGCAAATTCACGAACAAAACAATCGCTAAGTGATTTAGCTTGACTTTACTGACAATAATGTTACTATTACTCAAATTAATTGCTTGCCTTACTTTCACTTTTCTGGCAATAATTAAAACATTAGAATTTATTTGCAAGTCTGATATTTAATTACTCGTAAACCTCAAATCTAATCAAACAAATTGGCCATCTAGCGGTAGGTACGTTGTGCTATTTGACTGAGATAGGCTGGACGAAGTTAAGTGTAAACATGTATACAATAAAACTAGTCAAATTAAAATTAACGAGGTTTGCGCAATGGTTGTACAGCCCGTTAATATACTATTGTGTGAAAGAAGCACCAGTAATACCCACATTATTCATAAATAACTAATTGCACAAGTACATTAATAAATCAAATAACACAAAAAAACAATGAAAGGGTATATATATATATATTATATATATATATATATATATATATATATAACAAAACACTATTAAATCAGGCGAAAGTGCGTAAAAAATTATAATATTAAGAGAAAAATAAATAAAAAGCAGTTTAGTTACATAAACACAATAAAAAAACCCATGTTGTCACACCCACAATTGTGTCGTAAATAATCAGAATAAAAATCGTAATGCCAAACATGTGGCGCTTTAAAACCAATCATGCCGGTCTTTAAGTAAATAAGAACATAAAACAATAAGGCAAATTACGGTACATCTAAAATATAACAACAACAACAGTGATAATGAAGTAAATACAAGGACAAAGAAAAAAAATAGACAAGGAATTTACACGTACACAATTGTTTAGTGACTACTACTGCAAAAAATGCATACGCAAAATCAAAATAAATTACATATAAAGAAAAATTAGTTCGCAGGCAAACAATTCTACTTAAACAAACTGACACAAAAAACTTATTAAAACAAGGGTAAGTTATAAATAGATCATAACATCGTGACCGATATATAAGTTTGAGTGCGTTAGAAAAGTACAGCGCCCCTTTCTCAGGCTACACATTCATCTATACAACAATAAAAACAATAAAAATAAAATTCGAGGTGTTTAATGGTCATCTGGACCCGGGAGTATGTACACACTCGGCAATTGCACATTACAATTAATAACCGAGCAGTATCCTGTACCCGTTCGCCCACGCCCACCTCTACAAAAATATAAATATAAACAACAAACAATGCTAATTTACACAAATACAAGAATGAGGGAGCCCTGTAATGTCTTTTGTTTTAGCAGATTTCAGCTTAATGAGCCCGCAAGCCCATGCTCGATTTTTAATACGTTATATAGGCTTTTAAAATTATTTGCTGCCAGCCCAAATTTATATAAAATTACCTACTTACACTTGAATCCTTTAATTCCTTTAATTGATCACAGACACAAATCGTTACCATACGCGGTTTAACTTCAAAAGAGTTACTGTTTACTCTTTACAATGAAGGTATTTAATTAACCAACTCAATCTGGCTCGGTCGACGCTCTAACTGTAACTCCTTTTTTCTCTAATTTCAAACTAACTATCTTTACCTCCCAAAATCAACCCCTGTTTTTCAAAAGTAATAAAAAGCATGACACTATTACGTTGGAACAGTTTCATATTAATTATTTAACGACATCTTAATTTTAAAAATATGCATTCGTCCGTAACAAGCCATACATTTAGGTCTCGAGTTTCAACGTACCAAACAAAGATCACTTTGGATTTGCGCTATGTTCAGTCGTAATTAATTATTAAACCAATGACATTTTTACTTCAAGAACACGAGTATAGAAATGTTCAACAATTCGTCACCCCAGTTTTGGCAGATCACCGTAATATATGTTTCCTTAGCAAATTACGACGTATTATCAATATATTAAAAATCCAATAGTATTCTTTTCTATCGCGGTAACAATGGCAATTTGACAACCGGTTTATGGCAATAATAAAATTTTCGCCGTCCGCTACCTACAGAACGCCTCTTTGAAACCTCGACGATGTCCGCTCGGAAATATCCCGAGAGTTTGCAACATCCTAACATTCTTCGCTTCGGATCGTGGTCCTTCGCTACCTTCCGATATGAAGTAGAGCCATTAGTACTAAAACAAAACTTAATTAGTACTTAACTAGGTAAACTAAACGTCTATTAGACAACATGATCAATAAACAATTAGAGAATATGACTAAACAATACATACATAAAGTAATATGAATAATAAAAATAGAAAAAAAATAAGAACAAACAAAAATAAAAAATGGGTATATACAACCAAGCCTCTACTTATTTTTGGTCCACGCAAGGTGCCTAGGGCACAGCCGTAGATATTCCTAGGATTTGGGCCTATGATAAAACTTCAGGTTAGTAATGTCATAATTCCCCTTTATAGAAACCATCTCTTCATCCAACAAACGGTAGACGTTGGGGCTGGGTTTGGCTATAATAGGAAAAAAGCCGGGATATAGGGGGAAAAACTTTGATATTTGTTTCCTGGAGGCGTCCGAAATATTACTTTCCTTAAGTAAAACGTAGTCGTCGATACATAGTCTGTCACCTTGGTGTTTGAAACATCGTACTCGCGCTCTCGCACTCCTTTGCAAATTTTGACGAACTTTATTCCAAATCACCGCCGGCGATTCAGTGTCGGAGATAGGCAACATTTTTCCCAGGTAAGTGGACAAATGGTCCCTCGGACATTCTATATCTTTAACGTGATTAGCTCAAAATTAGCGTACGCTATTTCTTCAATCCGAAAATAATAGCCAACAATTACCTTCCTGTGAGCGTATGTAGTAATTTTGTCACGTGAAGGACTCGACTAACAAACGCTATCCCCTAATGTTCGCCTTCTTCGCTAAGTTGGTATAATTCAACCCCGACGGTCAACTGGGAACTATTGCACTGTAAGTAGAACGGTTTCGAAAAATCCGGAAAGGATAGCATCACGGTATTCAACAATAATCCTTTGGTTTGTTCACATTCTTGCTGTTTCCTTCTAAGGAACTGTCGTATTGTATAAAATTGCTCGGGATCAGATTTAACACCCCCTGTAGTATAATACGTCCCAAAAATCCTACCCCGTACAAAAAAATCCCTTTTTCTAATATTTATTGCCATATTGGCTTCCTTGAACCGAACAAAAAGTTTTCTAAGATGTTGTAAATGATCACAAAATGATACAGATACAACCAAAAGATCATCAACGTAATTGAATACAAACTGACGTAATTCGGGCCCTCAAATCACATCCCTAACTCTCAAAACAAAACTAGTTTCCCCCACGGTCGTTTTCTGAAGAGCGAGGATGGGTCGCATTAGGGATCCAAAATGGCAGAGGTACTCTAAAAGAAGGTAACCGTACCGGTAGCTCACTAACAAAATTGACATCCTGGACTCGCGGAACGTCATTTCTCGGTTTTTTTGCTTCAATATCCGATAACCGTTGTAAAAAGGAAAGAGCTCCATTCAAGTTCCGATCTGAACAGACTCCTCATAAAGATTGGGTGGCAATGGGATATTGACGCATAATTTCGTACAAAATAACTTCCTCAGAGATGGGAGGATCAAAAAGGCGATAGTCATTAATTTGTTTCAGAAAATATTCGGCTAGAAACAACCTTCCTTCTGTGTGATAACGCATGTTACAGTTTATTGCGTTCAATGACCTGTTTCTCGGGTGACCAAAAATACGCCAAAAAGTTTCTCCTAAACGAACCGTAATCTCGCCAATCGGCTTCATTTGTCAACGCCCAACTTTGAGCACCGGCTTCTATACACGTTTTTACCGCTCTCGAGTAATCCTCACACGATAAATAGTACGATTTCGCCCGTTCGCCCACGCCCACCACTACACAAATATTAATGTAAACAACAAACAAAAATGCTAATTCACACAAATACAAGAGCGAGGGAGCCCTGTAATGTCTTTTATTTTAGCAGATTTCAGTTTAATGAGCCCGCTTGCGAATGAGATGCCTTTGAAATTTTATTGTACTCTTTTTTTTAACTCATCTTCTATAGGGTATCCTTTGAGTGATCTTGATTGATAAGCCAATAAAAGTTTAAATGGAGTATCTTTTATTGTCTGGTGTACCGTGTTATTTATGCTCCACTGAATTTGTCCTAGATTTTCATCCCAATCGTTTCCATTCAAATCCTTACTCATTGTGGATATGGAAGTTGTTAGATTTATTCTTTCCACCTGGCCGTTTGCTCTTGGCGTCGCAGTTGCATTTTTGATATGAACTATATTCTTATCTGCACATAACTTCTCAAATTCTCTGCCTGTAAATGCTGTGCCTCTATCTGTTATTACTCTATAAGGTGCGCCAAATATATCAATAATTACATTAAGTGCACGAGCTATAATCACTGATAATGTTCTCTTGACAGTTCTAAGTAGCGTAAATTTAGTAAATCCATCCACGATGACCAATACGTAACTATTTCCTCTTTTAAACACGCCCCAATGTAATTCTTCACATAACGTCTCATTCTTGTAAACCAATAGCTTCACTGTAACTTCTCCACAGTTTTGTTGAAGGCTGGATGTCCTATATCATCATGGTTATGCTTCACAAACTTCCATCACGCTCTTGAAGGTACAACCCATAATAATTTTCCATTTAGTTTTCTAAATAATCGTCATCTCTTACTTCAAAGTCTTCTCTTATCATTTGCTCTTCTTTTGCCCTGACTTCCTTTTTGTCTAATAGTTCCATAATTTGTTTTAACTTCTCATCGGTTTTCTGTAGTAATATCAACCAATCATCGGTGTCTAAAGTGCAAAGATGTGTGTAGATGCCGTTCGCTACATCTGTATCTTCGGCAAGGTCAAACGGGTTTCTGGATAACGCATCTATATGTTGCATTTGGGTTCCAGGTCTGTGCACAATGTGAAAATTAAATTCCAGTGTTCTCAGCCACCATATTCCAATTCTGGGTACTTAAATGTTTCTTCGTAAATATGCTTCTTAAAGAATTACAATCTGTTACGATCAAAATGTTATTCCTATCAGGTATACTCCTAGTCTTTCTAATTCCCAGACCACTGCTAGTGTTTCAAGTTCGCTTGAATGGTACTTTTGTTCATCTTTACTCGTTTGTCGGCTTATATACATTATTGGTCTCAACTTGTTGTTTCGGTCATATTGTAGTAACATTGCGCCTAGTCCTATTTGGCTGTATGTAACTCTGTTTTTGTTGTTGGTGAATACGTTGCAATAACGATATCACTTATGAGCACTGATTTCAGAGCGTTAAATGCTGCCTTTTCATCTTCTTCCCATTTCCATGTCGAGTTTTTGCACATCAGAACTGTTAATGGTTTTGCAATCAAGCTGTAATTCTTCACAAATCTCCTAAAGTATCGGGATAATCCCAGAAGTTGTCGGATTTCCTGTAGTGTTTTCGGCTCAGGAAAATTCATAACACATTGCCGTTTCTTCTTTCCAGGTCTAATTCCGTTTTAAGATATCTCAAATCCCAAATAGTCTATCGTCTCATGTAGAAAGTAACACTTTCTTAAGTTCAGTTTGATATTCGCTCTTTCTATTACTTGTAAAAGTTGCCTCAGGTTAGATATGCCTTCTTGTATCGTCATTGAAGGTATTAATATGTCGTCCATGTATGTCATTGCTATACTAAAGAGTAACGGACCTAACACTTGGTTTATTGAAATACAGCCGGTGCGTTGACTAATTCAAAAGGCATCTTACTGAACATGTACGTTCCATCTGGCGTCACAAATGCGGTCTTATCTTGGGAATTCTCTTCCATCGGGATTTGGTAATAGCCAGCTTTCATATCCAAGGTCGTAAAATATTTCATTCCTCCCAGGCGATCCAGTTGATCATCGATTAAAGGAAGTGGATACTTCAGTTTCTTTGTAATTTTATTCCAAGTCCGGTAGTCTACGAAAACCTTTCATCTCCTGTTTTCTTCTTCACAATTAAAATAGGATTTGCATAGAGAGAGTCCGAATCTACCTGCGCTCTTTAGTTCTTCTATCATGTTTCTCACTTTTTCGCGTTTTAAAGACTTAATCTGTAGGGTCACTGGTTTTTCTGGTGTTGTCTGTATCTCACATTTCACTGGTACTAATGCTCCCAATTCTGAATAATTTGTACTGAAGCAGTTTTGGTATTCTTCTAGTACTGCAA
This sequence comes from Vesta saturnalis, assembly GCA_036346205.1. Taxonomy (NCBI): domain Eukaryota; kingdom Metazoa; phylum Arthropoda; class Insecta; order Coleoptera; family Lampyridae; genus Vesta; species Vesta saturnalis. The sequence goes on along the minus strand of JARFJB010000994.1, from coordinate 505,576 downwards.
TAACTTGTTTTTGTCTTCTTCGCTTATGTTTGCATTTATGTTGATTTTTTCTCTATTGATGTTCTCTTTTTCATTTTCTACGGTACTCAGTCTAACTTCTTTTTCTCCTGCTATGTCTTCATGACAATCGTATCCTCTAATTATCTTTTCGTTCTGGTTCACGAAGTCGTCCTGGTGGGTAATGTTGATGATTGCATTTCACTGTCGCCATCTTCGTTTACTCTAATAATGCATCTTGGGATGACTTTATCACCTTGGTGTCTCTGTTCTATGTACACATCTTGTCCGATCAAAATTGGTACTGATTGTTTTCCATCTGGTACAATTAGCACATCTGTCGTCGCATTTGCTTGATCGACCTGTATCTGCACCGCAATTTGCCAAACGGAGTAATAAATCCTCCTCCAATTCCTCTAATCTTTTGTGGAATACCAGCAATATCGTATTTTATTCCTAGTATCTCAGCATTAGGCTTTCTCAACATGTTGCACTCACTTCCGAAGTCTATGTAGGTTTTCCTTCCACTAATACTTCTGGAAAATATTTCTGCTTTTTGTTTGAGTTCATACTTAATTATGTCGTCATCGTAGTTTGGTCGCTATCTTGTATTTTCTCTTTTACAATCTTCTTATCTTGTTGGGTGTTGGTTTGTGTATTTTGTCTACAATATCTTGATATATGTCCATATCTCTTGCACACAAAACATAGCGGCTTATCGTTTTCATCTCTGGGTGGTAACACATAATTTTTCTTCCTGATGGTCGCTGTAGTTGCTTTTTCTTCTTGAGTGCTCGTTTGTAAGTCTTCTTTCTTATTTTCAACCCTTTTATTCTCTAATTTCGGTGTGTTAGCTTCAATTCTTTCCATCCGTTTTCTATTTAATTCTTCATATTCATTGATGTCGTGGTATAGGCTATTCAAAACAACGTGTGTTCTTGAAAGCATCGAGTCACAAACATTCTTGGACCATAAACCCACTAAAAATCTGTATTTTTGTTTCCTTGAATGTCAATCTCAATTCCTTACACAGTTTGACTTTTTCGAAAAACTACGCTTCACTTTTCTCATTCGTGTCCACTTGCTTATTAAGCTTGCTTCTTGCAGAAAAGTTCTTCGAAATAGTTGTTCAAAAACTGACCATGAGGTAATTTCTAATTGATGTGCCTGATACCAAAATTTTGCGCCATCCACTAGATGAGAATGGGACATTTCCAATGCGTATGCATCCGGCAACTTGTGTAATTCTCCAATGCTATTGGAAGTTGTTAACCACTCATTTGCTTCCTTCGAAATCATTCGTTTTCTTGATGAGTTCTGGCATTATCGATAGATTGGAGTTTGGCCTATTAGGCAGTTCAGATGTATCAGACGGTGTAGTAGATCTAACGTTTTGGAAGGAAACGTGTTGTTCTAGAAGCCTGTCGATCATGACGTCTGTTCTGCGATTCTCCTATAACAAAATCTCGATTAGGCGAATTAGGTTATTTCCATTGCCCCCAACTGGTTCATTTCGGTTTACCAGGTTTTCTTCAGAAAAATTATCGCCCTCCTCACTTGCACTCAGCTAGCAATCAGAATTTTAAAAACCTATCTGAACTTATTTGGGAACGGTACCTAAGCGAAGCACCGAGTACACTAAAAGAAATCCGAATGATCCAAGAGAACCACCTGGTAAGCCACCCCGTGGAAATCATGACATGGATCGCACTAGACCCAGACCACAAACATGTTAACAATGTGGAAAGGACGGCCACAAAAATACTGCAAAGATTGTAATAGCAATAAAGATGTTCCCAATAAACCTGGTGGTTCAAGATTGGTTAATTCAAATAAAGCAATCACTTTATCCTCAATGAATAATTTGTACTCGTTTCGTGCTAAAACAGGTCGCCAAGCTGACAACTATTTTATCAAACAAAATATTGAAAAACGCAAGAATATTATATCATGTTATAGTAGTAATAGTTGCAGTAAAACTATCGAAGTTAAAATTAACGGTTTCGAATTACAAGGAATCCTTGATACCGGTCCGACACTAATAGCACGACGACATATAATTAACTTTCAGCATTTAATGCAATCTTGCGTTACAACACTTCCTGGAAGCTTCACTCTAATGGAGGCTCTTGAAGTTACTGTCGAAATCTGTTGCATTGTAACAAGGTTAAAATTTGTTGTCGCACCTGATAATTTCTTAGAATATGATTTGCTTGTTGGTTGTAATTTATATGATGATCCAGCTGTCACTATCACTAATCAAGAGAGTACGCAGATCGTCAGAAACAAAGTTGCTAAAATATATTGTACTTTACCAAACACTTCTAATTCTAACAGCGGTGTGCCGGAAGAGTATAAACCCAGACTACTGGACCTGCTTTCTCGGTTCTCTCTAATTTTTCTCCAGGTAATGCAGTACCTTGTGTAAACAATGCTACCATAAAAATTAGACTACGCGAAGACTTTATCGTGGCAAGAAACCCGTATGGCTTATCGATGAACGAGAGGAAGATAGTACGAAATATCATAAATAGCCTTTTAAAGAATGATATAATTGAGAAAGTGACTCGCCGTTTGCAAGTCTAATTACCCTGTTAAAGAAGAAAAAAAGGACATATAAGATGTGTGTAGACTATAGATAATTAAATGCCTACATCATAAAAGACAGGTACGCCGTTTGCAAGTCCAATTACCCTGGTGAAGAAGAATGAAGGGCCATACAGGATGTGTGTAGACCACAGAGAATAAAATCCCCACACCATAAAAGACAGATAGCCCCTACCGTTAATTGATGATCAATTAGACCGACCTGTAAAAGAAAAATTCTTTACTTCACTAGACATGTCGTGGGGGTTTCACCAAATACCGATAGACGAAGAATCTATTCACAAAGCTGGATTTGTCACACCCGATGGCCATTTTGAATATTTACTCGTTACGATTGGCTAATGCTCCTGCGGTGTTTCAGATGGTTGTCCATAACGCGCTGCGTGAACTCGGATATACGATCGCTGTGGTTTATTAGGCGACATTCTTATCCTTTCCGAAACTTTAAAAGAAAATATCTGTTTCCCTAGAGGTGGTTTTTCGAGCTCTACAGTGGGCTGGGTTCTCTTTAAATCTGAAAAAATGTCATTTTTCCGGGATAAACGGGAATATTTGGGTCGTGAAATTTCTTCGGAGGGAATTCGCCCTAGAACGCGAACGGTGGAAGCATTTATGCAATCACCTGCACCAACTATCATAAAACAAGTTCGTCAATTAATGGGATTAGCCAGGTATCTTGATTTATCACCGAATTTTCTTCCCATACGCCATGCATTACAAAACTTACCCGATGGAATGAAAAGTTTTGCTAGGGTAAAGAACAGGAAACAGCTAAAAAACATATAATTCAACACTTAACTTCAAGACCTTTGATCCACAACTACCAACGGAGTTACATACGGATGCCAGCAGCATCGGTTACGGTGCCGCCTTGTTAGAAAAGCTAGAGGGAAATACGCAGGTAATTGGATATTTTAGTAAGCGTACTACCTCAATGGAAGAAAAATACCATTCCTATAAATTGGAAACCTTGGCTGTGGTTAATTCACTTAAATTAAACAATTCACACTCGTAACAGATTATAATGCAATTAAAGCTACTGCTACAAAGAAAAGCATTTTACCCCGGATTGCTCGTTGGTGGGTATATATGCAAAACATTAACCTTAATATTGTCTATCCAAAAGGTAGTTATCTGCCTCACGTAGACTTCTTGAGTCCTAACCTGTTGCAGTTCGACGTTTGGCGACATACGATAACTGGCTGTATATTGAGCAAAGAGGTGATGCTGAACTTAAACAGTTACTTAATGATTATGAGGAAAATAAACTGGATAAATCTTGCTATTCCGTAAAGAAATGACTAATCTACCTGATGGAACATCGAAACCGTTTGTACCGAAGCAGAGTCCATGAACAATGTCATCGACAAAACGATTGAATTCAAAGACATTTTTGGTTCCCCCAATTTGTAGACAATTATATTAAACATTGTCTCATCTGTGCAACAAAAAAAAAACAGATTTGTACCATTACAGGGATTCATATCAAGTGTCGAAAAACCTTCTGCACCTGTGAACATTATTCATGCGGATTGCTTAGGTCCTTTAGCACCTATAACAGGTGGGTACAAACTCATACTTGTTTTGATAGATGCATTCACGAAGCACTGTGTCTTACAACCGTTGAAAAGAGTAACAGCAGAAGAAACCCAGAATGCTTTTCAATCATTTATTGTACTATTTGGAACCCCTGATCAAATAATAATGAACGCCGGTAAGAATTTTAAGAACTTAAGTATACCAGAATACTTAGATGCACTTAAGATCAAATACCATTTCACTACGCCTGATGTACACAGGTCCAATGGTCAAGTAGAAAGATATATGAGAACAATTTTGATTCTTGTTAGAATCGAGACTAAAATAAAGTTAGAATGGTCGAGCAGCTTATAGAAGATACAACTTGTTCTTAATACCACGGTACAGAAAACAACAAAAACATCTCCTTTGAAGACACTAATTGGAGTCGAGAGCACAACACCCTTAATTCAAAGCTTATTGACCAACCTAAGCCGTGACGTAGCTCCTGTTCGAAATTCAACTAGACCGTACCAAATCAAAGAAAACCTGGACGACTCTCTCAAAATGAGGCTGAGAGCAAATGAAAAACGTCGCAATACACTAAAACTCAAAGTTGGGGATTGTGTCCTTATGCACCGAGACGAGCAGATGCACAAAGGGAAATTGAAATACGAGTTTCAAGGTCCGTTTGGAGAATTTTGAAAACTTGTAAGCTTTACAATTAATTTGAGAATTGCTGAAAGCGTGTACGATTTGCAGTCTATAGAAAATTAATGAAAGCCTGTATGCTTTGCAATTGATTTGGGAATTGTTGAAAGATTGTATATTTTACAATCGATTTGAGAATTATTAAAAGCTTGTACGCTTTAAGAGTTCATCCATATTTTTGTTCTAACGAGAACTCGAATGTATTACAACCCGTCATCTGTTTGAAAGAATTGTCGTACTTCTAGGTGTTTGACTGTGTACAAAGATTGTTGAGTTATGTTTGACTGTGTAGAAAGATTGTTGAGTTTGCTCGGGACAAATTTGACTTGTAAACTTATTTTTTGTAGTGATGAAGTTTCGTTTTGAAGGCACATGGATGGGAATGATGGTGAAGAAGTCTAAACGTCGAGAGCGCCGTTAGTTTTAGAATTGGCGATGTTAGAGATCCTTATGACTAAACATGACTAATCTGAATGTTTCTGTTACAGAACCGCTGGCGGCCAGGGATTGAGCATTCCCTAGTCTCTGGTCGTGGGGAACAGCCGTTCTTGAATCTGAGAGCTCATATATATATTTTTGTTCTAACGAGAACTAACATATATATATATATATATATATATATATATATATATATATATATATATATATATATATATATATATATATATATATATATATATATATATATATATATATATATATATATATATATATATATATATATATATATATATATATATATATATATATATATATATATATAATATTACGTTGTTCACCTGCACTATTACAATAACAACTTTTAATTCATAAATTAAGTTTCAAATTTTTTCTTCAGAAGAATACTTTATATGTGGAAATTTACGGAACGGACACCTGAATTCGCACCATTGTCACCTTTTTCTATAAGTTCTTATACATTATTTGCTGATAAGTCATATTGTTATTATAGGTAAATAACATAAATTTAGAAAAATTTAAAACAGAAAGCATTTCGTCACACGCCTATCATAAAGTTTGATAATTAAATTCTGTTCCACTCATTTCATTGTATTAGAATTAAGGGTTCCGATACGGTAACTTACAGAAACTTGCACATGCGCTTTCAAAATTATCCGCAAAAATGGACTGCTGTCCATACTTTACGTACCCTGATACAGTTAACGCATCATGGGTTTACTGCAGAGGTTATTGATAGAGAGCTGTGATGTGTAAAATGACGTTTAAAAATAATTCTTATTATTGATTGTGTTGCAAACACACCTGTATTATACATTCGGTGGCGGGCAAACTACCCAAAAGGCATTAGTTGACTTATTACCAGAACATTGATGACTATACTAAAACACGTTTTCTGAAGGTTGTGAAAATTCTGTTGCTTGCTCAACATAATAACACTGGGTCGTGCATTAGTTTAGAACATATAGGAAATCCCATGTAAATTTAAAGGTGGTCAGATATTGGCTCCCCCTTTCTTCATTTTAGAGACAACTTTTTAAAGGGCTCTGTAAGACAAGGCAGTCTACCAAATTTGAATTATTTAATTAATTCAAGCCATTTGCAAAAGAGTTAAACGCTAAATTTAAATATGATCGTGCTGATGTGATTATTAAACCGCCTCGAAAATGACAAACCAGAACACCGTTTAATTAATGTTTAAGGACTGTGATTGTTATTGTGTATACAGCCTGTTTCAGAGTCAGCGCCTTATTTTTTTTTAGCCTTACCATGGGTGTGGCAGTAATATGTTTCAGGACATTCTCTACACGATGGTGACATCAAATTTTCAATTGGACGAATTATTTCAAAATGGCGACTTTCAACTTCTTTTTTTGAAATGGAATGCAATATTTTTTTTTATTATTGAGATCCTAAAAACATTCTTTTTACGATTGCAGGTAGCGGACCACGAAAATTTTATTATTTTATTATTGTAATAAACGTTTGTCAAATCGCCATTGTTACCACGATAAAAAAGATAATTAGTGGATTTTTAATATCATGATAATACGTCGTAATTTACTAACGTTTTCAACACATTTTTATTTATATATTTTTATCTAAGGAATGTAGGATTGTTTGTAACTAATATGTATGTAAACACATGTTAGGGGGTGAGTGGCAGGTGCACGCTTAAAAATGCTTTACTGAAGGGGCGTAACAAATCATTGGAATTTTTCTTATTCGCGCTCTTGTGGTAAAAATGTCATTGGTCAAATGATTAATTGTGGCGAGACGGGCCACGATGAAAAGATATCTTTGTTACTGGGAAACTCGAGACCCGTAAATATAAGGTTGTTACAGATGAATGCATATTTTTAAAATTAAGATGTGCAATAATTACTATCAAACTATTCCAACATAAGTCAGTGTTTCTTGTTTTTTTTATTACTTTTGAAAGACGAGGGTGGTTTTTTGGGAGTAGATATAGTTATGTTCGGATCGGGGGGGAAGGCAGTTACAGTGAGTTTGTCAATCGAGGCAGATCGCTTTTTGGGCTAATTAACTCCCTTCATTGTAAACAGTTTGTCTTTAAGATAATTCGTGCGTGTACATTTTTCTTTTGAATTCGCCCACACTAAGTTGTCTTTTCTTTCGGGGTTAAACCGCGTCTATTAACGATTTGTGCCTGTGATCAATTAAGAGAATATTTATTCTAGTGTAAGTATGTATTTATATATAACTGAAAGCTCGCAGCAAATAGTTTTACCAGTCTAGATATCATATTAAATACCAAACATGGTCTTGCAAAGGTATCTTATTCGTACGCGGACTCATTAAGCTGAAATCTGCTGAAATAAAAGGACAGTACAGGGCCATCTCCGTTTGGTATTTCCGCGAATTAGCATTGTTGATTGTTGTTTATATTTATAATAGTGTAAAGGTGGCTGGGAATGGGTATAGGGTGCCGCAGGTTATTAATTGGCGTGTTGGTACACACTCACAAGCCAGACCATTATACACCTCGAATTTTATTTTTATTGTTTTTATTTGTTGTATAGGTGGATGTGTAACTGGGGAGAGAGAGAGAGAGAGAGAGAAGCACGGTATGTTTCTAACTCACTCAAACTTATATATCAGTCACGATGTTAGTGATCTATTTATAATGTACCCTTGTAAGTCTTTGTTTTAATGAGTTTTTATTTCAGTTTGTTGAAGTTGAATTATTTGCCTGCGAGCTGATTTCTCTTTTGTATGTGCTTTATTACAATGAGACTCATGTATTTCGTGCTTTAGTTGTCGCTAAACAATTGGGTCATTTTTAAATTCCTTGTCTGTTTTCTTTTGATCCTCGCATTTACCTTAGTACCTGTAGAATTTTACTGTTGTTGTGTCTTATATGTACCGTGATTTGCTTTATTATTTTATTTGCTTATTTACTTAAAGACCGGCATGATTGGTTTTTAAAAAGGGCCACATGTTTGGTGCCACGATTTTTATTTTGATTATTTATAATTGTGAGTGTGACTATATGTGTTTTTTTTATTATTGTGTTTCTGTGTAACTAAAGTGCTTTTTACTCATTTTCTCTTAATGTTATAATTTTGTACGCACTTTAACCTGATTTAATGGTGTTTTGTTATATATTCAACCCTTTTATTGTTTTCTTTTGTTATTTGATTTATTAATGTACTTGTGCAATTGCTTATTTATGAATAAAGTGGGTTTTATTGGTGGTTATTTCCCACAATAGTAGATTAACGGGCGTAACCACCGGTACGCCAAGTTCGTTGATTTTAATTTGAGTAGCTTAATTTTTTTTTACCTACCCGCATGATGCAACACGTACCTCATCCACACTATCTCATTTAGATAGCATAACGTACCTAACACTAGACGGCCACTTCGTTTGATCAGGTTTGAGGTTTGCGAGTAATTAAATATCACACTTCTAAATAAATGCTAATGTTTTAATTATTGCCCGGGAAGTCAAAGTAGGGCAGGCAATTAATTTGAGTAATAGTGACATTATTGTCAGTCAAGTCAAGATAAATCACTTAGCGATTGTTTGGTTTTTGAATTTGCATTATATAAGTTCAAATTACTTTTTTCAAGATAGGGTACCAGAGGGACGTTACACGATAGCATTTCGTTTTCCTTAAAAATTCATTTCTTTCCCTATCAAAACCACACTACCATTTTAATCTAGTAGCGCATGAATGTTTTACACTTGATGTTATTTTTATTCAAATATCGGTAGACACAAAAGAAACTATAAACTTTATTTTGTAATAAACATCTACTATTCGAAACTCAAAATTAAAAATTTACATCAAATAAAAATTAGGTATTTACAAATATAGCTCGAAATGCTTTCCTTCTTTTTCAATACATAGATTGAAACGTCGTCCAATGGAGCCAATAGATCGAAGGATAATTTCCGGAGAAATAGTTGTTGGTTCAGCGATGTACACCTGGGATTTTAAATTCCAGTGGTGACATACCAGGTGGGCTAGGTGGCCAATCAACCGGTCCTCCACGACCAATCCACCGGTTCTCGTATCGATTATTTAAAAACTCCCTAATTGGAAGGGCATAATGTGCTGGAGCGCCATCTTGTTGCCACCACAAATTATTTCTGATATTTTGTGGGAGTTCATTTAGATGATTTTGAATTTCATTTTCTAATAAATTGAGGTAATTCTCTCCAGTTAGTCTATTAATAAATATTGGCCTAACAATATGCTGTCCTATAATTCCACACCATACGTTTAAACTCCATCGATGTTGACAACATCGCTCATGGATCTAGTGTGGATTTACATTATCGTAATAATGCATCGGTCTTACAACAACAGCATCATTTCGGAAACGTGCTTCGGCCGAAAATAAAACGTTGTTAAAAAAGTATCTATTTTGTCCTATCTGTTGCAAACTCCATTGTGCAAAATTAATTCTTAACAGAAAATCATTTTCGGTTAATTCTTGTTGAAGAATCATTTTGAATGAGTGAAATTTATTTTTTGTATTATCCTCCAGACCGAGGGGATTCTCAATAATGTGTAGCATTACCTGATTTTCGTTGTCGTCATTGCAAACAGGTGGGTTTTCATGTACCGGTTTCTTATCATCCACGGTTCCCGTTTCACGCGTGCTCCCCAATAATGTAGTAAATGTTCGATGTTCAGGGTGCCTTCTGTTTGGATATTTATTTCTGTACAATCTGGTTGCTTCACAAGGATCTTCATCTGCTTTTCCAAATATTAGGAGCATATCGTCTCTCGTATAACTTAACGGCATTTTAAAAACGTATCAATTAATTTTAAATTAACAATTATAATCTTCAATAACACAATTGTTATTAACTGACAACTAAAGTGGACTGATTGCCGTTTGACTACTAGATTAAAATTTAATTGTTTGTTTTGTGTCTACCACTACTTGAAATTTGGACAAAAATAATATCGAGTGTAAAACATTCATGCGCTACTAGATTAAAATGTTAGTTTGCTTTTTGATAGTGAAAGAAATGAATTTTTAAGAAAAACGAAATACTACCGCAAAAAGAATGTTTTTGGGATCTCAATAATAAAAAAAATCATTGCATTCCATTTAGAAAAAAGGATGAAAGTCGCCATTTTGAAATAACTCGTCCAATTGAAAATCTGATATCACGATCGTGTAGAGAATGTCTTGAAACATATTACTGCCAAATATTTTGAAAGTAGTACCCATAGTGTGGCTAAAAAAAATAAGGCGTTTACTCTGAAACAGGCAGTATATCTATATACATAATGGGAAAAAGGGAAAGCAACATGTTTCATTCTCTCCCCAAAGGGGGTGGGGGTGCTCGAGCTTTCCACGCTCCTTCAGCCATAGCGATGGATTCCCAGCATACATATATACATCACGTATATATACATGATGTGATCAAGGATGGCTGCAGTCAGGATAGAATCGGAAGGAATGGAGTTAGGGTTGTGAAGGGAAAGATACTACCCCCAACATTCGCCTAAATAGCCGCACATGATGTGTGTATACGCAGTGATCATGCCGCTATATGTATGTTAGGAAAATCCCCTGTAAAAAACTCATACGAGGTAGACCGGGATCGAATGTGTATGTTATCTTACCTTAATTTTAATTATATACGTTAAATTAATTAAACGCTGTGGTAACATACTTACTTGGTAAAGCAGTTACTTCGTGGCCTAGGAAAAACACAGCAAAAAAATTAGACATACCAACAATTAAAAGTAAAATTAAAGAACACCATTTTGTCTTTTTTTTAATTTAAGATACCAAAACATATAAGATTTTCTTCTTGTCTAATTTATGTTATCAGTGTGTTTGTATGGGCGATGTATTATGTTTGGCCTCTTTGTCAATAACTGTCATAATAATGTTACGCTGGTATTAAATCGTTCTGAAAATATTACTGACAATTGAAGAAAAGGCGGGGTAATAGCCCAAGTTTGAAACAAGTATGTGCAAAATATCGTGAGCAATTCAATAAAGCTGCACCCAGTAAAACCGTATTGTTGGCAATTGCTGAGAAGTATTGTCGCACGGGTTCTTGACCAAGTTTTTCAGTCTCCACAAAGAAGTCTTCGACCAACTGCGTATCAATTAAGCTTTAGTGAAACATCCACACGTATAATGTTCAATGGCATGCATGGGTGGTTATCCATATCGTATTCATACTGGACAAGGACCAAACACTGTGAAATTATTGTGGACGCGTGTTGAACCTAGTATACGAAGATACCAATTTCTAGAAAAATGTATGGTTTTTAGACGAAAGTCATGTTCACCTAAATGGCTACATCAATAGACAAACAACTCGATTTCTTGGATTTGAACGTCCTGACTTTATTGTAGAAAAACTACTTCATAGTGCACGAGTTACGATTTGGTGTCCTGTATCGGTATAATAGGTCTTTATGTTGTTGAGGACAGGATTCAACACACAGTTACAGTTAACCAAGAGCGATACATCGTCATATCTTTTGTGAGAAATTTAAGAAATTTTTGCCGCGCACGAAGTTTACAGTTGAACAGGCAATGGTTTCAACAGGATGGCGTCACACGCCGTACTGCCAGATACTCATTGGAACTTCTCCGTGAGCATTTCGGAAACAGAATAATTTCTCGTGGAATGGACTTCGATTACCTTTCACATTCACCTCACCTTAAGCCACCTGATGCATACATTTGGGGTATGATGAAAGTCAGTATTCCGCTCTGATGATGCACCGGATATTGCAGAACTACGGCAAACAATAATAACTTATTTCCCACAACTGCGTCAACCATCATTTATAAATATGTTTAATGATCTGCAAAATCGCTTTAAAGTTAAAGCTTGTTTACGCCGTAATGGTGATCATTTTGAACACGTAAATTACAAAAATTAATAAAGTTGTTTTTTTCGTATTTCAATGGCTTCTCGATGTAGACATGCACAATAATGAGTTAGCCACATTATCAAATCGAGTGTTATGATTTAAATTATTTACTGCATGGTTAGTTTATATACTGCAGAAGCTCATAATGGACTTGAAGCATCTTTAGGTTACCTTAAATGTTATTTAATCCTTCTTGAAGGTTTAAAAATCCGTAACTAACGTTACGGAAGAAGAGCTCTACAAACTTTAAGTGGCAATTGTCTTGACGGATACTTCTGACAGGTTTGATTATATTATTAATTTCTTTAACGGACTAACCATTAACTTGTACTTATGTTTTTAAATTATTAAACTCATCATCTAAAAATTCTAGATAACAAAAATTCGTTTAGCTCGATCCACTAGAGCTTTGGCTATACTACTTTTTTGACGTGGATGATGATTTGATAATTTATCAAGATATCTTTCTGTGTGTGTATGTATGTGTGTGTGCGCGTGCGTGCGTGCGTGGGTGGGTGCGTGCGTGTGCGTGCGTGTGTGGGCGTGGGTGTGCGTGTGGGTGCGTGCGTGGGTGTGGGTGTGTGTGTGTGGGTGTGTGTGTGTGGGTGTGCGTGTGGGTGCGTGCGTTCTTGCGTGAATGCGTGCGTGCGTACGAGCGTGTGTGCGTGTGTGTGGGTGTGTGGGTGTGCGTGCGTACGTGGGTGAGTGGGTGGGTAGGTGTGTGCGTGCGTGTGCGTGCGTGCGTGGGTGTGTATTTGTGTGTGTGTGGGTGTGCATGTGCATGCGCGTGTGTATGTGGGAGCGTGCGTGCGTGGGTGTGTGTGTGTGTGGGTGCGTGCGTGTGTGCGTGCGTGCGTGTGTGTGGGTGTGTGTGTGGGTGTGTGTGGGTGTGTGTGGGTGTGTGTGGGTGTGTAGGTGTGTGCGTGTGCGTAGGTGGGTGGGCGGGTGCGTGCGTTCGTACGTGTGTGTGTGTGACTGGGTGTGTGAGTGTGGGTGTGCGTGTGGGTGGGTGCGTGCGTGCGTGTGTCGGTTTTTTGTAACCTCCAAGAAACAAAAAAGAATTGTTTGTTTGGAAATTAATATATCTAGAAATGGTAAACTTCCGCTAGATTCTTTTTCCATAGTAAACTGAATGCGTGGATGAATGCAATTTATCAAACTGCAAAACGCATTTAGTGTTTCTTCTCCATGTCTCCAAATTATATATTCAATGATTTCTTTTAAAGAATCACTAGTAAATAATGATACGTCAAAACTTACCATAATGACACCCCCAGGAAAGAGGGGGGTCCGGAATTTTCCAAAATTTTGAAGCAAATTGGTGAGTTTTTAGTAAAAACTCACCATCAATTAAAGGAATTCAAGTGTAAGTAGGTATTTTTATACATTAAGGCAGGCAGCAAATGATTCTACAAGCATATATAACCTATTAAAGAAAATCGAGGTACCTTATTCGCACGCGGACACCTTAAGCTAAAAGCAGTTAAAATGAAAGACGTACTGTCTCCAACACTCTGGTATTGGTGTGAATTAGCATTGTTGGTTGTTGTTTATATTTATATTTGTGTAGAGGTGCTGATAAACGGGTACATGATACCGCTTTGGTTATTAATTGCAAAAGGCAATTACAAAGTGGTTACACACTCCCGAGATCAGATAACCATTAAACCCCTCGAATTTTATTTTTATTGGTGTATAGATGAATGTGTACCCTGAGAAAGGAGCGCTGTATTTTTCTAACGCCCTCAAATTTATATATTGGTCACGATGTGGTGATCTATTTATAACTTACCCTTGTAAGGCTTTATCTTAATGAGTTTTTATTGTATCAGTTTTGAAGTAGAATTATTTGCCTGCGAACTAATTTCTCTTTATATGTAATTTCTTGTAACTGGACCTATGTATTTTGTGCTTTAATGGTCACTAAACAATTGTGTACGCGTAAATTCCTTGTCTATTTTCTGTTGTTCTTGCCTTTACCTTATTATCATCTGTTGTTGTATTTTATATGTACCGTAATTTGCTTTATTGCTTATTTACTTAAAAACCGGCATGATTGGTTTTAAAGGGCCACATGTTTGGTATTACGATTTTTATTATGATTTTTATTTTGATTATTGTAATTATGAGTCATAATTAAATTGAATCCGGTTTCGTTTAACGTACGAATTGCTAAAACCAACTTTCATTTCAAAAATACCAAAATGATTTAAGTTATAACTTGCAAAACTTTCAATTAAAAAATAACTGTTTGGTTTAACTTGCAGCGTGCAAAAACCAACTTTAAAAAAAACAAGCACAAGCACATACACACGCATACACCCCTCGCATGCACGCCCGCGCATCCATGCTTGCACGCATACACACGCACGCACGCACGTACGCGCACGCTCCTATACCTGTCTTATGAGATAGCCCTCGATATTACTGCCGATATACGAACATCAATTTCGCGTGTAACACTATTGCCCCGTTATGCATACAGTGATAAAAATACGTTTTACAGTTAATTAGTAAAAATGCCTATGCAATAACAAATATAACCAAACTCGAAATCAGACCACTATATTAGTTTACATACGTAGATTTATAAACAAGGTTAAACGTGTTAAGTCTTTACTGGAAATGGATAATTACCCGGGGGCAAATAAACAAGCTGACTTTCGTTTCACATTTTAACATTACACATGTGATTTGAAACTAACACCGATTTCATTACGTAACGCAACTATAGGACTCTGTTTTACTTTACCCAACGCATATCATTATCATTAGACAACCATAATAATAATAATAGCGCTCAAATTAGCGTGTAACACTATCGTAGAGTTTTGCATATAGTGATAAAAATACGTGTTACAGTAACATTAGTAAAAAGACCTATACAGTATTAAACCAAACTTGAAAGCAGGCTTCTATATTATTTTCATTCAGGGACTATCTTATCGGAAATGCCGCTTTAGATTTATAAATAAGGTTAAACGCACTAAGTCGTTATTGAAAATGGACAAATGCCTGGGGACAAATAAACAAGCTAACTTTCATTTCCCATTTTGATAAGACACATGTGATTTGAAACTAACACGGATTTCATCTTGTAAGGCAACTATAGGACACCGTGTTTTATTTTACTCAATGATCATCATTATCATTACTCAGCCATAATAATAATAATAATTACATAATACTGTAGATGTATGGATGAATGTATAAGGAGGACGTGTTGATCGCGTGAAGGTTTACAACAGGTTTAAACCGTGATGTGCCGGCTGTGGTGATGAATCACAGCATTAAAAATTTGTACAAGTAATTAAATAAAGTAAATAAAATAAGGGGCAAGGGTTAAAATAAAAAACGATCACTTACCAGGGTTGTTGTTGATAATCGTGTTGACAGAACGTTTTGACAGGATAAACAGCTGGGTTTTTGTTCCTTACAGTCACGGCACATTCACTTTCTGCGTTCTGTTTATAAATGCACAATATAAAGTACTTAACGGTTTCCAGCAATCATTAATATAAAATAATTATTTTCTGGATTTCCACGTTATGTAACCACAATAACAACCTTTCACTTTTCAAATGCCTCTAGGGGATTTTCAGAAAAACACAGTAATTACCTAATTAAGTGAAAGGCAAGCAGACCTTGAAATTACATAAAATACAGAGAGACAGGTCGATTTACATTTAAAATTTTTATAATACATTTCATACCAAATTGATTTAACTTACAGTTTGCCAAAACCAACCCACAATTCAAAAATACCAAATTGATTTAACCTACAGCTCGAAAAAAAACACACACACACGCACGCACATACACCACGCACGCACGTACACACGTACGCACGCACGCACACAATATAAAATTACTTTTTTTCTAACATGAATTTGCATTTTGGGTGAGAATGATGATAGCCTTAGCTTTTGTACCACTTCAAGATGTTGAAAATGATTTTGAACAACTTAGTGACCACGAGGATTTGCCGCCGGAGGCGACTGAAATCTCAAACTATTTCGAAGACACGTAGATTGGAAGACCCGCAAGGAGACAACGGCGGGGTGTATTTTTCAACATTCATGTGTTGAATATGTACGAACGAACTGTGAATGAGGAGCGCATAATAAATAATTTAGCAGAACCGTGGCATCGTGGGTTTCAAACTCTGGTCGGGAGTTATTTCCCAAACATTCATTTATTCATAAATTGTTTGAAAAACCAACAATCTTTGACCCATATGGAAATTGTTCATGAGGTTGGGGAAGAGCCCACGAGTATACGTAACAAAAAGTATTTGATTATTAAGCAAAGGATAAACTGAATTGTGGACACCTATGGTAGTAGACATGTTGTGAAATGCTTCCGTGGGATTGCACTTAATTTTGAATTTTAAGTTAAGTAACTTTGTTTAAAATTATTGTAATAAACGCCGTTTCAGAAGTTTAGTTTTCACTTCTAAATGTACATATATTAGGGACGACCCACATAATAGACGTCTAAAAGAAATCTACGAAAATGAATTCTATTTATTAACATAGACGGCCACAATAGAAAAATGTCTAATTTTATAAATACTTATTCATGACTGTGAAGTAAATTAAATAGCATTTTTCACTTAAACTAATAAATATCTCATTCTAGTATATAATTTAAAGTTATTAGACGACGCACAAGCACAAGCGCAAGCACAAGTACAAGCACAAGCACAAGCACAAGCGCAAGCGCAAGCACAATCACAAGCACAAGCACAAGCACAAGAACAAGAACAAGCACAAGCACCAGCACAAGCACACAAACTCGTAAACGCGAAAACATAAAAACATTCAAACACGAAAACACGCAAATGCTAAATCGCTCAAACATGGAAACACGAAAACTTGCAAACACGAAAACACGCAACCAAGCAAAACACGCAAATACAAAAACGTGGAAACACTCAAACACGCAAACGCGAAACTATGTAAACACACAAACACGAAAACACGCAAACGGGAAAACATGGAAACACGAAAACTCGCAAACGCGAAAACACAAAAACATTCAAACACGAAAATGCGCAAATGTTAAATCGCTCAACATGGAAACACGAAAACACGCAACCACGCAAACACAAAAACGTGGAAACACACAAACACGTAAACGCGAAAATATGCAAACACACAAACACGAAAACACGCAAACGGGAAAACACGAAAACATGTAAACACGCAAATACGCAAACGCGAAAACATGCAAATACGCAAACACGAAAACCCGCAAACACGAAAACACCCAAATACGCAAACGCAAAAACACGCAGTTACGCACACGCGAAAACTCGCAAACACGAAAACAAGCAAACACGAAAACACAAACACGCACACGCGAAAACGCGGACACCCACGCACGCACGGACGCACGTACGTACGGACACACGCACGCACACACATACCCATGCTCTCACACACACACACACACACACACACACACACACACACACACACACACATACACACATACACATATACACACATACACACACACACACGCGCGCGCGAAAATGTTTAGGTTGGGTTAATACACATACAATATTAGATCAGATTAGTAAACGCACGATTTAGGTTAGGTCAGTTGTTGCTGGTTACATAACTACGGAAACCCAGAAAATAATTACCACACACTCTCTCTCCCTCTTTGTCTCTCTCTCTCTCCCCCCTCTCTTTTTTAGGTTAGGCCAATACACGTACAATATTAGGTTAGATTAGGTTAATAAACGCACGGTTTAGGTTAGGTCAATACTCGTGTATTAGGTTAGATTAATACACATAAAATTTTAGATTAGGTTCAATACTCGCGGCGATACATTTGGGAAACATTCTCAAAACGGAGAGTGCAGCATGAGTTTAAAATATACTGATATTCTGAGGGAAAAAGCTCTGGTTCCACTTCAAGCAGGATTTGTATCATCGCGTGTAAGGGTTTTGTTGCGTATTTTGCAATAGCGCATAAATATAGAGGTGCACGCCTCCGTATTTGTGCCTCATTATTATAAACACTTGCCCGAATAATGCGGGTCTAATCGTAAAAGTGCTAGATATTTTTAATATCTTTAAAAGAGAAAGTATCAAATGATTTGAAATTCTAAATAAATGCAGAACTTACATCCAATCCACGACTGAGGCCGAATATTAAAATTCGTTGTTCATTTGCTCCGCAATCGCCAATCAAAAAAGTTTCTTTGACACCTAGTTATAGCTCGTATTTGCGATAACCTTCAGGTATTTCCAGGTTGGTTAAGTTTTTCGGGGCCACTGTTGCCATTTTATTTTGTTTTCGTGCTCTTATGGCCATCTTCATAACCTTATCGGAAGGGAAAATGCCTTGCCTAGCGACAGATAAATCAATACAGCCGCAACCTATACATATATACAAATGTAATAATATATAGGATGTTTCTGTTTTTATTTTGATAATTTGGGGAATAGGCAATTTAAAATACTCGAAAACAAACCGAAATGTAGAAACTAGGCCCTTATTCAAATGGTGTTGAAATAGTCGTACATAATAATACTTAAACCAACTGCCGCTGCTGAAGATTTGTGGAAATGTTCACAAACCATTTTTACAACTATACAATATTTAATCCTACGTGAATTCTTGCCTTGCATTTCATATCCCTTTAGCGACACTGAGAATACGTCTTTTCGCCGTCCGTGTTGTTTCCATAAAAAATTAACTAACACACTTTCATAAGCTATAAACACTTTTTCCTCCTTTTCGATATAACTGATCACTAACTGCTCGCACTGAAATCAGTGCGAATTCTAATTTTTCAAATAAACAAAACAGATGGGTCAGCACAGCTAAGTATAGAGGGTACAAAGGACATTAAATACATGTTAAGCAAACCATTGAGTTGTATTGAAATTAGCGGGCCAGAAATTATTTAGATATTTTCACTAATCGTTTCTTTCAAATGATTAAGTTAAAAATTATTAACTCTAAAATTGTCCGGCAAATGGTTCGTAGCCAATCGTTCCCGGCGAATACCGAGCAGGTAGCGTAGTGGTGACACGACCTGCTTAGCATTCGGGAGGTAATGGGTTCGATTCCCGTTACCGTCTACCCTGTACGAGGTTTTTTCAGGGGGTTTTCCTCATACACATGTAGCGGCATGGTCACTGCGTATATGCACACCGTGTGCAACTACTTAGGCGAATGTTGAGGTAGTATTTTCCCCTCGGAACCCTAACTCCGTTCCATCCGATCCTATCCTGACCACACCCATCCTTAATCCCACCATGCATATATACGTAATGTATGTATGTATGCTGGGAATCCATAATTGTGGCTGAAGGAGCTCGGAGAGCTCGAGCAGCCCACCCTCCCCCTAGGAGAGGGAATGAAATACGTGGCCCTTTTCTTTCCTTTGTCCGGTAAATTGTGCCTCTGCGAATCGTACTTGCCGGCAAATGGATCGCTGCCATCGTTCCCCGCAAATTCGTACCAGGCGCATCGTTCCCGTCGAATTATACCAAACCCTTTGTAATTGCAATACTACTGTTTTGTACGGTTTCTAAAAAATCACATTCGTCATTAAAATCAATAAATTCTTTAACATTCAGAGACACGCTATCCTTTGTAGCAATTTCCCATTCACGGTTAGTCTCTAGCTTAGATGGCAATAAGTAAATAAAAAGGGTGTTCACGAGTCTGTAGATTGACCAAAATTCTGTAGTGCATTTATTTTTACTATAAAATTCTCGAAGAATGACCTTCAATTTGTGTAGTGTTCCCTCGTAACGTTGGGTAATTCACAAAATGTTTTTGGTATGACTGTGAATATTTAAATTATTGTTTTCATATCTGTTGTTTAAAATAAAAGAGCATAATTAGCTTCTGAAACCTCTAACGAATGAGTCGCAGAACATATTTTAGCTTAGATGAGAACTACACCCGCTTGAACATGAACTGGAGCAAAACTCACTTTTGCAAAAATCTAAACCACTAATTAAAAATCACACCTGCTTTAGCTAAGACAAGAGCCGCTTAGTAGAATATATGTTTTTAATAGTACCATAATCTACTAATAGCACACTCGAAGTTATGAATTGATTTTAGTGAAATAAGCTATTAGCCGAAAAGTCTTAGAATTAAACGTAAAATGCAAAAATAAACCTATGTGTGCGAATGTTCATTTTTTACTTTGCTTTTTGGGCGCACCTCGTATAGGTGAAAATAGTTTTATAATGTAACCATGTACATGTTACATTGCACATACAGTTTCCCTAAAAATCAACGTACAAAGCACAAACATGCTTTTTACTCTATTATTCACTAAGTCATTTGTATTTGTTTTACTTATAAAAAATAATGATTAATTTCTTTTAATTTCTTGGAATGTTATAACAAATACATCAATTTAAATTCCTAAACTTACACATAATTTTATTTAACAGATAATACTGACGTACATTTGCCAATCGACATAGTAAAGGTGAGAAAAAATATAAATCGTGCAACAGAGCTGGAGTAATTCTTGACTGAACATTAAAATAGGAACTGTCAGTGACACGGAAAGCTCAAACTGCATTGATAATACGTACAATAGCAGCTGCAACTTGTTATATTACAAATTGGTTTATACTTTACACTTAAATTACTTTAGTTAGTCTCGGTATAAATATTAGGTATAATTATAGCTTCGTTTTTAATTTAGTAGTACTTTTTATTTCAAGAGCACGAATACACAATTTATTTACGAATAAACAGAAGTGAATGTATCCACAAAGACCGTGAAAAACTTACTTAAATTATGACACAATTAAATAATATAAACCTTATAAAAACAAGAATATCGTTACAATTGCAAAAAAATCCTCATCAAGTGCAATGATTTAAAAATGACCGAATAATAAGCAACGAAGTTAAAAGATCTATAATTAAACGATATTTACATAAATGAATGACATATTTCTATGGTGCCTTATTGTTGGAAATTAAATTAGCGTTGAAACGTTTTCATTAAATAATTTTAAATTTTAATTAGGTGTACACAATGGTCAACGTTCCTGAGAAAAATCTACGCTTACTATAATAAGAACAACTGATTAGATTAGTGTGACTAAAAGCAAATACACCGCACAATAATTGTAAAATTTCATTTGCAATGAACATCTTGAAGCATGTTTACATATCTAAGACGCTTTTAACAGAGGCTAGTTTCAAATCAACCTCTTAGACTTGAATCTTGAATCTTTTATATCTAATATTTCTATATAAGATGTTTTGATAGAATCTGGTTTCAAATCAACATATTAGATACTACATCAGAATTCGCCTAAATAGCCTCACATGGTGTGGGTATACGCAGTGACCCTGCCGCTACATGCACATGAGGAAAACCCCCTGAAAAAACAACGTACAGGGTAGACGGTAAAGGGAATCGAACCCACTACCTGCTGAACGTTAATCAGGCCGTGTACCACAACTCCACTGGCTCGGTGCGTTTATCCATGTGCATGTAAACATGTCAACCTTTTCGTTGGCTTCATATTAGTTAAAATAAAAAAGTGAACTGCAACCTGCATCTTCCTTCTACATCAACGGTACTTTTGGAAAAAATAAGTATAATTTGATTGTAATTAATGTATAATCAAAAGACAATTTAGTTCGAAAATAAATAAAGGATAAACGTGATTTAAATGTAACTTATAAGCCAGAGATAAGTGCTGTATTTAGCTGCAGGCCATTATATTTACCTGTTAAGAATAGGGTCTTTTTGGCAGAAGTTGAAATAAGATCTTTGTTTAGTTTACCCTCTTTCTAACACGTGATCTCGTTAATAAAAAACAAATCAACATCTATGGTTGCGCACCTTGAAATTTGTACCTACGTCTATGGTCTTTTTGGCAGAAGCTGATTTCACGCTGAAATCAAACATCCTAAAATACAATTGGTGTGAGAAACAAGCACGCAAGTTGTAACACCGTATCGCGGTATGAGAGCCCCCCAACTCAAACAGAAACCCCTCCATTTCTAACAGCTTGGGCTTGGCTTGGTTCCCGTTTAACAACGGTTAGGGTTCCATGAGCCACCCCCATTTAGCTGCGGACAGAGTCAACTTGTGTTATAATCGAAAGTTAGTATACAGTTTGAATCACCATCCTGCGTTATAATTAAAAGTAATGATATAGTTTACAAGGTCGTCTTGCGGTATAATGAACATGAATGCTAAGCCAATCAAGAGCTTCATTTCACTAATAAAATATGTATTAGAACAAACACTGTAAAACTTATGAATAAAAAGAGTCAGACATCTTCAATACAAAAGTGACAAGTCTCTAAGCGTTCCCTCAGAACCCCCATTACCACTAGATAGAGCTCCACCTTGTGCCTCATTTCT
This sequence comes from Vesta saturnalis, assembly GCA_036346205.1. Classification (NCBI taxonomy): domain Eukaryota; kingdom Metazoa; phylum Arthropoda; class Insecta; order Coleoptera; family Lampyridae; genus Vesta; species Vesta saturnalis. The sequence goes on along the minus strand of JARFJB010000994.1, from coordinate 483,010 downwards.
AGAAGTTGGGCAGTCTAACTTTTTTACTTTTAGTCTGGGGCTACACCGAGGCTCCATTTCCAATAGTTAGGGTCCCCTTTTCCATCACCTAACTGCTAACATACAAACACTAGCACAAACACACCCGAAACAAAAGAACTGACAAACGCGCAAGATATAGGGGGCAACTTGATCTTAGCACTTTTGTATTAGTCACCGGATTTTCCATGGAATTGTTTGAGTTGAGCTGCTTGGGTTTTGAGTATGTGTTTGCATATTAAATAATTTGTTTAGTGTCTATTATTTGGACATTTAGAATGTTTCTCACCGCAGCATTCCTTATGTCCTCTTTCTTGTTTGTTTGCGGTATTTGGATATTTGCAATTGCTGGCTGGCTTCCAGCTGCTAGAAGAGGGGCCCAGGGGTTGAGTCCCAATTGCTGGAAAAGGGAATCCTGTCGGTGTCCTAACCGTCGGAAATGAAATCCAAAAGTACACAGAAACAGGTCAGGTGGCACAACTGCTAGAAATGTGGCCCAGAACGGAACTGGAGCTGGTAAAAATGGAAGCCTCACTCTATTGTTTATTTATAAGTTTTTCAATGTTTGTATTAATATATATTTTAATAATGAAGTCAAACTCTTGATTCGCCAAGTGTTATGCTTATTTGATTATTGTACAGTAACATGACCTTACAAAGTATATAATAACTTCTAAAACTTTTAATTATTCTACAAAACAGCCTTATTTGCTGGAGAAGGGGTCTCATAGAGCCTTAATTGCTGTAAATGAAACCCACGCAAAGTTCAAGCTGTTAGACACGGTGATCCAGTGCTGGAAATGTAACTCAGGACCCAATGTTGTTATACCGCAATATGGTGTGCTAGTTTCTAATTATGCTACAAGAGCGTGCTGCAAAGGATGCTAACTTTTAATTATACCACAAGATTGCCGTACATTTATTTATAGCTGATTGATCCATTAATAGGTAGCGAGAGAGATGGACAACTTTAGATGTGGAAACCTATTTCTAGATGTATCCTTTTTTTAAACAAGCTGTAGGGTTGAGGAACCAATCCAGTCAAATGTTTTACTTAAATTAAATTATGCGTTCTGTCCAAAGGACCTTAGATACAGAATGCCGTAACAGTGGACATCAAAAGGACTTTATTTCAAGATGTTTAGTATTCAACGTGAATTCAGCTTCTGTTAAAAAATATCTTATATGTAAAAACAAACCTCAAGGTGCACATTTTAGATGTTGATCTATTGATGAAATCACATGTTAGAAATGGCTGAATTAACCAAGGATATTATTTCAACTTATGACAAAAGGGCTTATTCTCAATAAGTAAATGTAATGCTCTGCATCTGAATACGACAATTGCCTCGGTTTACAAACATTAATTATTCTTAAATCACATTTGGAATTTTTTAGTTATTTTCGCTCTAAATTATCTTTTTGGTTATAAACATTAATTACCATTAAATCACGTTTATCATTTCCAAAATGACATTAAATGTAGAAGCATGATGGGGGATGGAATTCATTTTCAATTCCAATAATAGTAATATACGTAATTTTTTTATTTTAATTAATATCAAGCTATTGAAAAAGTTAACAATACGTTTACGTGTAACTGCATAAACAAATTTTAACTACTTTCCAATTATTAAAGCGTTAGAAGTGCATTTAAGATGTTGATTTGAAACCAGCTTCTATCAAAACATTTTACATTAAAAACCAAGATTCTAGAGTCAATTCTAAGTTGTTGATTTGAAACTAGCCTCTGTCAAAAGGATCTTAGATGCTTCAAATTGTTCATTTCAACTCAAGAAATTATCAGTATGCTCACCTAAAACCAGTTTCAGTGAGCGGATTCTAGATACAGAAACAAGACACAAGTCTAAGATGTTGATTTGAAATCAGATTCTACCAAAGTAATTTTAGATACGGAAACATGATGCAGCATACACCAAAAGAATCTTACAAACTGACATGGGGATGTAGATTTCAAGCTGTCAGCTGCCCCTGTCAAGAAAGACTGGGATTGACTCTTACCGAAACCAGCATCTGTCAAAAGGACCTCGTTACGGATGCAACCCTCGAATCACAGATTAACTTGAAAAAAAATTTACGCTTGCCATTTTTTTTGCATTCATTTTATTAAGTACCTTAGATATAAAAACAAGTATCATGGCGTAAACAAGATGGCCGAAAGCTAGAAAGGCGCACCGAAATAAGATGGCTGAAAACTAAAGACGGAAACCAGATGACGCTAACAGGATGGCGGAAAGCTAAAAAAGCATACGAAAACAATATGGCGCTAATAAGATGGCGAAAAAACAAAAAAACCACACGGAAACGAATGGTGAAAATCCTAAAAGGACACATTCGGGTAGTACCTAAAAAAGTCGGTCAGTTGGTAATTGGTTTACCACCATAAGCTTATTTTAAAGATGTCAACCCCACGATAAACCAGCCCTTGATTGAAACCAACCAAAACTACCCGAAATACAGTTAGATCAATTTGGAAAATCTATACTTTTCGATTTTTTCGCATTAATTTGATTTGTAATTAAACCTTAATCTGCAAATTAGTAGTAAAATCCGCAATTTGAATAATGATTAGCCATTAGGGGAAATTTCAAATGTCACTTGGATAATGACACGATAAAACCAATTATGAGGAATTCTAGGAAATCATTAAACACTTATCAACTTAATGATCCAACCACATTATTATGGGGATGAGGGCATTAAAAAACAATTAAAGGCAGTTAAGACTGTATAGTGTCTTGTTTGCGGTTACAGAACGTTTTTGTTTTTATCAAAACTCGGCTGTACTACTGACACTAATCAATTTAGTTGTAGCGCATTTTTTCTAATTTGATTAAAATGTACCGCAATAACTTAAGATGTTTTTCAGCAAATTAAGTTAATTAAGTTGCCACGGCCATTACAATGATTATTGCCTTTATTTTGTACGAGCAATAAGTGTGATGCATAAATTATCGAACACATGTGAAATTTGTAGAGCGAGGCCGAATGTTCGTGTTGCATATTCGCATAAGTGCTATTACAATGTCATACATCCCACTCATTGAGTACAAAAATTTACGGATAAAATCCCATTTTTGAAAAGGTTACCCAACGCGTAAACAGCGACAAATCTGATTGTTTTTTGAAAATGTTTAGCACAATGAGGGCCACCAATGTTGATGTTGAACCTACATTGACTGAATCTGGTATTATTTATTTGAGACAACATGTTAATGTTTACAATACATGATAGATGTGTGTGCTAGTTAAATGATTACCGCACGCACGTGCAATCTAAAGTATTACCGCGCGCGTAACACTAAATTGTAATTACTAAAGTAACACTTTATCATATAGACGTACTTGTACAAAATAAAACAATATTATACACGACTATGTTAAGGAAAATTAACAATTTGGAAAGATAATTTACTCAAAGGTTAAAATGTCTTTTATCACAAATAATTATAATTGGCAAAAGCGTATTATATTATGCCAGATCTCTGAAATTATTAATACCATTAAAAAAGACACGTCGGTTAGTCGAGTATATAACTAATCTGAATGTAAAAATATTTCTTATGTAAAATTTAATTTTAAAATACATACAGGAAAAGATTACATCAAGTGCGAATTGAACATATAAAAGCTACTTTGCTAGAATAGTGTTCTACCAACCGACCTATATAAGATGATGATCACACTCGATTTAAACTTAAACTGTATGTGTTTTCTTAGTTACGATGTAGTATAGCTTTTAGACATTGAAAAGACCACAGTCAACTTCTGTGTATGTCATGTGAACCCACGATTCGCTGTTTCACACATGACAGCACGCCACTGATTTCTACCTTTTTTTTTGCTACAAGCAATATCAATAATTAACTAGGAAATTGCGAGCTAACATGACATACTGACTGTGATCTTTCCAAAATATGAAAGGTATAATACATCGTAACTAAGGAAATAGATCTCCTGTGATTTGCATCTTCGATAATTCAGTTGGTAAAGCGCTACTCTAGCAATAAATGCTTATTATAAACTCCTATCTGTTCAATTATAATCTTCATACTAAATGTAAAGTGATAACATCGTGTATCTGCCTACCAAATTTAGTGAACCAAAATTTTTTTAAACTTATATAGTTGTTAGGGATAACGCAGCTGAAATGCAAAAAGAATAAGAAAAAGAAGAAGAATGACAATAATTATAATGTAAGGTCCAGCTTTCAGTAATAGAAATACGTTCAAATGTTGGATTGAATATTTTTCAGTAATTCAAAATGGTACATCTTCAATATTTAGTTTACACAGTTTCTATTTCTTAAGCTAAGTGGCAATTGCATGTTTTTTGTCTTAGTAACCAACAATCAAATTAAAATTAAACTATACCTACATTAAAAATGCAAGTTTTGTAAGATTCGTTGTTACATCTTAAGGTCCAGTTACACGGTGCGTGGTTTGACGAGCTTGACTCGGACGAGCCACACTCCGTGTAACATGGAAAGATCACTATAGCTTGTGGTTCGCCTTACCATACTCACGCGATCCTTCCGATGATGGTAGATTTGCATGAGCCAAACAAATAAGCTCATTTAAACTTGTACGGTCCTTGTAAACTTATGGTGGCTGGCGCAAGCTCGCCTAAGTAGCCGATTTCTTCCGATTTTGGGTTAAATTTTATACGTCATCAATAAACTATGTATAAACGTTTAAAAGGATATCATTTGTTGTTGATCAAAATGCAATGAATTAATTACCAAAGTGACACCATGGAATTCGGATAAGGTTTTATGCAGTTTACACGCACAGCGTTCCTGGAGCGAGCGTTGGAAATTACACACACACGCACACATGCACGCAACCACCCACCTACACACACACCAACGTACGCACGCACGCAAGCAACCACTCAACCACACACGCATGCATGCGTACACTCGCACACACACGCACGCACGCGCATGCACACATGTACACATACGCACACACTCGCACACAAACACACGCGCACGTAGACACGCAGACGCGCGTTTGCTCTTCTGGGCGTATACGCGTATGCTCGCATCCGCGTGTGTACGTCTGCGTACCGCGTGCGCGGGTTTCTTTTAATAATTATGGACCTGAACAGGCTGAATTTGGCCTATCGTGCTAAAGCACTCAGGAAAACTTAGGAGCATGGATAGAGGGACATTGAATTGTCAAGAGATGCCTATGAACAGCTACCTTAAATTTGTTCATGAGAGGAAAACAGGAACTAGGGAGATCATTAAATAGTTTAGAAGCCATGTAGAAGAATGTGCATTGGGTCCGTTTGGTACGACAAGTGGAGATTTATACTGCATACTGATGTTGTGAATGAGCGCACTGAATATTTCTAGCAAAGGTAGCCCGAGATGGTATCAAAGAATGTAATTCAGCAGCTCAATAGCCATTGTAATACCGATAATACAAAGAAAGAACTGAAACGATTCTTCTATGCTCAAGGGACTATATGTTAAGGACGGGTCATTTATAAGCCTAATCGCTCTCTTTTGAGTACGATCAACAATATCGAGAGCGTATTGGGGAGCACCAACCGAAAGTTGTCGGGAGGTAAAGTACTGTAAAGTACAAATAGCCTATTTTACGAACAGCTGTTTTAATAGCTGACAGAAGATAGTCAACCCTTGATAGATTTGAAGATACAGTCATTCCCAACAGAGTAATAGAGTCTGAAAGCTTAAGATCTGAGCCATTTATACTTATAACAGGAAATTATCGATCTTTTTTGACGGACACAAGGCAATACTGAGTTTTGTTAGCATTAAATTTAACTAGATTATTGCATTCCCATTCGAGAACATATTGAATGTCTTTGTTGATCGAATTAATGACTTGAAACATAGAAGGTAGATTAGCATTATGAGTAGATTAAGATGAACTACAATGAAGAGTGCTGTCGTCAGCAAAGGAATGGACCTGATTATTTGTTGAAGAAATAAGGTGATTTATGTATAGCAGGAAAAGTATAGGCGCTATAATTGATCCCTGTGGCACGCCAGCGTTAATGCTATCTTATTTTGCAAAACAGCCATCAACTACGAGACGTATTCGTCTTTCATCAAGGAAACCAGAAACCCAGTTGATGTGTGTCATTTAACCCATACGAGGTGAGTTTGGCAAGTAAACACATGCCAAACTTGATCAAAGAGATATCTAAAGCAACTACAACTGTTTCACCGGATTGTTCTAATGTATTATTCCAAATTTGGGTCACATATGAAATAAGATCACCTGTTGAACAAATCTGCCTAAACCCATATTGGTGGTCACTAAGGTTAGTTTCAAGAAAAGAGAACAGTTGCTGATTGATGGCTTTTCCCATGATTTTAGACAAAATGGAAGTGATGGAAATTGGTCGGTAGTTCGAGGGATTGATCTTATGCCTTTTTTGGGAATAGGTTGCACATTTGCTAAATTCCATTATGAAGGAATTCCCCAGAAGATATAGAGATCGAATAGAGCTTAGATAGGACTGGTACTAGTTCGGAGCAACATTTCTTTAAGACAATAGCTGGGATACCGTCTGGGCCAGTCGCCTCACTGAGATCAAGTCTACTGATAATCGATTTCAGGAGCTTGCATCGAAAATGAATAGGTTTCATAGTGTATGAAGAACAGTTGACTAGGGGCACTTCTTTTGCAGAATCATTGAGACACGAGTTTGATGCAAATAAACTCACATAAACATTGGCTTTGTCTGCAGAATCAGCAGCTACAGATCCGTCAAAAGATGTCACGGAGGAAAATGAAGATTTACCAAAGTTTTTACTAATGGCTTTAGCTAAGACCAACATTTACGACTGGAGATGTAGCTAGTTCATTGCATTTTCGTTGTTCAAACAATCTTTTAGCTTTAGTGATTACACTTTTGCAGATATTTCTAGCACCAACGTATTCTGCATGACTCGACCGTTTTATTAGATTTCGATTTAATATAAGATTTATTTTTCAACGATATTGCTTCAGCACAAGCCTTATTGAACCAGGGTTGCGAACGTGAATGACCTATACGATTCTGTTTTTTTGGGAATGTATAACTCCATGCCCATGAGGATGACTTCAGAGACTAAAAGAGCAATGTCCGAAGAAGAGGACGACTTAAAACAATATGCGCGCCATGGAAAGGTTGCAAAGAAGTCTCGTAAATCACTCCATCTAGCTGACTTAAAACACCACAAGGTTCTATTTGTGATGCGAAGAGCGGAATTAGGGACAGTAGAAATTATATCTATTAGACAATAGTCAGATAGACCTAGCGGGGAAATAACGGAAGTTTTATAAACAAGTAGGTAGGTTTGATGTAAGAAAGAGATCTAGAAGATGTGAAGTATGGCTAGGGTTATCAGGAATTCTTATGGCTACAGAAATCAGTTGTGTGAGATCACAAGCAACAGCAAATGTTTCTGCACTATGACCATCTGGATTAGTAGTACTTAGATGAAAATTGAAGCCAATTAGAGTTATGACCATTGAAATCGCCTCTTGAAAATCACTGTCATTAGAAGACCTATAAATTTAGCTGCGGTGAGCTGGAGTTTATTACGAGCAGTTTCTATCAAATAGTTCTGAAGCAGCAGTAGGTATATTTCAAAGATAAAAACATACATGAAACATATCTATTAATTATGTTCTATGCAATTGTTTGATATGACGCGTAATTTAGCGATAAAAAGAATTCCTACGGTAGAATTTTTTTCATTATCTGAATAACCATTTATTTTATAAGAAAATGTGTAGACATATTTTTTAAAGAAAATTTGATTTTACAGAACATTTTTTTATAAAAAAATATTAAGCAAACTAAGGCTAAAAATAAATAAACGTCCATCTAACATAGATAGTGTTTGTTTGTACAGTGTTGCCTATTTTCTTTATGAACATACTAAAAATTAGGTTGAATAATTATGCAAAAAAAATTATTATTAAAATTATTTCACTTCTGTTAATTTCCACTTTGTAGGTTGGAAGGTCGTATGTTGTTCCACACCAGATATATTTTTTTAAATCAATGCCCGCAGCACCGGAAGCCTTTTCTGCCTTCATCTAGATTTTTATCCCTATCTAGATTTTTGTGAGGTCAACTGTGCGGGCTATAATAAACAATCAAAATTAATTATTACTAGCGATGTGTTAACATAATAATTAATAGTGCTTTCGAATAAAATTTTTATTTACAAATGTCAAGAGAAAATGCTGTAAATTATTTTCTAATTCACACGATGGACGCTAGGGGCTAAAACATAATCAAACTAGGGAATTTTTTGGTTGATGGTCCCATATGTGGATAATGGCACTAGCATACACTGTAAATGTTTTGTTTAAAAACACCTTTGTTTTGGTTTCGATGATTTTGAAAAATTAGTGTGTACTGTTTGTTTAGGCGTCTCCGTATTCAGAAAATTGAATAATTATAAAGTTTCAATAGAAAGAAAGAAATAGTGTAAATACAATAAATTTACTTTAAATCCGTTTGCGCAAAAAGTATTTTATTCTGTGGAGAGACATTTTGTAGAAATTTCACAAGTTCTATTTCGATTTCAACTTTGTTAAATTACATTACATTCTCATTTTATTTATATTTCTGATTTTAGCATTATTCTTTACATCACAATTCGTGCAAAATATGAAATTTGTTCAAAACCGCAAAAATATAAAATAGTAAAGTATATGTATCTACAAACTTCGAATTGAATGTTACTACTAGTTATTAAAATCTAAGAATACAGTGCAAAAAAAAACAAAAGTATTGTTAATTTACACAATATTGTGATGTAATAATACATCATAAAAAAGACCAATTACATTAATAAGAAAATATATAAATTTATTAGAAATAAATAATAGTTTCACTTTAGTTGGTATGTTCTGTTTAATTATCTAAACTCGCTAGTTAAAGTTTACAGTTAAAATTCAGTGTCAAGGTCCAAAAGGAGGTACGTTACGGGACTTACAAAGTATCGAACTCTGTTACCTGTTATTAAAATCTAAGAATACAGTTAGCACACTGCACAAGTATTGTTAATTTACACAATATTGTGATGTAATAATACATCATAAAAAAGACCAATTACATTAATAAGAAAATATATAAATTATAAGAAATAAAAATAGTTTCACTTTAGTTGGTATGTTCTGAATTACTAAACTCGCTAGTTAAAAGTTTACAGTTAAAGATTCAGTGTCAGGTCCAAAAGGAGGTCGTTAGCGGGACTTACGCAAGTATCGAACTCTGTACCTGTTAAGCAGGCAATAAGTTCGTTCTTGAGCACACCTTGGCACACTTTCACCAAACTGACTGAATTTTTAAAATTGCGATTCTCTTCGTTCTATGTGAAATTGTTTATTATGCAGTATCACTATTCTCTTGAATTAATTAGTTCAACATTAATTAGATTGGATTATTTTTTTGGCATTTTCTAAATTTGCTTTATCAGTACTACTTTTAATTATAAAAATAAATTATGGAATTAAAAAATTACAAAAGAAATTAATGAAATTTACTTTACAAAAAGTTAGCAATTTTTGCCATTTAGGTGTATATTATGTTGTGTGTACATCAGGCGTCCAATCGCTTTAATGTATTGAACGTTTAGAAAATATATTTAAAATATGGGATTATCATAAAGTAAGGGATAAAGTTTAACTTATTATATATTTTTAACAAATCAAATTAAAAACAAAAAGTAAATTGAATCTAGTTGCTTACATAATGGTACTTTAGTGTATCTATGGAAAAAAAAGAAATGTCATGACAACTAATTGATACAAGTGTCAAACGAAAGTATTGTAATTTAGTGAATTGTTCCGAAAACAAAACTCGCGTAAACGTAAATTATAACGATTTGAACATGGATCTGCAAACAAGAATTGGTTTAGTGCAATGTTATAATGAGCAGGACCGAGCCAAGTGAAAGCGTACCGTAATTTGATTAGCAAATTTGAAAGAACAGGTTCTCTAGCTGACCTTCCGAGATCAGGAAAACCACGGATGAGTGTGGTCCAAGTTGCAGAAGTTCTTCAGGAAAATCAAAACGTAGCCAGTACTAATCCGCTAGGAATCAGCAGTGTGAATGTGATATCAAAATGATTGCAAATGCCATACACCACGGTTTGGAAAATTTTACGAAAATTTCTAAAAATGTATCCCTATAAGCTGCAACTGCTGTTTGAATTAAAGGAAGCAGATTGGGCTCTTAGGTGTGATTTTTCTTTACAAACAATGGCTTAGATGGAAAAAGAACCTGAATGGTTATCCCGGATTTTATGGACAGATGAGGCCCATTTCTCTCTTAATGGTGGAGTGAAAGCTCAAAACTGTTAAATATGGTCAACAGAAAATCCACATGAAATCGTTCAGCAAGGTCTTCATGACAAAAAACCGTTTGGTGAGGTTTCACAGCGAATTTCATCATTGGTTTATACTTTTTCGAGGAAATACAGAATGTGGAAGCCGTATCTGTAACTGTTACTGGTGAATGATATCTGCAAATTTTAAGGGTTTATGCAATTCCACTGTTGTAAAACGAGTACGAAGGAATTGAAAACATGATTTTTATGCAAGATGGAGCTCCTCCGCATATTTACCGACCAGTTAAAGAATTGTTAACTGGGGTTTTTCAAGATCGTGTTATAAGTAGACATTTTGCAAATTTATGGCCACCAAGGTCGCCTGATATTAACCCAGCGGATGACTGGCTGTGGGGATATTTAAAAGATTTGGTGTTTAGAACACGTCCAACAGCGCTGGAGGAATTAAAGGACAGTATTAGGGAGCAAATTCGTGCAATTCAACCGGAAATTTTGCATAGTGCTGTATACAATTTGGAGGAACGGTTGGTAATTTTACAAAAAATGGAGACCATATCGAACAATTACGGTAACCAGTGTTTGGTATCAGAAATCCCATTATTTAAGCAGCTAGATTCCATTTACTTTTTGTTATTAATTTTGTTTGTTAAAAATATATAATAAGTTGAAATATATCCATTACTATATGACAACCTGTTATAAACGCTACGAATGAATAATTTAAGAGTTTCTATTATAAGATTATAAAGAAAGTGAGGCTTTATACAGGGTAATTTTTTTAATTCGCCCATTAGACGTTTCTCAACTGTTAAAAAAAGTGAGAGCTAAAAGTTGGAGCACGGCCATAGTTTCTAAAATATTTTCATCAAAATGGCACTTCCGGTTATGCCGGAAGTGACCATTAACTTTATTTTTTAAATAGAACCTTATATTTTTGTTACCGCCATTAGATTCCTTACTCAATTTGCTCCATTTTGTGTCTAGCTTATTTTTATTTAGTTTCCATGGTTACGGAGATATAACAACTTTTATGAAAAAATGTCGACTTGCAAGGGTTTATTAGAAAAATCATAACTTGTGAACCGTTAATTCCACTGAAATAAATAAAAAACTCCTTGATTCCACAAGAATTGCTCTATCCGATGAGTGGTAGCTAAATTCTGTAGCTTTATTGGAAAAGTCACAATAATTTCGTAAACTTGCGAAACTTCAAATAACTCAATAACTCAATTTTTTGAAATGGAACTCCCCTACTTTCTTATCAGCTGTCGATAGAGAATTGGATTGGCAACATTTTTTTTTCAAATGATCGGTATTCCTATCATTATCCGTTTCTGAAGAAAAAGCATTTTTATGTAAAATTATGAATATTATTCAATTTATTATAATTAGTAGATCGCTTTGGAGCTCCGTTGCTATGGTAAGAGCTGCGTGCAATTGTCTTTATTTATGTTTATTAAGTGAGCCATTTTGACACTTAAACATACAAAATCGCCGATTTCGTTATACAAACGAGCAGGTTTTTTCATTGTTTTGGCGAATGTAATCACATTATTTCAAGAACGTGTCGCTTATTTAATGAAAAATATCAAGATGTACCAGAAATACTCCAAAAAGGTGCAGAACACTACACAAGAATATTATTCAGTTTGGCAAATCAACTTGTTCAAGAAATGTCGTTTTTTGGGTTCTAACAGAAGATAACATCAACATCAATATTTTGGTGTATTTTGAGGTAAATCCTCGTTCATCTATTTATGTAGCTACGGAAGATTCTGGTTTAACTTATTCGACAATACAGAAAATTCGAAAAAAACATAAGAAGCGTCCGTATTCCTTCATTCGCCTACAAAAACAGAGTCGAGATGATTATCCGAAGAGGATTCAATTTTGTGAAGACATGATGATTGAAATTCAACAAAACGAAATCTTTCTTAGAGATGTGATTTGGTCGGACGAAGCAAAATTTGCTCAAAATGGAATAGTCAATAGGAGAAATCGGCATTACTGGGCATCCGAAAATCCTTGACTGTTTGACACCGTCGAATATCAAAGAAAATTTAAAGTTAATTTTTATTGTATGATCATGAGCTCCGATAAGTTCTATATAACGAAAATTTAAATGGGGCTCGATATATTCAGATTTTGCAAAACCAAGTAGAAACCTTCGTTGAAGAATTGCCGTTAAATAGAGCGAGAAGATGCTGGTACCAAATTGTGGATCGAAAATTAACACAACTGTTTGAAGATAGATGGATCGGAAACAGAGGGCCACGCTATGGCCACCCCGGTCGCCGGATCTAACGCCTTTGGATTTTTATTTGTGGGGAGTTATCAAGTCGAAGGTGTATAACCGAATAGTAGGTTCTTTAGAAGAATTGGTTGAGCGAATCCATCAAGCCTTGCGCGAAATTAATCCAGCAGAGCTTGTCAAGATAGTTACCACGGGCGAGCAAGTTAGGCTGGAGATGTGTATTCAGCAAAACGGAGAGCACATCGAACATTTATTCTAATTATTTTGACTTGTAATTGTTTCCGTTAATATGACGTTATCCAATATTGCCATTGTATCCAAATACGCTGTTGTAGTTATTTCTTTTTCTTGTGTTAAAGCCCAAGTCACGTTATTTCTTGTATAATTGATTTCCAAACTGAATAAAATTCTAGTGTAGTGTTCTGAATTTTTGGAGTTTTTTCGGATACACTTAATTTCAAAAATATTGTCACTAAATTGACAGCCTAGGTGCTCGCTATGAAACATGGTTTGCGTAAATTTTTGAGTTTTAAATATGGAAATTATAGAATATCTTAACTAAGCATAAATAAAAACTAATTGCACGCAGCTGTTACCATAGCAACGGAGCTTCAAAGCCACCTACTATTATAATAAATTGAATAATATTCATAATTTTACATAAAAATGCTTTTTCCTCAGAAACGGATAATGATAGGCATACCGATCATTTGAAAGAAATTCCTGTGCAATTAGTGGGTTTTTTTATTTATTTCAGTAGAATTAATGGTTCAAAAGTTATGATTTTTCTAAATCATCCTTGCAAGCAGTAATTTTTCCATAAAAGTTGTCATATCTTCGTAACCATGGCAACTAATTAAACATACGCTAGACAGAAAATGTAGTAAATTGAACAAGGAATCTAATGCCGGTAACAAAAATATATCGTTCCATTTAAAAAATAAAGTTAATAGTCACTTCCGGAAGTGTCATTGTAATGAAAATATTTTAGACGGATAGATCGTCAGAAACTATGGCCGTGTACCAAATTTCAACTTTCTAATCTCTAATCTTTTTAGGAGTTGAGAATCGTCTAATCGGCCAATTAAAAAAATTACCCTGTATAACTACTGTTAAATGTAAAAAAATACATAAAGGTAGCTTTTTCGAATGCTAATTTTTAATTTCCTATTTAATAATTGTTGCATTGGGCAACAATTTTGTAGCGAGACTTATCTAATTCTGGATTTAAATTGAAGAAGTTCAATGAGATAGTTGACCCAACTTTGTCAATCCTTCTTGACAGGTCTTCTAGATTTTCGAACGATTGTTTTGGACATACGTAAGCTTTTTCTTGCACAGCATTCCGTACAGAATAATCCAATTGGTTGCAGCTAGGAGAATTTGGATGTCATTCGTTAGCTCTAACAATGATGGTACATTTTCTATTAAATAATTTTTTTTCTAATAGATCTATGAGACGGGACACTATATTGAATAAAAATGTAATGTTATCGGGAAAAAGTCGACTAAATTCCGGGATAACTCGTCTCGGAAATGTGTTATATGATTACCAACGTTTGTTCAAATAACTGATTGATTAAAGAAAAATAATCCAGTTGTTCAGTACAGTCTAACTCACGACGTAGTTTTGCTGCTGCGGTGATACTCGAGTTTGCAAACGTTTGTATAATTTTATACCTAAACGTTTTTGCATTACATGAACTGACGAGACAAGTATTCTTTGGAACAAATGTGAGTCCGGATTAATTTCCTGCGATCGTGATAATTCTTCAACGAGTTGTAAATTAGCATCAGTTCAAATAGTTCTCAGACCTCCACTGTCATCCCTTTTTGAAATGAGTCCGATTTCTCATTTTAACCAGAAATTCCTTGCAAATTGGTGTACCCGAATATTTTTTTTGCTGTGCAAATTCTTGATCAGCACCAATTCTATTCTTGTAAAATGTGAGGCAATTGCGAAAAGAGACACTAGATATGTAGTTGTAATAGTAGTTCTAACTTATTTTGTGTCACGTATGGTTGAAATTGACGAATATTAGTATATTTGGATATCATATGTAGGATTTTAAATTAATGTTAGATTACCGTGATTTTTATTTTTTAAGTTTGTTATCACAGTTTTGTTAAAAGGAATTGAATTCATAACGGTTGAAGAAAGTTTTAAGAAACATATGTGTCGGCTTAAATTTATGTTTGCTATCGTGTTTGATAGCGAGAGGTTCGGTCGCGAGTAAATATATCTGTGTACTTTCGAGCTTATCAATTCATTTATGGATTAAGTTGTTAATGGGGAATTTATAGAAAATTTATTTGGTTCAATCGGATTTCTAGTTGAAAAACAGGATGTTTGGATCTCGATTCTAGGTATCAGGTTCTGGGAAATGTCCATCGTGAAGTTTTAGTATGGGAATTTTTTTTAGAGTGGCGGTTGACTTGATTTTGGGGGTTATTCTTCGAATAGTTAGTGAGAGTTAGGCTGTGAAGAGAACAATCGGAAGTTTGAGCGAGTGATGTAGTTATCGGGCACGCAAAGTTTACCTGCATTCTACCCGGTGTTACCTGAAACTAGCGTACGAAAGTTAACACTTTTTATTGCTTGTGGATTATATATAGGATTCAACCACCCCCGGGGAAATTTTTGGGTTGTTGTTCATCGGTTAGTAGTAACATTTTCGTTTCCATTTAAGTGTGTATTTTAGTGCTTTTCTAATTTTTGGAGTAATTTTACGCTTTAGGCAAATTTAAATAAGTCTATGGTAAATTTGCGTTTAGAAAAATGCGCCAAATTGTTGTTGTTCACTTCATTGTACCACCAGCCTGTTCAAAGATGGACAATAAATTGCTGTAAATAAAGTTGCTAAGGTATTTTTTGTATATAAGTGACAAATAATTTCGTGCAAATAAGTTAATGATTGTGTTCCTAACTTCATGTGATGCAGTTAGTTCAAAAAAGGCCGCTTGATTTAAACATATCGCTGTTTATTTGCGATTGTAAATTAAAAGTTAGTTTACCGGATGGGACATTTTGTTCACTGCAGCGCTCCGTTTAGAAAAAATAAACTTCTACTGTTATTTTTCCGATCAATTAACGAAGGGTCAATCGTAGGAGAATTGCCTTTGCCACTGTGAGATGGAAAGAAAAAGTTAAACTGAAAATATGTGCAAATTTAAGGTAATTACTTTTGTTTCTTTGTAATTTCATTAACAATTATTGAACTGTATATGAAAATTCAGATGAACATTCAGACGATTGATGTCATTTTACCCAAGCGTGTTAACCGTCTTTAGTAATATATCATATCGTGTGTTATTTTTGTTTTTATTATTTTATACTAATACCTACATCACATTAACATTATTTGCAAATTGTATAAATTTATATGATAAAATAGCTTCGATTACGTTCTTGTTGATAATTATTTTAATGGCAATTTTTGGAATTAGATGGCGTTGCAGTGACGACGCTTTCATTATTGCTGTTTATGATTTTGATGATAGCTTTTAACGTCAACAAGTTAGGAGAGATTTCACTGTTTGATTGTTATGCTAGATTTTTTTAAGATACAGAATTTCACTGATAAGAATGAACGTAAACTAGAATTAGAGCAAATAAAGTTGATGACCTATCAGCTGGTCTTTTAGTACGTCATTTTGTTCTGATTACGCGCTAATCTTTTAAAGCTTATACATAAAGCACCGGACCGAGGCTCTTATTTTCCCGATTCACCTGGGGTATGCGGATTAAGGTAAACAAGTTTTTTGTTTCGTTTGTACTTTGGCGTGGAATACTCGCATTTATGTGCTTAGAAGGCGATAATTTCGATTATAAACAAACTGGCGCCCAGCCCTAACCACTGAGCTACCGGCCCCCTTCTCTTATCTGTTACACCAGATTCTACGGCTAGTTTCGCCTATACCATTTGAAGCATTTGTAAGATTATTTTCGGGTTTTATTTTCCTTAGTCACATTCTTCTTGTGGATTAAGTTCTCAATGTTAAAGCTTTTGATGATGAGCAAGAACTTGCACATTGGTACATAGACTAAGTGAGTCAAGATACTGTGCTGTTTTGGAAGTTTCAAGGATGTTGAAGGCACGCATTGGCGAATAAGCAACTGGATCATGTGGAAGATAGACTCCGTTATTATTGTAATGGTTCTTGAAAACTAAGCTGTCAATAAGCGAATATCACTATTATTCAAGCAAAACAAATGGGAGTCTGCTACAGAAATCTGTGTTATAATCACGTTACACTTTAAGAAAGTTCTTTCTAGTTTGTAGAAAAAAGATAATTCAGTGTGTAGTCTGTAGGCAAAAATACATTTGTAAAAATTTCTTTCACCATTGGTCGATAGTTCGGATTCAAATGGGCGAATAAATGTAGTGGGCGCTACTCCAAAAAAAACAATGCAACTGTGTTGGCAGAAGTGCATAATATGACTACATTAATGAGGATGAATAGCGTACAAGTAACTTTGTGGCAAAAAATGTGTGTAAGACAGTATTTATTCCAAAAGTAATAGTTCAAACGTGCTTACTGGCTTATCATGTACCAGTCATTTCGTCTGGAGTCATTGCTGTATTCCTTCATTATACGAACTTTGTCACTACGTGTTACTACGGTGGCCGAACATCACCCGTTTCAGTGTCATTATGTATCTTTGTAACATCTAGTAACACATATTAGTAGTAGGAGTAAAAATGATATTTTGTGCGGTGAAGTTAACGTTTATGTCGAACTAAGTGACTCAAATAGTCCAACATTATCCACGGAACGTCATAATTACGTAATAAGGCTGGTAAGTAGCCTATTACTACCGAATGCACGAATCACGAACGAGTGAGTGTCGAAATGTAAACGAGTGCGTAATAGGCATTACCACCCTAGTGTACTATACTTTTTCTACGGCTATAGAGTATAAGAGAAATATAATCATTGCACGTCTTACACACGTATCCACTATCAAAGTAAACAGTTTAGTCACTTCACTTTGAAGGCTTATTTTACAAAATTGGCGGGGCCGATTTCCCTAAAATTTTTGCTATTTAACAATTGATATATTGTTATTAAAACATGTAAATTCTAAGTGCTTAATTGGCGTAGTTTTAAAACTGTAGAATTTTATTTACATTACAATAAGGTACTATAAATCGTATCACTTTTCAACACGCTCGACTTGTAACCTTCATAAACATTTTATTTTCCAATAATCAATAAACTGCATCAAAGATTGACAGACGAGTGTCCGAATTTTCCAAAAGTATGTTAAAAAGATGGGTAAAGGAATGAATTGTACTTATAAAAAATTAGAGAACAGGCCAATCTTGATGGAAGCTACTACAATAGCTGCTAAAAGAGCTGAATATTTATATTCGATTAAAAGGTACAGTGAAACGGGATAGAATATTTTTTTACTGACGAAACATGGCGAGGTGCAAACCACCCAAGAAAATTTGATTGGGTGGAATTTGTTACCACAGAAAACCGCGCGAGTTTTGATCAATACCGAGGGACAATTGAAGAAATTAACAGATTCAGAGGGGAATCAAGCGACCTTCTGAATCTGGACTAAGTGATTATATTGGATATTGGCAACGAAAACGGATTTTTACCTGGTTATACCAAATGCTTCGTTGGAAAAAAGGTTCGGCCATGATGAAATGAATAAACAGCATTATGAAGAATGGTTACGATATGTGTTGGTAGTTAATCCCAGGTAAATCGGTGACTGTGCTAGATCAAGCACCGTACCACACAATGATAGATTCAGATTTTAGAAATCCAACAACCGCCTGGAGAAAACGAAATATAATTGAATGGTTGAACAAACGGAAAGTTCTGTTATCAGAGAAATTCATTTCACTTAACGAAATGACGAGGGCTTCACTTTTGGAATTATCTCGTATGTACATTTATAAAAAACAATATTTGCCTGAAAGAGTAGTCAAAGAATTACGAGAAGACAGTGTTAAAATGTTATGGCTTCCATTAGCCCACTGCGAATTTAATCCAATTGCATTGATATGGGATTATATAAAAAATAGAGTTGCAAAGGAAAACACAACGTTCAAAATAAAGGACGTTTTGGAACTTTGCAAACTAACGATTAACATTACAAACTGTGTCAAATATCTTTTGGAATAATTGTGTCGATCATGCCAAGAAAGTCGAAGACATACAGAGAAAAGGAAAATTTAGTACACGTCCGCATAGAAACGTTAGTTATAACGCCATTTTCTACTGGAAAATGGCCTGTGGTTAAAATGTCTAATTTTTTGATATGTATTAGTTTTTGTCGTATTCATCAATATTGTTCATAGGCACAAGTTCATCCTATGGCTAGTTTTAGAAATACAGGGTGTTAAAGTTTCAAAATACCTTCTATTCAAAATATCTTCTAAATGCGATTTTTACATCTTTATACGATATGTAGTGGTACACAAAGGGTACCATTCAATCTTATTTACGGGGTGATACACATTTTGACGTAGTTTTTTTAAAACATTATTTTGTTAAATTATAGCCACATAATTACTGCTGTAAAAAACTCTTCTATATGATATTGTGTTGGTTAAGTAAATAGTTATAAATATATATTATACAAGGTGAGTCATAAGTTTTGTCTTAATCATCAATTCTTTTTCAAATCAAGTAACGGAACCCTCTGTATGTAGAAATTGACTTTGACTTCATTTTATCCTTTAGTTAGACAGATTAGGTACTACTTAAGATTGTACAAGGCGATTCAGTAAGTATTAAATGCAAAGTAATTAAATATAACAATAAGTCGAAAAACCTTTCTTTTCTTCATCACCCTGTATCTAACATTTGACTCGGTCAACGTATATTGATTTTAAAATCTTCGAATACAGTATATTATAATGATTTTGTTCCTAAAGTTTCGTTTCAATCCTGAGCAGATTTGCAGATAGTCTGGCAAGTTTCACCAAGACATGTCAATGAACAATGAAATTGTCAGCGTTTTTCAATACTTATGGAAAGTGGCCTTTGGTAAAAATGTATAATTTTCTGATATACATTAGATTTCGACGTACTCATCAATATTGTTCCGAGCACAAAATTATCCTATGACTAGTTTTAAAAATATAGGGTGTTAAAGTTTCAAAATACTACAATTCGCATTTTCATTAGAAATTACTACGTTAATTTTTTCTGCAAAATACGATTTTTGCATCTTTATGGGATATGTGGATATACATACAGGGTATCATTGATTCTTAATTACAGGGTGATACACAGTTTAACGTTATAGTTTCTTAAAAAAATTATTTTGTTTTATAACAGCCACATAATTGCTACTGTGGATGACTTTTCATTGGGTGTCATATTGTGTTAGTTAAGTTAATAGTTAAAAATACATGTTTTGTCCCAATCATCAACTCTTTTTAAAATCAAATAACGGAACCCTTTGTATACGGGAATTGATTTTGACTACATTTTATCTTTGAGTTAGACTCAAGAATATACAAGGTAATTCAATAATTTTACAAAATACTAAATATGACAATAACTCGAAAAACCTTTCGTGTTTTCATTACCCTGTATCTTAAAATTAACTCCTTCAAGGTATGTATATAGATTTTAAAATCTTCGACTACAGCTTGTTATACTGATTTTGTTCCCTAATAATATTAGATTTGTAGCAATTACCAGGGAATAGTGGTTCTAGGACATTCCGCCCCCAAACATCCCGCCCCCGCACATCTCGCCACCACACATTTCGCCCCCACACATTCCACCCCCGGATTGATTAATAGTGCAAATTTTGTGCTTAAATTAAAATGGCTAGCTCTGTTACCCTTTTCTTTCCACACACCCCGTGCATGTGTCATAATAAAACTTCATTTTGGAATATATATTTATAATAATATATTTCACAGTAATAACTTACGCATTAAAATTAATGATATAGTTAAAAATTGAAATTATGTGCGATTCCTCGCAAATATTCCAAGGGTGCCCTATTCCCAAAATCTTGAGCAATAGCCTTCACACGTTGAGAATGAGCTGCGTACGTTTTATTTTGCGGTGGTGCAGGTGCTCGAGCCATCAGTTGATTTACAAGAAAGTTATTCAGTAATTGTTCCTTTTTCAATGAGTTTATGAACTTAAAGACATTTGGGAAATCGTCGCATATGCCTTGAAAGTGACGGTGCCGCCTCTCAATATGGTTATTTGTACGATGCATATTTTCCAAGGTACGACCATACATATTCCATAGTTCAATACGGAATGAGGGTGGACGTCTTTGCAGACGCCCACGGCGGCCAATATAGGTTTCCTCGAAATAATATAATATCCCTTAAGCTTCCTGCGGATAATCTCCCACTTCCGTCAATATATCAAAATATTCAGATACCTGTGCAGGGGGTACGAAGGCAAGGACAGGAAGCATTCATATCCGTAGAGCGAAAGCGGCATCCCTTTGATAATTTACCTGAAATCAAAATTAAGACGATTACTTATATAATATAATAATTTATGATTATTTTATTACCTGCAATCCCATAGACTGAATTTTTCTCTAAACACTCTGTGTCAAATGGAAAAAAACATCCGGAGACTTGAATTTCAGGAAACTCTTCTGTAAAGGCATCAATAGCAGCCCTTTCAAAATCTAGCAGCAATTGCGTTGGCTGTAATCCAGGACAAATAATTTTAAGTTCCTGCAAAAGTTTTTTGTAGGTCGCCTTGGTTTTGTTTGGTAACAAAACGTAAACTACGGGTAGTATGGTGTCGTAAGCTTGCACATGTATAGTGTACATTTGATTAAATAAATTCGGAGCAACCGAAAATGTAGCGCACCCTTGGCTACTTCTGGCCAAAACATTAAGATTTTGTGTGGTCGAAAAATTCTGCCAGGCAACAGAGCTTGTTCCGAATCGTACCGGAGAAACTGATGTTCTTCCCCATGAATTTCAATGATTTGATAGTTTTGTGGAATGGTATCCTTTCTGGGCAACCGACACAAAACATGATCTTCAACGTTTTCCAGACACGTCGCCAATGTTTGTTGTATTTTTAAAACTAGTCATAGGACGATTTTGTGCTCATGAACAATATTGATGAGTACGTCGAGAACTAATACATATCAGAAAATTATACATTTTTACCAAAGGCTACTTTCCATAAGCATTTAAAAACGCCGACAATTTGATTTGACATGACTTGGTGAAGCTTGTCAGAATCTATCTGCAAATCTACTCATAGGATTGAAACGAATCTTTAGAAAGAAAATCATTATAATACACTGTATTCGAAGATTTTAAAATCAATATACCGTGACCGAGTCAATTTTAAGATACAGGATGTTTAAAAAAAGAAAGGTTTATCGACCTATTGTTATATTAGTATTTTGCAAAATTATTGAATCACTGTATAATCTTAAGTAGTACCTAACCCGTCTAACTAAAGGATAAAATGAAGTCAAAATCATTTCCCACATACAGAGGGTTCCTTCCTCTATTCGATTTTAAAAAGAATTGATGATTGAGACAAAACGTATGAATCACCTTGTATAATATATATTTATAACTATTTACTTAACTAACACAATATCATATCCAATGAAGAGTCTTTCACAGTAGCAATTATGTAGCAGTAATAAAACAATATAATTAAAAAAAAAAAACTATAATGTCAATATGTGTATCACCCTGCAAATAAGATTGAAAGGTACCCTTTGTGTACAACTACGTATCCTATAAAGATGTAAGTAAAAATCGCATTTAGAAGATAGAATGAACATCAATACTTTCAAACCAAATATAATGAACATGGTAAAGTAAGTATTTTGAAACTTTAACATGCATTAATACCGGAAACCATTTTGCCGCACTATATAAATTGTGATTTCTCAGTAGAGGCGACACAAGTTGGCGCGTTGAATTCTCTTCCTCTGTGTGCAGTTAGACGTTATCCTTGTCCAACGAAATATTTATTTCTATCCCTTGGTTAGTAATTAAGAAAAAAATCGATCTTTCCGTAGTTATAGGTTTTAATGTACATTTTGTAAAAATATTGCGTGTAACGCTTAGAATAAGGGAGTTAACAAGCGTGGCATTTTTCATTTATTATACGGTTTTTAAGTAATAGAAAGTGATGAGATCAGCATCAACCTCTAAGCGAAGGTGTATACCTACGTATACCTAAAAATGAAGGCAATCCATTAATTAGTGTTTCTCGAATATATTTCGCTCTAGTACTTAGCTAGATGTAACAAAAAATATCAAATTACATTCACATACACAAAAACAAATATATCGACTATGATGCAAGTTGTTTGATTAAAAATTAAAATGAGCCTAATAGTGTTCGAAATATAAACGTTTAGTCAGCTGACTACATTTTTTACTTTGATAGTAGTGTTGTATTACAAGATTTTATGATTTATTTGAAATCTCACGTTAAATGTTAGAACTAAAATAAATTAGAACTAGTGACGCAACTGGTTTTGTTAGTTACCCTGATATTAAACGAACTAATCCAATTTTATTTATAGTTAATGATAGTATGAAACTTTATTTTCTCAAGTTATTGTTCTAAAGTAATGTTAATCCTAAAGAAAAGTAGTAATAACTGAGTTAAGGTGGTACTGATACATGTATTTCGAAGTATTGAAATTTAGTATTCTATTTAGGGGCAGTTGCTGTTTTACTAAACACAGAACTGTCAATATAACTTTGTGCTACACTTGACGACCTGTATGTCTTTTAGGAGCCGGCAGATCAAATACAGGGAGGCCAAACGAGGAGGGGGTGGAAGACGATATAAGTTAGAGAATGATTTTTGGACCAAGGGTAGATATCAATAGGTACTACATTTTAAGAATATTTTTGATCATACAGGGTGTTTCACGTTATTGGAGCAAACTAAACATATTTTTAAACGAAACACCCTGTAAATTACCACATTTTTGGAAAGCCCATCACACACGCTTTCATGTAATACCAAATTGTATAGGTCTATCTCCTTTGGTTTCAGAGATATTCAATTGTTTTTCGAAAAAATTATCCCGCTTGCGGTCGCCGCCACTGATTTGTTAGGCGACTTTTGTTTATTTAAAATGACAAAAAAAATTTGGTGGTACTGTAGTATTTTGAAATATCTTAATTTTCATATCTTATACCTAAAATTAATAACTTTCAAAATATTCTCAGTTTATTTGTGAAATTGCGATTGTAATACAAAAAGATTGAAAATAGAGATATTAAGTTGGCCATGGGATTGTAGTTTCTTACTAAAAAAAATTTTCAAGCAAAAACAAGAGTTAAATATAACAATTACAAATTGACTGAATTAAGTTATTCTAAATTTAACAGAATGTTTTGAACAAAATTGTTGCATACTCTTACACAAGTCACTCTTTCGTTCAAATCAAATTTAAATCAATCGTTAATGAAATTTCTAAATTTAAATCAGTCCTTAGTAAAATTTCTGAAGTACTCAATTTGATTATGTTCAAATCAAATTCCATTCTCTACGTCTTTTTGTAAATTTAAATTGGTTATTGATCAAATAACAGATTATTTGGAATTAATGTTTAAACTCGTAATTAAAAAACAAGAGTGCCCTGACAATATTGCGTTGAAAAAAGAAAAATTTGTAACAATTGGTTATATTCAGTTTAAACTTAATTTGTGTCTTAATTTATTCAAAGTGTTGAAAATGACTCAAATACTCGGGAAATGTTTTTAATGATTTTTATTCTTGGAGAATGTCAAAAAACTGCTCACTGCAAGTACAAAAAAAAAGTCGCGACCTAAGGCGTTTCAAGCCCTTTTACAAAGATTTGAAGAAACAGGTAGTGTTAAATTTAAAAAAAAACGGAATGTAGCTAATAAAGCGGTGACAAATGATGAAAACCAGCTTACAGTTTTACTTGCAATCCAAGAAAATCCTCATGCAAGTACTTAAATATCACATATGACTGATATAAAAAAATGTAGCGTGAAAAATACATTAAATGCCCATAAATACAATGGATATCATATCGAACTTCATCAACAACTATATGGTCAAGATTTTGTACAAAGAATTAATTTTTGCAAAAAATTGCAAAAGTTCCTAATTTTCTCAATTATGTATTATTTAGTGAGTAATGGTTTACTGAACAGACATAACATGCATTATTATGGTAATAGAGCTCTAAATTGTGTAGGTATGGGCATCCGCCATTTTGATCCTCGCGTTTCTAACCTTCTAATGTAAGCACTTACCTTTATTATAAATAAATGTGACTGTACATTCCATTTAATAAATAATAAAATATGCTTCTTTGTGAAAGAAATTTATTTTTTCAGGTTCTTTGTATGAAAACTTGACAGCTCATGATTTGTTTTAAAATTGTAGTGCAATTTTGAAGCAAGCATTTTACATGAAAAATAATCATAGACAGCACTCTAGGCATTATGAGCGATTGAAAGTATCGGTGGGATGTAAAGTTCTATTATGGCAAATTTGACAGCTGATTAAAATTAATTAATATAATAAAAAATATTTACCTACATTAAAACTCAACAAACCATACAATTGATGCGACTAAAATTGATTTCGATTATCAGGATAATGATTGTAATTAATGAAATGCAGGAATTAAAAGGTGAGTTATAAATTTATTACGCATCATAACAAATTTGTAGTTTTTAATCACAGATAATGTAGATACATCATGCATTTTACATTTTTTATTCATTAGCCTTATCTTAATATTACATCAAGATCTTACTTCGATTTAAACTACACGAGCTTTTTTGGCGGATGCAGATCCATAAACAGTTTTTTCCTTTTGGAGTTTTTTGAAAAATTTCTTATGCTAAATGATCTGATTGTAAAGAAGTGCTTCACAATCTTACACATTACATCGCAGTGACAGTTTCCAAAATCGATATCTGCTTTTTTTAGAATAAGTTCCATTAGAGGCAGTGTACCATTTCTCATAATGAAGTTTCTATACAAATTATAGTAATGTTCACAGAACAAAATAAGACATGGCTGTTTTAGCCCACCCTTGTTTAGCGCGTGTACATTTTCGCTTTTGCTACAAACTTGCAGTTTGGACAATTGTCTCTGGATAAAAAGTCAGAGCGTGATTCGCAGACCCGTTTCATAACAGCATTCGTCGCACATCCAGCTAAATAATACATGTTTTTGGCGTCGAAATCTTCGACGAAATCACAAAAATATGTGAATTCAACTGGCAATACTTCTATTTCCGCCATGAGGGTCAGTGTTTTAACAGTGACCGAATTTTCATGCAATGAATTTTCATTATTTTTCTTTTTGTTATCGCAGAAATCTAACAAAAAAATGTCCGAATCGTTACAATAACTCGACCGTTGAACATCAGAAACAAATTGAGCCACGGATATCAATCGAATTGCCCGTAAACACTCTAGTGCTGATGGCATGTTTCCTGCTTTCCCCCGAACCTGGGAAAAGATATTTTCAGTCGCATCTTGCGTAAATCGATGCCCTATCATGAAAGCAAACTCATTTTCAAACAGAAATTCAGCCATATCGCAGAATGACAGTGTTGCAAGAATAACTGCAAAGTTTAACGGTTTCCAATGCTTGTCGAACACTATATTTTGAAATAATTCTATAATACCGTGAAGGAAAATGTATTTCCTGTCGCAATTTCTCGCGGTTATGGAAGTTTTTCTTATTTTAGAGTTAACTAAAGAAAACCACTCGTGCATTACACGAATGAAATTAGCAGTGGATAAAGCTTCTTGCGAAAGGACATTTTCCTCCACAGCCATTTCCAAGGCGACCGCTGTTTGTAAAGAAAAAAATCGAATCGCCGCTCCGACATTCATTTTATCAAAATTGCTAGGTTCAACATCTTCGCGGCGTAAATGATACAAACGTCGAATCTCGTAACCATTCTCGATTTCTCGTAAAAACAGATCTTCTACGTATGATCCTTTCATTTCTGCAGAAGGTAAATTTTCGCACTCCATGTAGTCTATCGGGAGATAAACTGTTTGTCGTAAAAGAGCAGACTTCAAGTTTTTTAAAATGTCACAAACGTCAGGAATTGCAAAAATTTCATGATCGTTGAAACTGAAAAAATTGCTGCGATTTTCATAGCGCGTTACATTTACTCCGAAAGAACTGAAAAGGACACTATTTCTAGAAGCCAAATCTGAAGAAAGTGCCAGAACATGAAGCCCACAACTTTCTACAGCTGATACACATTCTTCCATGAACGATTTCAAAATTTGTGCACTTATACCCTCAGAAGGCGTAACATGACAAGCGACAATTTGTTTCCACGGATTTTTAATGCCCCTTGCCAAAACAACAAAGATTTTTGACCCAAGTATATTTGTATCGTCCCCTAATGTAACGTTACCAACAAACTTGCCTTTGAATTTATTGTAGTCAGATTTTGAAGTTATGACCATTTCATCATACGAAAGTAGACAAAATCCCCAGAGGTGCCGTCACAAAAAAACAAAATAGCAGAAGGTGCCTGTATTCTACTGTCTGTTAAATTTAAAATAAATCATTAATCAATTTGTAATTGTTATATTAACGGTTATCTTTACTACTACTACTTTTTTTTTTACTAAGAAACTACAATCCCGCGGCCAACTTAATACCTCTATTTTCAGTCTTTTTGTATCACAATCGCAATTTCACAAATAAACTGAAAATATTTTGAAAATTATTAATTTAAGTATAAGACATGCTTGATGAAAAAGAAAAAATATCAAACAAAGCATAACAAAGCATCGAATAACACGAACATCATGGGAGAGTGCCATTTAAAAAAATTAAAAAAAGTTGATTTTACAAACAGTGACACACCTTGTACGTTATTAAAAAATCTGAAAATTAAGATATTTAAAAATACTACAGAACCACCAAAATTTTTTTGTTATTTTAAAATAAACAAAAGTCGCCTAACAAATCAGTGGCGGCGACCGCGAATAGGATAATTTTTTCGAGACAATTGAATATCTCCAAAACCAAAGGAGATAGACCCATACAATGTGGTATCAAATACGTATTTTATGGGCTTTGTCATGTGTATGTAAACGGCGTGTATATATGTACGTATTTTTTTTCTTTTTTGCTAGTGACTCAATTTACGCCAACGAAACTTGTTGTTTCTTTTGTGTTCATCAAGGTACAAGTGAAAGTAACAATAGATTTTGATTTTTTTAAGTTGTAGGGCTTTCGAGTCAAACTTTTCGTATTGCCATTTAGATTTGATTTCTGGAATTGGCAATTATATATTTTAAATTTTAAAGTTGAATCCAAATTAGTTTTCCTGTGAATTTTGATAAAAGGTTTCAATAAAATAAAATGTAGTTGTAGATAAGAAAAGTTCGCATTTAAATTGTAGGACGAGATTATTCCTTGGTTTGCTTGTTTAAGCAGGGGCTGTTGATGTTAGCTTTACTTATAGCGTTTTAGTAATTGACGCCGTGTATCTGCCGGAGTATAGTATCTCAATCCATTAGTGTTAAGTAATTATCGTTATCGTTAAGGGAATAAATCTGTGGACGACAATTTGCAGTTGAGCCGTACACGCCGCAGCGTTAGCAGTTTTTCGTTTAGGTCAAAGTTGGTGAAGAAATATGCTGCAATATTATGGTGAGGGGGTTTGAAAGGTTAAGTGCGCGGGGGATTCTTGATCTGACTTCCGTGAGTAAAGGATGTGAATTTGGGAGGTAGGGCGTGCCTTTTTTTTTTAATGCCTGGAGGACCGAACCTTTCGGAGAAGTTGTTTGCAACCAAAGCACCAGGTTGGTGGATATTTGTGTCGACATTCATCCCTCTTGGTAATTTCTGTTGAAGTTACGGAACGTGGGGTCAATTAAAAAACATTTCACAAAGGGATGTGTTTATCTAAGTGCATCTTGGTGGTGAAATTTTGAGACGCGCTAAATGCGAATTTATATTCTCACCTTTACCACGCTGTATCCAGTTTACAATCAATGTTTTACTAAGGCATGTTTGTATTAGTCGACCTATCTTAATGTCAAATTTCTCCAGTTGCTGCATGGTCCATTAGTAATAGGACTGGTCTCTCTCTCTCTCTCTCTCTATATATATATATATATATATATATATATATAGAGAGAGAGAGAGAGAGAGAATTCTATCCAAGCTGCCGAATCTGAGCCAGTGAATCCCGGACAGTGAGTAGTGCGGTGTGGATATATTGAAACTGCATTCTATCAATAATGTCCCAAAGAAGTATTTAGCGATTGTCGAAAACAAAAATGTGATATAGGGATATTCAATTACTTCATGAAACGGAATTTATTTCCGTGTTGCTTTGTTGCAATGTTCCTTACCGCACACTCTGTCCGCGCTTGAGTTAAGAAATAAAACTGATTATTTTTAACGGTATTTATTAACAACTAACGTTACACTTCTTGACAATAATTGACAGCACTATTTTTCATTGCAATTGAGAATTATGAAGTTCATATTAAAAATTTTGTATTTTTACTAAACTAAAGGAAAAACTAACTGCTCTCTCACCTGGTTTTATAACTTTTACATTTTTAATCCAAGTAAACAATACTAAGTTGAAAACACTGACGTTTGCGTTCCAAGAAAAATTTTGATTTTGAAAATGTTAGATCCACAAAGATTTATAATGATAATATACAGGGTGTAAGTTAAAGGTTGGGTTCTTTAGTAAAAACAATATATTACTTCCACATCCCACGGATGGGAAGTACTGTATCACTAAAAAAATGTTCAAAAATTTTTATTTGGTCAATCGCTTTAAAATGTTCGAAAACGTCTGAAAACAAAATTTCAGCAAAAAACGTGTGTGTGCGTGCGTGTGTGTGTGGGTGCGGGCGCGCGCGCGTGCGTGTGTGGGTGCGTGCGCAAGCGCGTGCTTGCGTGGGTGGGTGGGTGCGTGCATGCGCGTGTGTTTGTGTCTGTGTGTGTGTGCACGTGTGCGAGTTTGCGCGTGCGTGCGTTTGTGCGTCCTTAACTTTCGAAGGACAACATATGAACTTGAAATTTGGCACACATATAGATGTCAATATAGTTGTACAGGGTCTGTAGACCCTTACGTGGCCGTTAAAAACGACTGCAAAACATGATCATCGGAAAAAACGACATTATATCCAATTGTCACGCAATCTATTGTTTAATGCGAAAATAACTCTTGTCTGCGACATAATTTCCTAAAGGAGATTCTTTTATTCTGCGACATGCAGTTGGTCTTGATCAAGCAAAATGTGTTCGCTCTATGGCATTTTGGACTAGGTCAAAGGGGTGATCTCGCAAGTATCCCACCAAAGCATCGTCTTCTTGTGTTGTAATTCTAGGCCTTCTAGGCGACTTTTTGTTTTTGAGGCTTTCAAAGGTCTCCCATTTATTTTTTGAACTAAGTTTTTATTTCTATTCATAATACGAGAAACTTCTCTCACTGGTACACCATCTTCTAGGTACCTAATTAGTTATTTTAGCCCTTTAACATAGCTCAATTGAGGCATTTTGTATATTTACAATTTGTAAGCTTCGCAATAAACATTTTTAAAAATTAATTTGAAATTGACGGATACTAAAAGTCATCCTGACTTTTGTATGTGAAATATTTTGACTAGTCTAAAATCGCTGTCTCACAGGTTTATGAACACAACCGTATATTACATTGTACTTTGGAAATTCCAACACGGAGTTTTAAATCGGAAATTAACAAAGAACGGCAACTAAAAATTTTTGGAAAATAAGAATCAACATTTTTAATTAATAACATCTCGAGTAACATCTAGAATATTGTAAAATTTCACTGTCGTTTCACTGAGATGATAAAATTCGAAGTTTGTTTTTTAGAATTATTGTTAAAATTTACTTTTTGAATGATATTTTTGTGAATTCTTTTAGGTTAGTCATAATTTAAATAAAAATTTCTCAAATCTTTAATAATGGTTTTACATTCTTTTTGTTAGATGAATTATAATTTACTAAAACGTGGGAAACTTTTTAATCAAAATAAGTCAGATAGACTTTTTAAATATTTTCTTCTAAAGGCGCCTCTGAAAATTTTTCAGTTACATCTGCACAATAATAATATTTAAATTTCTTTAGTGCAGAATTTGCTAAATACCCGGCGGTAGAGACATGATACAATAAAACATTGTACCATGTGGTCGAAAGGTGACTGAGGATGGATAAACGAGCGGACCCGAGAGAAATGAGACGGATGTTTGAAGTGCTGCCATCCAAGTTCGAGGCGGATTTTCGTGCGTGTTTCGCTCCCATAAGGTTGCAAGTCTTATTCTGTTTATAGTCAATGGTAATATGTAATAAACCTGAACAAAAATATGGTTAAAATTTTAGAGTTTGGGTTCTGCAAAAAAGAAGAATTATAAAATGCAAATTGACGTGTACCTACACACCGTATATATAAATGTAAAGGTGAAGGATAAGTATTTTCAAGTGTTTTAGGTTATTTAAGCAAATCAAGCCCTTTTGGCCTTAAACCAACTCTAAAAAATTTATAAAAAAATAGGAACTCAGTTTAAGTAGTAAAAAAGTTTAATAAAAACTTACTTTGTCAACAAGCTTTTGGAGAACATGGAAATTAAAAAGATTTATCGTACACTAACTACATTTAACAAAGTACAAATAAAAAGAAGGTAGAGCCCTTACGGATTAAAACAGACTTTAGTTGTGTAGATAATCTAGTAATGGCGACTGCAACACTTCCCATTGTAATTTAGTCAATGAACAATTGGATGTGTTACCATTAATAGATCGTCTACTCAACTAAAGTCTGTAGTAATTTGTCAAGTCTCCTTTTTACATGTATTTTAGAGAACGTGGTTCCCTTGGTAGTATTTGGACAGTGTCATGGTTCGTCCAAGATATTTACATATAATAATGAGTGAAATGTTCCCTAGTACTATTATTTGATACTATTTTTTTTAAATAGTTTTGGAATATGAGATTTATTGTGCACCATGTTGTTGGACCTTTAGAGCGATGAAGATTGTGTACACGTATTGTTATACAATTTTCGAACCGATATTTCGTTCTGGACTGCTCGGTTTGCGTTGTTTTGGAAATACGAATACATCGAACCCGGTAACGGTATTTTAAAAATAAAAAATAAACCTTAAACTTAGAATAATTATTCTTAGTTTGAAAATTATTTATTTATTTTTCTTTAGGATGCTTTATCACCAAATTCTGATACGGCTTCAGGGAATCGTTCAAAAATTGAAGTCTCAACTGAAGCTCCGAAAGTTTCTAATACTTTTAACATACCGAAAAAGATAAACGTGCTCTCTGAATATATAATAAAACCAAGCACTTCCCTTCACTTCGCAGAAATAAATACAATAAATCCAACCTTCAGCCAACCGAGTAGTAGCGGCATCATACTAAATAAAATTAAATCTGATAATCATTGTCAACTTCCTATAGTGATAGTCCCTTCCAGAGAATCAGTTTCACATTTACCAATTAGATCTGAGTTGGATCTTCCAATCATTGTTGTTGAAGAAAATGATTGTATTTCCAAATACGATCAAAACCAAACAACAAACGATTTTAGTGATTCTGAAAATATTTGGAATAATAACTTTGATACATCTCTTAATGACTACAGTGATTCTGGGGCGGTGAGTTTAAGTACACATATATTCAGAAACATATTTAGCAATACAGTTTAAATTTTAGGGTACCTTGTTAGAAAATAATAAAAGTTGCGATCGTTCATTCTTTAAAATCGGAGACATTAACAGATTTGCAGAAACTTCCTAATCAACTTGTTGAAAGTTGTAAAGTAAGTATTATCTTTATCCTAACAATAAAACATGAATC
This sequence comes from Vesta saturnalis, assembly GCA_036346205.1. Taxonomy (NCBI): domain Eukaryota; kingdom Metazoa; phylum Arthropoda; class Insecta; order Coleoptera; family Lampyridae; genus Vesta; species Vesta saturnalis. The sequence continues at coordinate 450,544 of JARFJB010000994.1, read as the reverse complement.
TTTAATTCTTTTAGGTAGCTGGTACTAAAATTATTTAAATTAAAAATGTCAAAAATTAAATGTAAAATAATTAATTTGGCTTTAATATTACATATTCAATTAAATCCTTTTATTATTTGGTAAAACTGTAGTTTGTTGCCTAGTATTCACTGAGTATTTTAAAATTCCAAAATTATAATTATATATATATATATATATATATATATATATATATATATATATATACTAACCTCGTAATTCGGAGGTCATTAGCATACACTGTAAATAATCAACCAAATACAATGTAAAAGAATGTCCCACGATCACATTATGGTAATTTTATTATGATTATCATGGTAAATTTTTAAACGATTGGCTAAAATACGCCTGTTGTACAATTACAATATCGTACAATTACAAGCTAAAATTGTAAAATTTGAGAAAAATTTTACAAGCTGATGCTCGTGAAAGCTGTGGTGGCTTGTATTATAATGACAAGACTATTGTAAAAAAGCGGACAGCTTGTTTTATGATTAGAAGGTAATTGGGATATTACTATGATAATCATGGGTTACAAATAATTAATTATTATCATGGGAATTTCACAAGATCGTGTTTTCAGTATAGAGCACTTGGTTAAAAATAGAAAATGGTTAGTAGTTTTATATCAAAAACATTTCAAATTATGTGGTTATTTATCGCCAAAAGCTCTGATAACTTATTGTGCTAAAATAAATAATTTTCAAATGACGAATGTTTTAAACATTATTAAACGATTTTAAAATATCCGTCACTTTAAGACTATTGATTTTAGAACATTATGGTTATAAGACCCTTTTTGAAGAAATTTACCCAAAGAATTAAAAAAGACGTTCTCTTTCGTAAAAAAAGTACCTAACTACTGCTAATGACACGGGGTAGCGAGGTATGGAAATAACATATTTTAAAACTGTAGAACTTTGATATTCCTGAAATTTTCACCATACTTTTACTGGTTATCTGCAGGGTAAACTTGATAGCTACCAAAGGGTTCAACTAATTTCTATAAACCCAGTAATGAAATTACGGCCTTTTGAAAATGCCAATTCAACACTAGGTACATGTTTACCAAGAAATTTATAAAAATTACTTACCTATTTTAATATTACAGCCAAATTTTTGTTAGTAGGAGTATGTAAAGTTCGTTATAAGTTACCCTGTATAACGAAAAACTAATATTTAAACGTTTTTTAGGAGGAAGTGGAAAAAACGAGCATTAAGCATTATAAAGATAAAAAAACGTTTTGCTTCTTTTGCGAAAAAGATGTTTCACATTTTTCAAGACACCTGAGTACTTGGCACCAAAATGAAATAGAAGTCCAGCGTCTACTTTCATATAAAAACAAGTCAAAGGAAAGACGTGAAGCTTTAAGGAGTTCGGGAAAAAAAGGAAATTATGTGAAAAATCGATCTACTTTGCAAATAAGGCCAGTCAGACATGTCAGCACAGAGCGGCGAATTTATTCCTTGTTCACATTGTTTAGGATTCTATAAAAAGAAAAGTTTATACAGACATACAAAATCTTGCAGTAGCAAGTCCCCATCTGTACACGGGAAAAGACAATGTTCTCAAAGTGAAGGTCAAACCGCGTTACTTTTGGGAAAATTTAAACATGATGAACTATTACAAAAGGAATTGTTTTCCCGAATGAGAGCCGATGATATCGTATTGATAGCCAAAAAGGATAGGTTACTCTGTAATTACGCATATTCATATATGAAAGGTAGAAGCAAAGGAAATTTGGACTTTGTGAGAACGAGTGTAAGAAATATGGCTAAGTTACTACAATGCGCACAAAAAAAATATAGTGACATTAAAGTTTTAATTGATTTGTTACGCCCCACTTTTTAAAACAATTATTGAAGGAGTTAACATTATCGGAGGATATAACGAGAACAATGATGTATACGAATCCCCCACGGTTGCCATGAACTTTAGAACGTTATTAAAAAAATGTTGTGATTTGGCTCTTATCCAACTTCTCCAAGAAACCAACAACGAAGAACGTAGGAAGGAAATTAAAATTCTGAAAACCCTAATAGAATCTCAGTGGGCTAATGAGGTCTCTGCTCAAGCTAGTTCTAACTTGAATAGTAAAAAATGGAATAAAGAAGAATTGTTACCCCTAACAACTGATCTTAAGAAACTTAAGGATTATTTAGAAAGATTGGCCCGTGATACATTCGAAGAGTTCCATACTAATGCAAAAGATAAAGTAGCTTACAGCACTTTAAAAGAAGTTTTGTATTGCCAAATAATCTTAATGAATAGAAGACGACCAGCAGAAGTGGCACAAATTAAAGTAGGCACGTATAAGTCAGTCAATCTAGATAATCAGGAAAACGAATTCGAAGGCTGTCTCACTGAAACAGAAAGAATTTTACTAAATTCCTGTAGTCGTATCGTAGTTAGAGGAAAAAGAGGACGAGGAGTTCCAATTTTACTTTCTCAAAATATGAGAGAACATTTTGATTTTTTGATAAAAACAAGGGGTAATTTCATCGAAGACAATTATTATATTTTCCATACAACAGGAAAAAAATTCCTTGATGGAACCAAAGTCCTATATAAATATGCTGAAAAGTGTGGTATTCAAAATCCAAAAACGCTAAGTGCTACGAGATTGCGTAAACATTTAGCAACGGTAACCCAACTACTCCAATTTTCAAAGGAGGACTTGGAGCAGCTTTCCAAATTTATGGGACATACCCTTCAAACCCACTGTAATTTTTATAGGCTTTCTGATAGTACGTATCAAACAGCTAAAATTTCCAAACTGTTGCTGCTTGCGACTGAAGGTGGATTGGAAAAATATAAAGGTTTGGACTTGGACAAAATAAACATTAATTTAGATCCAATTTATGAGGATTACGACATAGAAGATTTTGTTTCAGATCCAGCACATAATCAGTCGACAAATATTTTAAATGATGATTTGACAGAAAATTTGAATGCCACTAATAAACAGACTAACGTTATTAAGCAGCCCAGTGTCAAACAGACTTGGTCTCTAGAAGAGAAAACAATTATTGCAACTCATTTTGCAAATAATATTAAAAGAAAGAAAGCTCCGACGCAAACTGAGATAACTTTGTTTATGGACGAATATCCTGACTTATTTTCCAATAGAAAATGGACGTCAATAAAACTGTGTGTATAACTTTTATACCGGAAAGCTAAATATTCCAAGCCAAATATTTTAGCAATATAGTTAACGTCTTTTCTGCCTAAAATGATTTCTAATAAATTTGGTTTATTACACATTGCATTTTTTATTTTAACAATAACATTATTTTAGCGTTTTAACCTAAAAACGATCACAAAGAACTAATAATCTAACACAAAAAGGCAAATAAAAACTTAATTTGTCTGCCTTAAGTTTTATTAGCAAGTATGTGAGGCCTTGTAAACTATTTACAACGATTATAGTGACAAAAAATTTTAAATAGCAGAAGCTCTAACAATCCACAATACACTAAATAAATAAGAGGCACTTAAAACTTGGCAACAAGGCATGGCTCAGCTTTGTTGTATCAAATCTATAAAGTTGTATATTTTGGCTCAACTTGGGTAGAAGTTTCTAAGAGGTTCAGGATAGTATGGAAAGTATACATATACATAAAAAACCAATAAAGTAAAAAAAAAGTTTTTAGATACTTATTTTAATTGTATATTGTACTTATTACCATAGCTTTGTGGTATAAATGATGTACGTTCCTTTCAATTTATTTTCCAATAATTTCTCATAAGTGGCTCAGTATAGTATTATCTGTCTAGTGGTTCAGATTGGATAGAATAATCTATATATATATACATATATATATATATATATATATATATATATATATATATATATATATATATATATATACATATATAAACTATGAAACTCGCATTCATTATGTACTATGAACAGTAAAATGCCATATTTGTATTAAAATACAAACAAAAAAAGATTATCCCTCGAATGGGATTCAAACTCACAGCCTCGAGTTATCTAGAAATGCGCGTTTCCAACTGAACCACCCAGAGACTGAATGAAGAAATAAGGGGTGTGCGGTACCCTGTAACCCCCTCTCGCCAATTTCTTCTTGAAAACACCTGTGCGATTGACACCTATTTATTTAGTAAGCTGATGGCTTATTTAACCTTTTTGCCTCCTATATATTTAGATTACTTTGACTCTGTGTTGCAATCAATTTTTTTAGTTAGTTGAAATAGTTTTAACATTAGTTAAAACAATCAATTTTGATAGCAAGGGCACGATAAACGTTACTATAAAAAATTATACTTGTTCACCCCTTCGCTAATGCATCCTCAATGTTTTTTTTAAATTGAAAGCCGGGGTGACCAGTAAATAAGGGCATCAGATCCAATCCAGCGATTAGAAATAATCTGATTTAAACAATTCCTAACATTACGATCATAATAATGTAGAGCGCTGTCTACCTAAAACCATATTTTCGAATAGCTAGAAGTACATAAGCAAATTATTTTATAAACTCTTTACTTTAAACTTTAAAATGTTCTTAATAACGGGCCTTTACGATAGCTCTTGGATATTCAACTGCACATACATGCACGATATTCATTATCCTATTTCGGGTAAAGGTAGCTTCGTCCGAAGATAAAATGGATCTGACAAATCATATGTGATTATTTCCAGACAAAGTTAGTAGGTCTGTTGAATTGATGTCATTTCGAATCTGTGAGGCTATAATTTCAGTGCCAGTATCAGAGTTTCCGTTGACCATTAATGAAATTGGCTCCTTCTGATTTGGTGTGATTTTGCTTTGCAGGTTACATAGCTCCACTCGTTTTGAGTTCCCATAAGCATTCGTCAAAAAAAAATGGGGTCAAAAGTACCTCAACCCCTTCCCTTCCTGTCTTTTAGTTAGGTGTCAAGTGCACACACATACCCCGACCCACCCACACACACACCGCCATATATATGGCTCAGGACTGTTTAACACATACAAGCATATCCACTCATCTATACTGATGCAATTAACAAAAAAAAAAAAATTGGCTCAACTTGTATAGAATTTAGTTATAAATTTTCCATGTAGAGGTTGGCTCAACTTGTATAGAATTTAGTTATAAATTTTCCATGTAGAGGTGCTAAAGAAATTTTATGTTCAAAATGATTACCATTATAATTAAGACACATTATAATTTGGAACAGAATTTTTTTCTTAAAGAGCACCTATTAATACTAGCAAAAGCTTCTAGTATGGTTTCTTTAAGATCTTCCAGTGCTCCATGCGACCTTCAATCCACCTGATCCTGTATCGTTCCCCACAAATACTTAGTTGTTGGAACTAAAAACACTACCTACACTGAAAAGCACTTTCAAACTAAACATCAATGTAATATAAGTAATATTTGTCAATCAACAAAAGCTCCATGGCCTACCATACTAATTCTGAAATTAAACCGGAAAAACGACTTTATCTCTTTACTTTTTTAAAATAACTGTCATATGTTATATTATAGAAAGGCTAGAAAAACTCATAGCCAACTACTGTGTCCATTTAAAAAAATTAATGTTTATGTCATAACTCAAAAACAAAAGCTTACATAAAAAAATCAATTAAACTGTTTTATACAGAACATAATTATCGACAACTTTTTCGTCCACGTTTTTCATAAAATAGAATTATACACATTTAAAGAAATTACACAAACATTTGTTTGTGAAGTATCTAATTAGCCTTGAATTTTTTGAAGAAAGCAAAAGATGCATTTAACTGACCTTATAAAATTGAAAATCTAACTGTCTTTGTATTTGTTTCTGAAATTTCCATAGCAGACATAAAAAAGGTCAATCTGTATGTGATCCAATACAATATATAGTAGAAGATTGATGACATTTTCAACAATAAAAATGTCAATAAATATTTTTTAAAAACAGTATAAAGATTTATTATCAGAAAATTAACAAAGTTGGTTACACACAGACTAGAATAACGGTTAAATAATACATTTAAATAAACGATGTATTTACATAATATAAAACAATAATACAAAAAATTGTAACACATCAGATCCATTTTGACCTCTGTAAAATATTTGGCACATGGAAAAAAGCTGTATAAAAATATTTTAATAGAGTTTAACATATTTTGGCAGTGCTGATTATAAGATCTCGAATAAAAACTTTTAACACCCTTCTAGAATAGCACCAAATCATTAAACCAAATATTTTAGAGATTCCTTTTTCATAACAAGAATTCGATTATTACAGGGTGTTTTAATTATAAGGAATGAAATATAAACAAAAATGTCAGATAAAAAACGCGATTTTTAAGTGAGTTAAAACACACTGCATTACAATTCGAAGTTCAAAACTGAATTCGATACTTACTTGAAGTAGAATCAGTAGATGACTTACTATCCCGACCTAATGAAGATCCTCTTCTCATCGACGAATTTCCAAACAATCGAATTTTGGATGGTGGTGGCAATGAACTAGCCGAATTGTCGCTCAAAGTTGAAGCTGAGTCACGTTCACCAGCAGGACGTGATGATGCTTTTCTTAATGATGAGCTTGAACCTCCACTTTCTGATAGCCTTCCATACTCTCCTAATTTTCTTGGTGGTGGAATAAGAGACCGAACAGGAGATGCACAATGACTGCTAGCATTTGAACTTAAGGAATTACCACCATCTGACTTCTTTCGTGGCATATCAATATCCAAACGATTATAATCACCAACTCTTCTAGGCAAACCAGTACGATGAGACGTCCGTGGAGGTCTTGGCAGAGAACTTGGTGGTAAATTATCGGAACAATGTGTGGTGGGACTGTCAGGAACGGACGAATTTGTTTCAGGTGATTCTTGCATACGCTGTTGTTGTGAACTCCTACCCTGTTTCTCCAGTAACAGCATTTCACCAGATTCATGTCTTTGAGGTTGTAATAGAAAAGTTCCCGATTCGAACAACCCACTACTACTTGTATTTACACCCGCCAATAGTGGCTTGGGTATTTTTCCTTTTCTCTGCGCAGTGACTGGATTAGTGAATCCTGGAAAACAGCAAAGACCCCGCTGAAAAGGAGAATAGAAAAGCAAGAATGGGACGTGTCGGACCTGCTGAATGTTTGTTAGTCACGGCACGCCACTCTGCTTTGACACTACATGCAAAAGTTAATGGATAATTTTAATTTTGGGTGGTTAGCAAATTAGTTAGAAAACACAAAATTATAAAAATATTTATTTATTATTGTTATAAAATAGCGTGCTCTCACAACAAATTAAAAAAACCTCAATTTAAATTTTATTTGTGATTAAATTTGAGGGTTACATCTAAATTACTAATATTAATCTAATAAACAAAATTTTAATAAAAAAATCCCACCACACTATCATACAATAATAAATAAATAAAACAAGCTCACTATAACAAAATGGTCTGTGTACATGCATTTTGGAATATTGAAATATTTGTGTGAGTTTAAAAACAATAAAAGTTGATGGGATTTTTTTGCAAACTAAATTCTTTTACAATACACGTTGTTACTTCATAATTTGCTAAGTTTAACATCTACCATTATGAAATTAACAATAAACTTCCATAATTAGACTTAAGAAGTGACTAAAATTAAAGTTTCACGAGAGTGAATAAAGAGTAAGGTGTAATAAAGTGAAGAAGCCATATTTGTAGGTTAGGAAAAGAAGTGCAATTCAATTGCGAAGAAATCCCATCAGTTATTAATAAAACGAAGCTTAGTTTATAATATGCAACAATAGAAAGCGATTTGTTGTAAATTAGGTAATCTTAAAAATTTACTGATTTCTTATTGTACACATTTAATGTTACATGTATAGCAATAATATTAAAATAAGTTAGAAGATATACTACATATATGTACAATAAAAAATTCAATTTACACTACTACACGCAAGAAAAATCAAACAAAAAGGAAATCAAAACTCACTATTTGATCTTTTTTCGATTATAAATTAACTGAAAATATAAGACATATTCCAAAAATTTAAAATTTGAGTTTAGTCCAAAAAGTATGGAATAGAGGTCTCTTATAAACATCGAAAGCACAATCAATAGAAGGTCTCCGTTTCCCCTACCTTGCTAAGAAGTTGAGAATCTAGTTGGCTATCAATTTCTTTAAGTTGATTATCAAGAGTCTGCTTCGTACTGTCAAAACTTTTGTTTGTTTCGTATTTACTGTATGTTGGTACATGGTATGAAGTATCACTGCTTGTATAAGAATTACTTGATCCAAAACCTGTTGATCCTGTTAATACGCTATTAACTGTAAAAAAATTAATAATAAGTGTTATAAGTAACATAAGTAACTAATGCTACCAAGTTCTTCTCTCGAAACAGTACCACCGAGCACATGGTCTATATCAGCACCACCTAAACTGGGATGAGGTGTGTGATGAGGAGAACGACCCAACATACTGGATACATCTTTATCATATGTATGTTTTTGTAATACTTTAATCATTGCATCACGTTCAGCTAATTTTGATTCCAAATCTTTTAACCTACAAAAACAAACACAATTTTTGCTTTTCGTATAAAAGTACCACTAATAAATATTAATAATTTCATTAGTTGATAAATTACCGCACCTTGATTCCAAATCTGCAACCTTCTTTTGTGCTGCATGTACTTCATCCATATGTCGTATTTTCTCACTTCTGGCTTCTGCAATAATTTTCTCTGTTTCTTGGCTAGTTTTTTCTAATGCAGCAATTTTGGCATCTCTGTAAAATTTTCACTTAACCTAACCTTGCATTACTAACTTCCAAAAAACTTACTTAGGAATACTTGCGGCATCAATAGCAGCTTGTCTTAACGCACTTTCTTCCAAATACCTTTGTTCCCACTTCGAACATTCACCTTCAATCCGCATTATTTTTTCATCTTTTTCTCGTAATCGTCTTTTAAGCTCGGAAGCAGACTCTTCACCAGATCCACTGGGAGAATCCCAACCATGTTTCATTTCATCACCAGTCATTCCTCTTGTACGTTGTAATTCACGCTCTAACTGTAATCTTAACTTACGTTCAGTTTGCTCTCTCCGTTCACTTGCTAATTGTAGAGAAGCCAGTGCCTTTTGTAATTGAACAACTCGTTCCACATATACTTGTTTTTTACGACATTCCTCCTCCAACCGCACAACGTTTCCTTGCGCGTTTGTAAGTGCTGTATCTAGAATATCAATGTGGGTTCTTTGCTCTTGAAGTGTTGCTCTTTGTGCAGCCAATTCTATTTCTTGTCTTTCTTTCGCAGCAACCAATTCTTTATCTACAATTTATGTTTTACATTATACAGGTCCAATTTAAAATAATACTTACTTTGTGTGATAAGCTGGGCTATAAGTACCTCTCGTTTATTTAATTCTCTACGCATGCTTTCTGGTCCTACAGCATCTGAGACAGGTGAGCGTGATAACATTTGAGTACTGAGTAAATCAACTTGTTCTCTTAAGGTTCGATTAAGTTCTTGTAAACGTCGACAATCTGTTTGAAGTCTAGCTCTAGCTGCACGTTCTAATCGTTCTCTACGATCACATGACTGTACTAACTCTTCATGAGATCTGTGCACTTTTAGAATTTCCTGCTCCAACTAAAAAAGAATAATTTATCACCTTGAAAGTAATCAAAGTTAACTTAGTTATAAAAAGACAAAAATTTTATATGCCACTAGAATTTTGTAAACCTTAGCCGTATTTGTTAATACATGTAGTTTAACCCTTGACTGGCATAGTTGTATGTAACCATTCTCATTGGGTCATTTTTGACCCTATTAAAACACATGACTGGAGTAAGGAATTTTAAATTACTCAATGACTAATACTTACAATGGAGTGTATAGAACGGAAATATAAAGACAAAACACTTAAAAACGTAAAACTTTTATTGCTGTAAATTAAAAACAAAAATAACTTCTAAATTTGGAAAACATAAAACAAATAAAATAAAATAAAAGGGCGAATCCTTATAGAATTTTAATTTCAGCCAACTTCAAAACGGTAACTAATTATGGCATATATGCATGCATGCATATATATATATATATATATATATATATATATATATATATATATATATATATATATATATACAGTGTGTCAATTTAAAAACTTACAATAGACTATATCTCATGAATAAATGATGATATCAAAAAATTATCTAAACCGTTTCTAGGGTAGAAAGGGGGAACCAAAATGACATAGGAGACAACTCACCCAAATCTACCCCCTACGCCCCACCTATACCAACTAAAAAAATTTAAATAGCGAACCCCTACTTGTAATACATCATTGGAAAGCCTGTAAAAAATGCTATCCAGTGGTATAAATAAAAATTATACAGGGTGTATTAATATTAACCCAATTAAATATTAGATATTTTAAAAACAAAAATACTCTGCGATATAATGTTAAAAATCTCCTAAAGATGCCAATAATTCCTTATTTTACATTGATAAGTGTCCGTACTATTTGTTGTTAGAAAAAAAATAGTTTTGCCGTTTTTGTCATAAGTTGTAAACTGTTATCATTTTTTGAGTTCTACCAGAGTCCATAATTTATTTGTTTATTTGACGTTTGAGGTCACCAGAGTTTTTCTTTGGGGTTACCTCAAGTCAGTTGTTTACAAAACCTAACCTGCGTCACTTCAGGAGTTGCCGGAAAGAATTACTCAAGCGTGTCGGGCTATTATCAGAACAACACTTACCAAAGTTCGTGAAGAATTTCAAAACAGGCTGTACTATTGTTTACAAAACAACGGAACCCACTTTGAACATTTACTTCATTAATTAATATTTTTACCAAATTTGTAGTTCAACAAAACCTTTTAGTGAATATTGATGTACTTTTTTGAAATAAAATGTTATAGTGTTATTTTTGAAAAGAGATTTGTGTTCATATATAAAAATGACTGAAATAATATAATACACCCTGTATAATGTTTATTTATACCACTGGATAGCATCTTTACAGGCTTTCCAATGATGTATTACAAGCAGGGGTTCGCTATTTAAATTTTTTTAGTTGGGGTAGGGGTTGATTGGGGTGAGTTGCCCCTATATCATTTTGGTTCCCCCTTTCTACCCTAGAAACGGTTTAGAGAATTTTTTGGTATCATAATTTATTCATGAGATATAGTCTATTGTAAGTTTTTAAATTGACACACTGTACACACACACACACACACACACACACACACACACACACACACACACACACACACACACACACATATATATATATATATATATATATATATATATACAGTATATATATAGTTTAGACTCACCCTCATAATGTAGGGATATTAATAAATAAGACGAGTTTAATGACATGAATTCGATTAAGCAATTATATTTCCAGAAAAAATAGTTCAGGAACAAAATACAATGTAAAATTTCATATACAGACTATGATTTCTTCCCAATTTTTGACTCTTCAAAATATCCCCTTTGCTTTTACTACAGCCGCGCATATTTTCGGCATTCTCGCAAACAATTTTGCAGAGTTGTAGCTGATTTTATTCAACAAACTTGCAAGGAGTCCCAAAGTACCTTGTGATTGGTTGGTTGCATTCTTCGCACATTCCGGTCTAATTCGTCCCATAACAGTTCAATAGGATTGAGATCAGGGATTGAGATGGCCACTCCATGTATTTTAGCATTTTCCCTTCTCTTTGTTGCCTATGTAGTTCCTGCACAATTTTGACGAGTGTTTAGGATCATTATCTTGCTGGAAATGAATCCTTTACCCACGATTCTCTGCCCACATGGAAAAGCATGATATTGCAAGATGGCGTGATATTTCTTTTGATCCATAGTGGCGTCAATTTTTACGAGATCTCCGATTTTACTTCCGGCAAAACAGCCCCAAACCATGACGGATCCCCCACCATGCTTCACTGTTGGCATTATACATTCACTCGTCATACGTTCGCCAACCAAACGACGAACATATTGCCTGCGTTTTCCTCCGAAAATCTCAAACTTTGACTCATCCGTAAACAATACTTTGGACCATTGTTCTACTGACCAATCTTTATGTTTTTTTGCCCATTGCAATCTTTTCACTTTATTTTGTTTTCGTAGAAGTGGTTTCTTAGCAGCTACACAGCCTTTTAGGCCGTAATCACGAAGCCGGCGTTTAACAGTAGTTACAGATATAGGCGTCTGCCGGGTAGAATTTAATTCCTCACGAATTTCTGGTGCGGTTCGAGTTCGTAGACGCTTACTTAGAACACAGATGAACTTGTCTTCCCTCTGTGAAGTTACATGAGGTCTCCCAGATCGTCGCCGACTCACGTTTTTCCCAGTTTCTTTCTTTCTCTTCAAGGTTCTTACGATACCTGCCTGACTAACCTTAGTCTTAGATGCAATTTGTCTAGCAGAATAGCCTTCCTCGTGCAATGAAACAATGACTGCTCGTGTTTAAACATTCAATTCCGGATTTCGACCCATATTTTATGGAGAAGTCAGCATGTACTGTATAACGAAATGATTGCAAACTGCACTGTACAATGTTGTAGTTTATGTTTCGTTCGTGACATCGCCCTGGGGTAATTTATTATAGTAATTTAGTTGACAGTTGCCTATAGCTATATAGAATACTCGGTAGTCACTATTACTATAAGTAATAACAAAATATTTAATAAATGAGCCGAAAATATGCGCGGCTGTAGTGAAAGCAAAGGGATATTTTGAAGAATCAAAATTGGGAAGAAATCATAGTCTGTATATGAAATTTTACATTGTATTTTGTCCCTGAACTATTTTTTTCTGGAAATATAATTGCTAATAATTCATGTCATTAAACTCGTTTATTTATTAATATCCTAGATTACGAAGGTGAGTCTAAACTTTTGGCCGGTATATATATATATATATATATATATATATATATATATATATACACACATCATTCAATCATTATAGCGTCCTTTCATAAAATATGTTTGTGGCGTCCATTTTAAAAAATTCATAAAAGCAGCTATATTTCTCATATATACTTTACAGATTCCTATATACTTGTCTTCAAATATAAAGAAGACTTGATTTTGGATACAAAATATAAAATTTTTATATTCACTCTCCAGTTATATAGCGTCTTTTCAGGCACTCACTAATAAGGCGTCAAAAATATACAATTGTTGTATATTTTTTAGTATCTACGGCGTCCACATGTATTTCATGTTTGCATATATTCGCACTTATGGCGTACTGCGATGTTGCCAATGTTTATTTAATAACGACTGGACATAAAAAAATAGATATTTCGTATCATCGGATAGTTTTTCTGCAACGATCGCGTCCTTGCTGAAACTTATCAGCAGTAACCAGTACCCATTATTTTTCTAAATTTAAAAATGCTCTCTCAATTTCCGTAAACAAGATGTCAAGGCATGTCAATTGGCAGAAGTAACAAAATCGTAGATCTTGTATTTACAAACGTAGTGCTCTTCTTGTAAGGGCAAAGTAGTCGTAGATTAGAAATAATTATTAAAAAAACGTACTCGTTTTACAGCAAAAAATATCTTTATGAAAAAGAAATATATTATTATATTTTAGAATTTATATTATATTTTAGAATTTATTTTTTACAAAAAAAAAGAAATATAAAAAATGCAATAAATGTTAAAAATGTCCTCCAATCTCGCAGATTATCAGTCAGTGTCAATTTAAATTTCTCAAACGAACTAACAAATTAATTCAATTATTTCTTTATTTTGACCACCATAGAGCAAAATAGTATATTGTTTAACAAGCACGGAATGACACTCATTTCCCACGGGGACGACAGTTGCAGCATGAGCCGTAGGCGAAATAAATTTTACCGTACAAGGTGATTGTTGTGGAAGATATGGCGTCATTGACATTTTTTACTATAAAAGACACTTGCTTTTTACACTTTTAATGCCAACGTTTCGATGTTCATCCTCAGGGAAGGAGCATGGAAACGTTGGTATTAAAACTGTAAAAAAAAGTGGTAAGTGTTTTTTTATATCCTGGAGCTGGTAAGACATTTCTAACAAAGTAATAAGAATTCAGAGGACGGTATCTTTTTTACAAACGAAATAAGGAATTTAAAATTTAAACATATTCAATATAAAACAATGATAACTTCGGAAAATAATTGAATGAAGTGTTAGTAGGCCCAGTAACGAAAGTTCTTTAATACATACTGACAAATAACAACTTGTGCAAATACGTTTTTGAAGATATTCCCATGTTCTCGATTTTCAAACTCTGATTAAAAGATAGTTGGCCATGGTGAGTTGTTGCATGAATAATTCAATTAATTTTCTTTGGATATGTTTCTTATCTCCAAATTCCATTATGTAAATAATTTTAAATTTTTTATCTTTTAGCTAATGTACAATTTTGTAAGATGCTATGTAATACTTGTTGAATGAAAATCTAAACTCAGATGCTAATTATAACTATACTAAAGTTAATTACACAATAGATGGAGACCAGTTTCAATTAAATCGAGTCATCATCAGGTCTATAAAGAATATAATATTAATGTAATAGGTATAAAGTATAATATTGAACTTACTAAAAAAAAAAAAAAAAAGAAGAATATATCCACAGAAAAATCCAATTTAAAGGAAAAATATGGTTTGGTGGAGTAATCCATACAATATATAATGTGTTTGTTAAAAACGTTGATGAGAGTTGGGATTGAAAAAGCTAAATTAAACAATAGTTATACTCAGTTCGCTCCCAAGAAAAACCGCCTGTGAACAATTACGACGCGTGATCAATTCTAACTCGTCTCTTTATTGGACGGTCGCTTTTAAATATTAGCAGTGGGGAACGGAAAAATTCATACATGCGGACCGTTCAATCTAATCCACTTGCCTAGGTCATTCAATATTCACGTGATTTTATTTACATGCGGTTTTTCTTGGCCGCGAACAGACTGTAGTTAGGACAGTTCAGTGCAGTTCTCTATTATTTTTATAATGGATACGGCTAAGCAACAATCACATTATATTAAAATTTTTAATAAGAGGGTTATTGTTTTCTTTTTAATCGTCCTTTATTCATGACATATTATATATCTATTTATTATAGTATATGCTAAGGGATGATATATAAAGTATCACTTTAAAGCCTATCAATAGAGTCGTTTAAAATAGAACATCTTATAAGTTTTAGTATAATGTCTTTCCTAATTTTTTTCTATAGTAAATAAAATATAAGTCAACGTTATTTTGCTCTAAGGTGCTTTAATAATTAAATAATTGAATTAAGTTCTTAGTCACTTTGCGCCTAATACATATTAGAGAAATCTAAAAATGGATGCTGACTGATAATTCTCGAAAAGAAACATTTTGAACATTTATTGTATTTTGTTTTCTGTAAAAAATTAATTCTAAAATACAGCGTGTCCTGAAAAGTTCTTAACAAATGGAAAACTTTTTCATTATTGATTTTACGAAGAAATGTTACTCCTGATAAAAGTACTGCTTCCTCTAAAAGTGTTATTGGAATTATAAAGTTCAGAAAAATTTACGGTGTTGGCAAAATTTAGAAAATCTAAAACTGCCTCCTGAGAGAACTACCCATAAGGTTAATTTTAGAGCAAAATGCCATAAAAAAATTATTCTGACGATAGCGAGGCTTGATAAAATACAAAATTTCATAAATAAATTGAAATCTGAAAGCAATGTATGGGGTACACAAAAAGTTTTATTTAACAACATCGTAGGTATAAAAATAAACTAAGAAAGAGCAATGAACAAATTATCCTATTAATTAGAAACTTCAAATATTGTTAATATGTAAGACTTATGTTTCCATAACAACAGTATGTTCAATTTTCCAGCCTACTAGGTTTTTTAGTAATACGCGTAAAAAGAAAACGTGACATTTTCTGCTACTAGGAAACAACTGAATAATTTTTCAATTTATTTATGAAATTTTGTATTTTATTCGGCCTCGAAAATCCTCAGAATAATTTTCTTATGGCATTTTGCTCTAAAATTAACCTTATGGGTTCTCTCTTGAGGCAGTTTTATATTTTCTAAATTTTTGGCAACCCTTAAATTTTTTCAGTACTTTTATAATTCCAATAATATTTTTAAAGGAAGCAGGACTTTTTATCAAGAGTAACATTTTTTCGTAAAATCAAAAATAAAAAAGTTTTCCAGTTTTAGGTCATATTTTATCTACTTAGTTGTACCCATTACAAAAATTCAACAAACTGCACTGAACTCTCCTTAGATTAGTCTATGAAATATGCCTTTAGACTTTTTTCATATTTATTAAAATTAAGAAGATATTTGAACAGTTTTTGCCTATTTTCAAAAATCACTCTGTATCTCGAAAATGACGTTACCTACTCAAGATCTGATTAAACTACCAAAATAAATTAAAACGTTATAGAAAAAAGCTTTACCCGCCTTACTTTCAAAAGCAAAATTCTTATAAAATAATGACAGGTTCACATCATCCAGAGGAGATACAATAAAAACAAGATTTAAGTTGGTGCACATCCGTAAAAAGCACTGATAGTTTTGTAATGTATTTAAAAGATTGTGAAGTCCAAGCATGTAGATACATACTTCCATTCCATGCTGTATTATTTGCATTTCAGTGTTTTAGGTGTCACCCTGTACCTTCCTAAAAAGTTTGGTCGTGATTCTTATCGGTCATCATTTTTATCGATTACTCGTAACTACAGCAAATTAATTGAAGACGCATTAATTTATTCATGTACAAAAATGTTATTACTATATTAAAGTAACTGAAATTTTTTCAGACTTACATATTTAATTTCTATTTTAAACTTTTTATTGTTTAATTAATTATTCAATTTAGTTACAATACGGTTCTGGAAACTTATTTTCTTGCCCCAATATTCCCAAAAACATTTCTGTTTTTCAATCTACAGAAAGTCAAAGCACGTAGGTACGCGTATTCCTAACTCAGTTAAATGTCTGATTAAGCAGTGAGCATTACCATTTTCAATTAATTTTAGGTGACGCTCTATACTCAAGAAAGTGCATTAATAACATAAAATGTATACTAAAATCGTGAAATACCCGTCTTTTTATTTATTTCCTAGCTGGTTTTGTTGGTTTTTATGAATCGCAATGTTGCCAAAAGCCCTGACGCTTTAACATCTATTAGACATCAGAAAGATATACACAGCAGCAATATACTCTAACTGTACTAACTCCTCTGACGGCGTTTGGTATCAACTAAAATTATACACCGCCCGGTTTCTTTTCGTCCATTTTGGTATCAAAATACCGTCCTACGAAATTTTGTCAGGAGGTTTATACCATTATTATACATCACTGGAAAAATTTTTACATGTGGAGTGCATGGAGCGTCCGTATACGGACGCTCTGTGCACCCGGACGCTCTGTCGAATGTAATTCGACAATGTATGGACGCTTTAGTGATGGAAGGATATATATATATATATATATATATATATATATATATATATATATATATATATATATATACATATACATATTGTATAAAACGAACTCGTTTATTTATTAGAATGATGTTATTTATCAAAAAAATTTTGATTTTAACGGTCTCCCTACCACGAACAGGTGATCAGATCAAAAACTATACCAGAAATTTGGAATCAGCAAAAGAATTTCCTATAAGATGACACCACAGTGCACAGACACACAAACATCCAGACGAATTAGTTAACCAAATTTTTGGTTAATTAATTGGTTGATGAAAAGAAGCAGTGCGATCACTTTTGCGTGTATTTGTGTTTACACCTGGCACTGTTCGCACAATAGGGATGCTGCACTATGTGCTTTTCATTATACGTTTTTATTACACATATTAATATATATATATATATATATATATATATATATATATATATATATACAGACACGCACACACACACACACACACACACACACACACACACACACCCACCCACACACACAACACACACACACACGCACGCACACACGCGCACACACACACACGCACGCACACACACACGCACGCACGCACGCACACACACACGCACGCACGCACACACACACACATTCAGAGTGGGCCAAAAGTCTGGAAACGCCTAATTATCTCGTAAATTGCTAGTCCGAATTGTACAAAACTTGGGATAAGCCTATTTTGGGATACGGAGATTCCAGATAGATTTGACATTTAATTACAGGGAAATTACATTATTAAGTATCCCACTGAAGATATATGAACTAATTATAACAATATCGCAATCACAAAGCGGGTTTAGAAGAGGATACAGTGTACAAGACCACATATGCACTATCAAAGAAATAGTAAACAAAAGACTATAACATAATAAGAAAGTATACCTAACATGCATTGATCTAACCAAACCATTTGATAGAGTAGAGAGGAAAACAGTATGGGACAGCCTAAACAGAACAGGACTTGATAACGAAATAATAATAATTATCAAAAGGATATATGATACAGGAACACCACCAACTTGGTAATTAGTAATAATAGTATGACCGAAAGATTTACTACAAAAGAAGGATTAAGGCAGAGAGGAGTGCTGAGTCTGATACTCTTTACAATATTTATGGACGACGTGATTAAAGAATGTAGCAGAACAGTAGAAAAATTTCCGATAGGATACCGAGAACCGCAATAAGTCACAATAACAGAATGTGCATTTGCAGATGATATTGCAATAATAGCAGCAAGTGAAGAGTTTAATACAAGTATAAAATGGAGTTAAATATAGATCAAACAAAGGTCATTGTAATAGCAAAAGAACACTGTGAAATAGACATACAAATAGAAGGAAAAGAGATAGAACAAATCCGAAATAAGGAATACCTAGGAGTAACTATAGAAGAATCGGGAAGACAACAATTAGGTATTAGTAAGATGATAGAAAAAGCCAATAGAGTGTATTAAGACATAAAAAAGAAGTTCATTAAGAAATACAAAACTTGGGTGACGTCGAGAGACTTAAATGTCGAGATACAAGCGGCAGAAATGAAATACTTAAGAAGAGTGAAAGGAGCAACCGAATAAGGAATGACGATATAAGAGAAGAGGTAGGAATAGAAACAATATTAAAATTTATAGAAAAGAGACAATTAAGTCGGTGGGGACATTTACAAAGAATAGACAAGAATATTCAGGTAAAAAAAGTATGGAGTACAAAGGTAGACACCAAAAGAGATAGAGGCAGGCCACAAGAAACATGGAACAATACCATGGGAAGAATATTGAAGAGCAGAGGAATAAGATGGCAAGAAGCAAAAATGCTTAGTGCAAATAAAAAAGAGTAGTGCAAGTTTGTACATGGAAACGACGACGATCAAAATAAAGTTCAAAACAGAGGGTAGGGCCCATCTTAATAATATGTAGTAAGAATAACCCAATTACTTAATAATTTCCTTTTGTGTGACAATACTAATAATAAACACAAAAGGAAACTATCAAGTAATTGGGTTATTCTAACTAAATATTATTAAGATGGGTCCTACCCTCTGTTTTGCACTTTATTTTGATCGTCGTCGGTTCCATGTACAAACTTGCACCACTCTCTATTATTTGCACTAAGCATTTTTGCTTCTTGCCATCTTATTCCTCTGCTCTTCAATATTCTTCCTATGATATTGTTCCATGTTTCTTGTGGCCTGCCATTATTTCTTTTGGTGTCTACTTATGTACTCTATACTTTTTTTACCTGCCTATTCTTGTCTATTCTTTGTAAATGTCTCCACCAACTTGATTGTCTCTTTTCTATAAATTTTAATTTTGTTTCTATTCCTACCTCTTCTCTTATATCGTCATTCCTTATTCGGTTTATTAATGTTACACCTTTCACTCTTCTTAAGTATTTCATTTCTGCCGCTTGTATCTTAAGTTTCTCGATGTCACCTAAGTTTTGTATTTCTTAATGAACTTGTTTTATATGTCTTGATACACTCTATTGGTTTTTTCTATCCTCTTACTAATACCTGATTGTTGTCTTCCCGATTCTTCTATAGTTACTCCTAGGTATTCCATATTTCGGATTTGTTCTATCTTTTTTCCTTCTATTTGTGTGTCTATTTCACAGTATTTTTTTGCTATTACCTTGACCTTTGTTTTATTTATATTTAACTCCATTTTATACTTGTTTAATACTCTTCACTTGCTGGTATTATTGCGATATCATCTGCAAACGCACATTTTGGTATTGTGCAATTCTCGTTATCCTATAGTAAATTTTTCTACTGTGCTGCTACATTCTTTAATCACGTCATCCATAAATATTGTAAAGAGTATCGGACTCACCACTCCTCCCTGCCTTAATCCTTCTTTTGTAGTAAAGCTTTCGGACATACTATTATTACCAATTACCTGGTTGGTGGTGTTTCTATATCATATATCCTTTTGATAATCATTATTATTTCTTTATCAAGTCCTCTTCTGTCTCGGCTGTCCCATACTCTTTTCCTCTCTACTCTATCAAATGATCTGTTTAAATCAATGAATGTTAGGTATACAGTAATACCCCGGACTTACGCGATAGGTGGGTCCGAGCGATTGCCGTGTAAGTCGAATTCGCGTAAGTCGGGGTTCAACTTTGCATATAAATACATATAAAGTATGTTTAATTGGGACGAGAGTCTAAAGAAAACAATAATTTAGAAGAAAAATGTTTAATAAAATGTAAGATAATAATAATACAATTTACATTGTTATGAATAAAGTAACCTAAACCGAAGTTATTTTGATGTCGAAGGCTTCATATATTCTAACAATGTTGCATGACGAGTTAAGTTTTTCTTCTTCTCACGCAAAATTTTCTCGTAGCATACCAGTAATTTTTTTATTCCCCGTTTTGTAGTAGAAACGCGTTCTTCATTAGAATCTATTTTTTCTAAAATTTGTAACCCCTTTCCAATTGAATTAAGGCCTTCTGTTAAGTTTGCAATTGTCATTTGATTTTCGGATTCAACTGGGTCTAGCGAACCAGTCAGTTCAATGTCTTACTCATGCTTACGCATTTCTATAAGCTCGTCAATTGTTAGCTCTTGATTGTGTGAATCTAGCAATTCTTGAACATCATCACCGTCGGCCTCTAAATTTAATTGTTTGGCGATATCGACCACTTCTTCTATTATGCTATCGATTTGTTCAGGATCTGAAACTGATTCTCCTTGGGTTTCAGTGGTGAAAAAAAATGGACACAGTTTTTTCCAGACGCCATTCAATGTTTTTTGTGAAACCTCATTCCAAGATTGTCCAATAATTCTTACAGCATCTAAAACATTGAATTGCTTCCAAAAGTCTCATTGTTTGGTCTCATAGCTTCATGTAGATGTGCAAATGATCACCTTGTGTAGTAAGCTTTAAATGTTTTAATGACTCCCTGGTCCATTGGTTGAAGCAAGCTGGTAGTGTTTGGTGGCAAAAATACAAGTTCCACTTGTGGATCGAAATTAATTAGAGTTGTGGGAGGATGACCTGGTGCATTGTGAATTAGTAGCATCACTTTAAATGGGATTTCTTTTAATTGGCAGTAACGTTCGACTTCAGGAATAAAATGATGGCCAAACCAGTCTTCAAAAAGAGAAGCTGTCACCCAAGCTTTCCCATTAGACTTCCAAATGACAGGCAAACCAGCTTTGGATTTATTTTTTAAGGCTCTTGGATTTTCTGAGCGATAAACTAAGAGAGGTTTCAATTTACAATCTCCAGCTGCATTCGCACCAACCATCATTGTCAATCGATCCTTGGCGGCTTTAAAACCTGGAAAAGTTTTCTCTTCACGCGCAATAAAAGTTCTTTTAGGCATTTTCTTCCAAAAAAGACCGGTTTTATCTACGTTGAAAATGGTTTGGCTAGTGTAGCCACCTTCGTCTATCATTGTTTTGAGTTTTTCTGGATAGAGAGATGCAGCTTCTTTATCAGCGCTTGCCGCTTCTCCACTCTCTGTGATGCTATGCCAATTACAACGACTCTTAAATCGGCTGAACCAGCCATTATTAGCTTTAAACACTTCACTTTTAGCCGCCTCCCCAGCGTCTTCTTTTAGTTTTTCAAAAATCTGCTTTGCTTGAAAGCACACTGTATTTTGATCAACAGGACAATTTTTCACTCTTACTTGATTATCACACCATGACTGTAACAATGTTTCCATCTGTGCGATAATACCGTGACGCTTACGGATGATACTTGAATTCAAAGATTGAGAGTCTTTCACAGCGTTCATAATTTTTTCTTTACCTTTTATAACGGTGCGGACTGTTGATTCCGGTAGGTCAAATTTCTTTGCCAATTCACAAATTTTAATTTTTGCTTCAAAGTCTTTAATTATATTCAGTTTACACTCCAAAGACAGTGTTTTTCTTTTCTTGTTAGGCTCAAATGACTCATTTTTTGTTCTTTTACATGACATAATTAGAGATTATACGTAAAACGCACTGCGCACGTAAAACAATTCCACGCGGAACACGTTCAAACCTGTCGCAAACTGAACACTGAGAGGGCGGAGCGAAAGAGCCGATGCGCGCAACAATCAAAATGAAAAACCGCGTATCTCCGAATTCACGTAAGTCGGGGTAGCGTAAGTCGGGGTATTACTGTACTTCCTTATTATGTTGTCTTTTGTTTACTATTTCTTTGATAGTGCATACATGGTCTTGTACACTGTATCGTCTTCTAAACCCGCTTTGTGATTGCGATATTGCTATAATTAGTTCATATATCTTCAGTGGGATACTTAATAATGTAATCCCCCTTATAATTATTACAATTTGTGTAGCCTGCTTTTTTTATAAATTGGTACAATTGAATCTTTTTCCTAATCTTGTGGTATCTTCTTTTCCGACCATGCTTTATTGTAAATATTTAGCAGTAGCTTGTGTCCGTCTTCTCCCATATGTTTTATCTTTTCCGCTCTTTTATTTTATCATATCATGCTGCTTTTCCATTTTTTATGCTTTTGATTGCATCTTTTACTTCTTGTAGCTGTATGATACCTTCCTCTGTATCTTCTGCATTCCCTTTCCCCACCTGATCTCTTTTTCTTGCTCCTTCCATTTACCATTCCCAATGGGTTCAATAATTCTTCGAAGTATTCTTTCCATCTTTGGAAAATTGCTTGTCCTGTTAGAATTTCATTTTTTAATTTCTTATTCTACCATTGCTTGTTGACTTTTCATTTTTTAGTGGTCTTTTTAGTGAATACCTTGTAGAATGATTTTTGGTTTCCTTTGCTATTATTCCCTAGCCTTTCCCCCGAATTCTTCCCATGCATTCAGCTTTTCTTTTAAAACTAAATTTTTAACTAGCTTCCTTTGTTCCCTATGCCTATTGTACATATTCTGTATCTAATTTTTCCTTTTCGAATTCATATATAAGTTCATTTTCTTTCCCAGATAAACTTCTGTTCCATGTTGCCATCTTCTGTTTATTCCGTTTTTAGTTATTTAAGCTTCCACTGTCATCTTCCGTATTCATTGCATTGTTCGTAGTTTTCTGGCTAGGTTTTTTTCTCTATCAGTTTTTTCTTCGTTCCAATCATATTGTGTGCCATTTATGAATAGTTTTCTGTATCCTATTTTCACTCTATTTCCTTCTACTCTAAGTTTGTCGGCCTGTTCTTTTATTGTTTTTGTATATTTCTCTTTCTTGCCATGTTGTCATTTTCTATATAGATCTTTCGAGCTATATAATTTCCATTTTTTCATTACAGTTTGCCATCTTAATGATAACAATTTGTCTATTTTTATCTTTTCCAGTTGTGAATGCGTCGTCTATTTCAGGTTTTATTTGTAGTTTTTCCTCAATCCATTGTTTTATTTTATCTAGGTTTTCCATTTCTGTCGATTCTAATCCTTTTATTACAATATTAAGTTTTTTTTTCTCACTTTCTTGCTTTTGGATCTTCTCTTCCAGTTTGCTTATTCTATTTTCTAATGATGCTTTCTCTTCTTTCCATTGCTTTGCTGTTTCTATCAATTCTTCCTTTGCCCTTCCGAATCTTTCTTTGAATTCGTTGTGTTTTTTATTTATTTCTTCTTTTAATTCTACTTTCATTTCTTCGATTTTTCTTAGTATAAGATCCATGTCTAGTGTCGCGTTTTGATTTACTTCTAGTTCTCTCGTTTTTTAAGATTCTTTTTCTTTTTTCAAATATTTCGTTTTCCTGCGTTTTATCTTCTCTTTTCCTTTTAAAATATTGATCTAGTTGCCCGACACTACCCTGTCTCTGTGGTTTTAATGTTCATTCATTTACTTGATTGTGCTACTTCTATTCGTTTTGTATTGCCTATTTTATGGTATCCACTAGGTTATTTTCTAGTCGTTTCTCTGTTTACTTTAATTATTCAGAAATCATATACTTTAATACTAATTTTAAGTTAGGCTTGATTTTATATTTAAATTTCGATTTCTATTTATGTGCGATACGTAAGTTCAGCTGCCTTTAAAGTGTTTATCACTTTATCACTATCGCAGCATGGCCTTGCAAACGTATATTAGTAATATTGATGTTACTTTTCTTGATTTAAACCATAATTTATGATTTTCGCCGATATAGTGCAATAATTTCCACTGACTTAATCGCTTAATTACTTTTAATTTTTATTTCCGACTTTTATCATAAAACTCACTTTTATTCAATGTACCGGGCTCGTATATACGAGTTTACACGTAACCACTCACCTATCATAAGTTATTCTTAAATTTCTAAACTTCTAAATTTGGAAAACATTAAACAAATCTAAAAATTTTAAAGTAACCATAAAAATATAGAAAAATTAACATACCCCACGCCTGTAAAACATATTTAGATTTACTTTTTTAACATTGTCGTATAAAAAAAACGTGCAATCACTTTTGCGTGCATTTGTATGTACACCTGGCACTTTTCGCACAATAGCGCTGCTGTGCTTGCTTTATACACGTTGTTATTGCATTTATTACAACATGTAGAACATTTATTGTCATTGCTAGAAGGGCACATATAACACCTACGTCGTTTCTTCGCCGTAGAAGGAAGTTCTTTATGCTGAGAAGTGGACTGCATATTTGGCACATTGTCGCATTTTAGGATTCTTTGCATGACTGAATGGAGTTCCTTAGGTAGTCTTGTCTCCAATAAACGTCGTCTCCTAAAAGGTTCAATTAGGGCTTGGCCTAGTTCAAAAATAGAATCCATTCGCTTTATTGACCGCTGAGTACCAAATTGGAACAGTGCAAAATAATTTACAGGTGCAATATTTAAAACAGCACACCAGATAGCACACGGCCACAAGTTGGTTTGTTATTCATGTAGATACAAAAAGAACATCGGTCCCTAAAGCCTACAAGCATCTCGTCTATTGTTAAAGATTCACCAGGACAATAACATTTCTTGTAATTTTGTATAAATGTTTCAAAAATTTCACATATACGACGTAATTTATCAGACATTCTTGTGTCGCTGCTTATAGCTTCCTAATCCCTTTTTTTGGGTGGATTACTCCCTTTTGTTCATTATCACGTCACTTATTGTTATTTCTTCAACACTTCACTTTTATTGCAGTTTTGGGTGTCTTTGCTTTGTTCACTATCATCTTCCATTTTTTTCTATTCTTTGCCTCTTTTTTCCAATTTACGATTCAAATCTTCTCCCTATCTCCATTACCATCTTAATTTCGGCCTCCCTCTCGGTCGAACTCCCATTGGCTTCCAATTTATTAGTCATAAAACATAAAATCCTATTCTATAGGATTTTATGTTCCTTATTATATCTTCACCTCCCTTTTTCTATTATTTCGTGATTCATTTTAATCCTATATTGGTTTTCCTCTATTTGTACTGGGCCCAATATAGTTCGCAGTAGTCTTCTTTCACAACTTCTCATTTTTTCTGCTTGTTTCTTCGTAAAACACATCGTCTCAGCAGCATACATCATCACTCTTATATATTCTAATTTTTGTATTTTTGCTAAGCCTTCCATTTTTTAGTAGGCTTTCATTTGCTTGTACCTTTTCATTTATTTCTTCGTTCTTACCTTGTTTTTTGGTCTTTTCTACCGTTACTCCTAAGTATCTAAATTTATTTACATTCATTTACATATTATCTTCGTTAATTACTAGCCCTATTTCCTTCGTTTCTTTCTCTATCTTTTTCATCGTCTTTCTTAATCCTTTTTCAGTTCTACTTATTACTACGATATCGTCTGCATATGCTATAATCTACGTGTCTTTGGTTATTATAGTTCCCGTACAGCCTACTTTTTTTACATCAACTAGACTCTAGAGCCATATTACATAAGGTCGCTGATAGTGCATCTCCTTGGGGACACCTGCGTTAAAAGTAAAATTATCTGTGTCCCCTACCGGTGTTCTTATTTTGACTCTAGAGTTTTCTAACCTTATTTGCACTAATCTTGCCAGTTTTTGTGAGATATTTTTTAAATTCATTACTTGAAGTAACTTCTGCCTCTTAATACTATTAAGAGTTTGTCTAAAAATAAGTAGTGTTATATAATGTTCATAGTTTTTTTTTCTAAGATGTGTTTGAAGGTATGAATCACATCTATTGTTGACATTCGGCTTCTAAAGCTGTAATCATCTATTATTTCATTTATGAATGTCTTTAGTCTCTTTTGTATTAAGGTAGAGGATTTTGCATCTTCAATAAAATTATGCCTATGTAGTTGTTGTATTTCTGTTTCTTTTTTATGTAATGGTATTATTAAACCTTCATTCCAGGCATCAGTCAGTTTTTCTTCCTTCCATATTTCTATTATTATTTCACATATCTTCCCCCCTATTGTTGCCTGCATGAATTTTGTCACTCTCAGCCGCTTTACCATTTTTCTGTCTGCTCACAATTGTTTTTATCTCATCATAAGTCGGTTCTAGTACTGGTATTACATTTAATTTCTCTTTATTTTCTCTCCATCCATTCTGGACTCTCTCCTCGCTGGTTACTGTTTTATTTAATAAAAAAGTACTTTTCCATATTTCTTTTATTTCATTTTCACCGTCGTCTATGTTTCCATTTTTATTTTCTATTGCTAATTTCTTATTCTACTTCTTTTGTTCTTTTATTTTCATGTATAAGTTTTTCATGTTGTTTCATGTTTTCTGCTTCTAACTCATCCAATTTTTATATTCAGCTATGCACTTTACTTTTGTTTAAAAATTTTGTTTGCGCGTTTTCTCTTTTCTTTATACTTTTGCATTTCTTCATCATTTCCTGTCTTCAGCCATTTCTCTTCATTCTTTTGCTCTATTGCATCTTCACATTCCTTATCGGACTATGCTTCTTTTTTTTTCTTCGTGTCCTAAACTCTTCTTTGCTGCTTCGTTTAGTGCGTCTTCTATTACATTCCTTTTTCCTTCTAAGGCTTCTAACTTTGTTTTCTCTAATATTCTCTTTATAATTTGCTTTCGGTTGGTGCGTTTCAAGATTTTCTACCGCTTATTTTCTGTTATTTCTTCTCTTTATTTTTACTTTTTGATCAAATTTCTGTTTTAATGTGGCCATTTGAAGCAAATAAACCTTCGACATCTTCATGATTTGGTTTAAATACGTTTTTATTTCAACTGATTCTGTATAATTTACAAACGAAACAGTACTCCCATATTTGCTAGACAAATCCGTAATTTTTTCATTTATAGAGTTGACAATTGTATTATTTTATCGTTTATAAGTAGGGCCCAGTAACTCTTAGGATTCTTATCTTGCACATTTTTGACTTCTGATTGTAATCCAAGTAATTGCGTAATAATATTATAACTTCTAGTTCGACCAAGTGTGGGACTTTTTTTGGTACTGACGATCCCAAGCTAGAATTATTATCCAAATCGTTACTGTCTGTTGAGGAAGAGACATTGGAATCGCCTTCTTGAAATTGTCCAGTACATTTAGATATGCTACATTCTTCGCCAGTGTCATGATTGCCGTCAATCGTAGACGTATTACTTAGATCTTCATTGTCTTCATTATTGACAAACATATCACGCACTTATTCATCAGTATAACGTTTTCCATCGATATTGAGATAGCCCATCGTTAGATATTTTTACTTAAACGCAATTAGCATCGTTGGGTCAAATGTGACCCGAAAGCAGAAAAAAAAAACACTTGCACGACTTCGACAGCCCTGTTGCTTAAGTAATCAAATACTAAGCATATTTTAGGAAAACGCTAGGCATTCCACCACCACAGCGCTTCCACCTACCAAACTGTGACGCATTAAAAATCTCCCGGGTCAATTCTGACCCAGCGATACCAGTTAAGGGTTAAATAAGAGCACTTTGAATATATTAAAAAAATTCTGTAGGAAAATAACGTTGCTTCTTCGTGTAATACACTCAGGTTCATAGCTATTTGCCTAAACCAAATTTAAATCTGCACATCAGCTTTAAATACACATATCTGTTTTCTTTCCATACGCAATAAAAACTTTCAATACCAAAACACCAATAAAGTGAAAAGAGCAATTGTGACAACTATCGACAGATTTGCCTGCCCTCAGTAATTTATATAATATATATATATATATATATATATATATATATATATATATATATATATATATATATATACAGGGTGTCTCAGAAACATGTTGCCAAACTTTAGGGGGTTATAAAGGCCGATGAATTAAGTACTTTTGCCTTATAAACGTATGTCCGGAAATGAGTCGTTAAGGCACTAGACGAAGAAGTGTTAAAAATTGCAGAATGTTCGCATTTACGACTTTTGTATTTTTAATATTTATTAAATAAGAAAAACAATAAAACATTATATTAGTTGTTCAAAATTGCGGCCATCGACACGATTTTGGTTGCTCCAAATATGAGTATTGCGGTCTTTGAAGTAACTGTCTCTAGTAAAACAAGCTTCATTGATAAGCTTTTTAAATTTTGTTTTTCTTCCATCTCCACTGATCGAGTCGTTCTTTGCTGACTTGTACCTACATTTGGTTTAAAATTTCCTTTTTCCATTTCCTCAAAACTGAAATGTTTCATAGCAAAAGAACTTTTTCTTCAATTATCAAAAATTGTTCAAATTTTGAATGACGTTTTGAATGTCACTTTGATGTTGTAAATTTCAAATAGTTGTTATTTTAAAGTGATAATTTAAGTAAAGAAGAATTCTTTTACTATGTAACATTTTAGTTTTGAGGAAATGGCTGATATGCATCTGATTTATGGAGAAGCAAGATGCAATAGCAGGGAAGCTGCACGGATCTACGCTGGTCGGTTTCCCAATCGTCGCCATCCATCTCGCAGATTATTCGTTTCATTACACCTTCGTTTAAGAGAAAAAGGAAATTTTAAACGAAATGGAGGTACGGGTCAGCAAAGAACGGCTCGTTCGGGGGAGATGGAAGAAGAAGTATTGCGACGAGTGGAAGAAGAACCCTCCAATAGTGTGCGAGCAATAGCAAATCAAACTGGAAATACAAGGGCATCAGTATGGCGTGTACTTCATGAACAATTGCTATACCCTTATCATCTTCAAAAGTACAGTTGCGATTTTAGCTCAGTTATTCTATTTAGCGATGACGCTTGCTTTACTAGAGAAGGTTACTTCAATAGCCGTAATAGTCACATTTGGAGCGACCAAAATCCTCATGGAACATTTCAGAAGTCTAACCAGTATCAGTTCTCTATTAAAGTGTGGGCTGGCATAGTAGGAGATCATATTATTGGACCGTACCTACTACCTCCACGTTTAAATGGTCAAATCTACCTAACATTCCTACAAGAAGTTCTCCCTGAGTTGCTTGAAAATGTTCCATTGGACATTCGTCGTAGAATGTGGTATCAGCACGACGGAGCTCCGGCGCATTTTACTCGCAACGTGCGGGACCACCTAACTTTACAATTTCCTGAGAGGTGGATTGGACGAGGTGGACCTGTTAACTGGCCAGCCGAAGCCCAGATCTGACACCTGTCGATTTTTTCTTCTGGAGTTACCTCAAATCATTAGTGTATGAAACACCTGTAACTACAGAAGAAGAATTGATTGGAAGGGTAATGGCTGCGAGTCAAGTTGTTCAGGAAGATCCGCACATCCTTTATCGAGTTCGCCAATCAATGGTTCGACGTACGACCGCATGTCAGCAAGTCGATGGCCGCAATTTTGAACAACTAATATAATGTTTTATTGTTTTTCTTATTTAATAAATATTAAAAATACAAAAGTCGTAAATGCGAACATTCTGCAATTTTTTAACACTTCTTCGTCTAGTGCCTTAACGACTCATTTCCGGACATACGTTTATAAGGCAAAAGTACTTAATTCATCGGCCTTTATAACCCCCTAAAGTTTGGCAACATGTTTCTGAGACACCCTGTATATATATATATATATATATATATATATATATATATATATACATATAAGGATAATAATGCACAAAATGGAAGATGAACAGGGAGCGCTCTAGGAGAAAAAACAAACGGCAGACCATGTAAGCACAAAATCATTGAAAATGAACAGGGCTATGCAACCCAATTTACACATAATGGGAAAATGTTTTTAAAATCACAATATAATTAATTTTTCAAAAGGTTGTTATGCTAAGTTTTTGAAATACAAAACTGTAAATGTGACTTAAGCGTTATTTTATTGTCAAAAAATAAAACGTTAGTTTACTACCATGGGTAGACGGTTAGGTCAGCACGACTCTACTTTAAAAACAAGAGGGACGGTCATAAGCATAGCAGAGCATGGCCTTTCTTATAGTGAAATAAGCCGGCGCGTGGATCTCTCGGTAAACTTACTTTTTTTTTTACTTATTGGATATTGTTGTTCACAATAATCTTTTAGAGAACTCAAGTTGTACGATGGGTTCAAAGACACATGTTAGGTGGACATAGACCTCTTACAACTGTTAGACCTGGCAAAAGACGCAAACCAACTGTAAAGGAGAAATTTTTTTACTACAGCTACTCCCGTACAAGAAGAAACCGGCGTTCAGGTTTCACTCTCTACAATACGCCGTCGTTTACATTCATCCGGAATACACCATAGACACCCAGCAAGGAAACCATTGCTCACTAACGCGGAAGCTGAGGCCCGTTTGAACTTTTGTAGGGAAAATTTGAATACAGATTGGTCCAATGTAATATTTACTGACGAAAACACCTTTTCCTCTACACAATACAGCTCTGTGCACTTAGTGCGTCCAAACAACACCCGGTATAACACAGCGAACGTTAGACCTGTTAGAAAAAGTTAGAGAGTTCAATTAGGATTTTGGGGATGGATGTCTGCTGCTGGTCCAGGAGGATTAGAAATGGTTACACCACCTTCTTTGCGATCACAAAGGTACATCGAGGTTCTCGAAAACGTTGTTACCATCAGTTCGTGCATTGTATCCAGAAGAAGAAATGGAAACAATTGTTTTAGTACAAGACAACAGTCCAGTGCATACAGCTCGTATTGTAGCAGAATGGTTTGAAGATCATCCGGAAATAGAAGTTCTGCCATGGACCGCAAACTCGCCGGAAAATGGTTAGCCAATGGGAAGGACGTATGCAAGAAGCTGTTGCTCTGCGAAATCAAGCAGAATTATTTAACCACAAAAAAGCTGTTTGGGAATTAATACGAGAAACCAATTTTTGTTCAAATCTTGTAGCTTCTATGCGCAACAGAATGCTGGAAGTCATAGAAAGGAACGGTTTTTATACCCACTATTGACATGTGATATTTTTGTTAAATTCTTTAATTTTGTTATGGCTTTGAAAATATTTATTAATTTTCTAAAAATACGGTGTTTTATTACTTTATTTAGTTTTACTGTTTAGCCAAATATTCTAGCTTCTCGGCTATCGCTAAATTATTACTCTTTTGAGGTCGTGGATTATACTCTATCCTTTACTATTATCTATAACCCTGGTGATAAACAAGGATGAAATCATCACGTAACATGAAAATGGTAATAAACTACTACACCATTTAGTAACAGCGACTGTGTATAGACCGTTCTAAAAACGTAAATTAGCTCCTGTAATGTTGGTTGCATAACCCTGTTCCTTTTCAATGATTCAGTGTGTACATGTAATCAGGAAGTCAACAGAAACAGCAATAAATGCAGAATCAGATCTATACCTCGTATTTATTGATCAGCATTCGATTCAGTGAAAAGGAAAGTCATACGGGAAAACCTCAAACGAATGAGAGTAACAACAAAACTCACAAAAATAATTAAAAGTATATACAATCAAACCTGATGGGACAAAACTCCTTAAGCCCCCTACTATTTATAATATGCATGGACCAAATCTTAAAAAACACCAAAAAATAAACAACACTAAGTAATAGGGTACTATAAAATGACAACGATCTGCATAGAGTCTCTATTATACGCTGATGATATTATCTTAATCGCAAACACAAGGGAAAAACGCACGTCGGTGCATGTGTACGTGTACACGTATGTGCGTGTGTGGATGTGTGCGCGCGTGTGTGGTGATGCGAGTGTGGGTGTGTGTATGTGTACGTGTGCATGTGCGTGGGTAGAAAATCTAGATATATGGACAGAAGAAATAAATAAAATAGGAATGGAAATGAATACTGATAAAACCAAAATAATGACGATGAACGAAAAGCGTGAAGAAACCAACAAGACAAAGCTAATATGCAACGGGAAACAAATACAAGAAACGGAAATAATAAACTACCTAAGAACAACCATAACGAAATGTACAAAAGTTGACATAGACATAGCCAATAAGATTAAAAAGGCCAATAAACTACATTACTCAATTAACCCCACGATACTGAGGAAAAAAGAAATATCGACAAGAAACAAAACCAAAATATATAATACACTCATATCACCAATACTAACTTATAACATAGAAGTAGTGCCAACAACATCAACACCAGAAACTGAATTCCAATAATGCGCAAAGAGCTTGAGCGCAATAGGTTACAGCGCAACATGCGCAATAAACTACTGCAAAACCACGAAAAACTTCTAAAAAATATATATTGGATTACTCAGTGGCTCAGCGGTAAAGGTGTCAGACTTATAAGCGAAAGGTACCAAAATTCGAATCTGAGAGTAGTCAAGTGCTTGGGAAAAAATCATAACATATGAGTTCGAGTCAAGTGCGAAAACAGTTATTCACAGGACTAAGCATAATGACGAAACCAGAGTCCGCTTCCGCAACGTCGCGCTATAAAAGCAAAAACTGTGAAAATAGACCGATCAACTCAACTAATATGAAACCACAGTTACAAAACACATAATACAGAACCGGGTTTGTTATACTACTTAACAAGTCACCTATTCTTTAATCTCTAGGATCAAAAAATTTTAATTCTAGGGGTTAAAACATCAATTAGTTTATGAAAAACATCGGTATTGAAAAAATTAATCAAAATCAAAACATTTTTTTTTAAATTAAACATTGAGATGCGTAAGGTAGGTAATCATTTTTAGTTCAACAAATTTTTAATAGATTCATGTTTTATAAACCCCGACGAAAAAGAGGGGTGTTATGTGTTTAACGAGTGTATTCGA
The DNA here is from genome assembly GCA_036346205.1 of Vesta saturnalis. Classification (NCBI taxonomy): domain Eukaryota; kingdom Metazoa; phylum Arthropoda; class Insecta; order Coleoptera; family Lampyridae; genus Vesta; species Vesta saturnalis. The sequence goes on along the minus strand of JARFJB010000994.1, from coordinate 417,044 downwards.
CTGTGGCATCGTAGCTCCTGATTTTTTTTTGTTTGAAAGGTTTGAGAGGTTTTCAAAGTAGAATTTTTGTCGTGGATTGTTTAATTTAATGTTATGGTCGTGTGATGTCACCGTGGTTGTTCAATGTATACATGGTTAAATGTGTTAAGGAAGCATTTAACGATACAAATGGTGTAATGGTTGGTGACGTAAATGTACGAGTTCTAGTGCATGCAGATGATAGTGACATTGCGGATAAGCTACAAACTGCTCTGAGGAAGTTTGATGTAGTCTATGAGAACATGGATCTAAAGGTAAACGTGAACAAAACTAAAATTGTGGTGTTCAATCGGGAAGGTAAAAGGAGAGTAGAGTATTTACTCTGCAAAATGAAATTGTGGAACAAGTGGACGAATTGGTATATCTGGGTAGAATGTTTACTGCAGATGGTACAATGGACGACGAGATTGGACGAAGGGTCAATGCTGGAAGGAAAGTGATTCGAAGTATGTGGACGATAATGAGAAACGAAAGTATGAGTCTAGCTGCGAAACGAGCAATCTATAGTAGCGTGTTTGTCCCGTCAGTACCGTATGGAAGTGGACATGGATTTGTCAAAAAAAGCACGAAAGAAAAATAAATGCCGTGGGTATGAGATTCCTGAGAAACGCCTGTGGTAAAAAGAGAAGGGATAAGATAAAGAATGAGTGTATAATGAAGAAGTGTGGCGAGGAAAAGACGATGATGGATAGGTATAAAAGCAGTACACTACGTTGGTTTGGTCCAGGGCAGTCCGAACCTCGGTTACGAACGTAAGCCCCTAGCCAGCGTAAGCGTTTTGTGATTTTTATTACAATCGCTTAACTTCACAGAAAAGAACCTAGCATTTTTCGCGTTTTTCGCTCATCGTTCCGGCATCGTGATCTTCGCCGCTTCGGAGGTAGATCTATCACTGCTTGCATACAGACAATACGAAGAATCGGTCATCAGTAGAGGAGCCAAAGCCTAGCCGCAAGCAGGAGCCGCCGGAATAGCAGCAGCAGCGAAGGATTCCAGAAACATCCAGGACACCGCCAACAGCAGGATCGACGTCGGGTCAAGGTCAACGGTAATAGGTATCATTAATAAAGAATTTTAACTTAATTACTTGGTTGTTTTTATTTTAACTGTGTATTTCCTCTGTTTCGAATTGGCTCTCTGATTTCCAAGCCTTTTTTCCTCGGGGTGTGAGGCTGCACCTCGGCAGAGACCCGGCTTTTCCATAAACAGATTTTTAATTTTCTTTTCTTATCCTATTCGCAAACCTATTATTAACAACGCAGCCGAGATGGTTAAGCAAGGTCGCCACCGAGCTACTATCACAGCTGTGTCCCCTAACCCCGTCGACACCCGTCCACTTACACCACCACCTACACACACCTACGCACACACACTCGCCTCTCCATCACCTTCCGCACGCACACGATCCCATTCTAACGCCTCATCCATTTCCACTTCCTCTACACATTCCTACATATCAACACGATCCACCGCTTCCGTTAAAGCACATAAACACACACACAATCCAGAACACACACACAAACCCGCACACCCACACAAACCCGCCCTGTTACCCACACCAGCCCTGCCAACTACACCTAACACTATTTCCACACCCTTGACCTCCAGCAACACACACACCCGTACCCAATGCTCGAGATATTGCATCCGCAAGGATACCGGCTAACGAATCGTCAACACCCTTACATCCCTCACCACACGCACACCTAAATATAAATATTCACAACAGTAATAAATCAGACCTTTAACCTTTTTTTTTTACACCAAATAACAAACCCTCAACAAATAATCTTTCCCTTTTTTTTTGACACCAAAAATAATAAACTCATGATTGTAAACCACACAATTACAAAAAACATCGCAACACCAACAATAATGGAATGACCAGGGCTGAAGAGGAGGAATGCTGAACAGTCTACGAATAAGCATATAAGCATACCAATCAAAAGCATGAGCATACTAACCTAAAAAAAAAAAAAAAATTGGTTTGGTCATATTGAGAGAATGAACAAATGCAAGATTAACGAAGCAAATATATGTGGGTGAGATTAGAGGTACGGTCGGGCCTGGTAGGCCGTGTAAAACTTGGCTGAATGTAGTAGAATGTACGATAAAAGAAAGAAAGATACGGAGTTTTAAAAATAAAAGGACATGTCAAAGACAAATGTATGAATCTTGCAAAAGCTAGGGAGGTGTGCAGAGATAGGAAAGCATGGAGAAAGATTCTGAATGAAAAATAAATAAGAGACAGGGATTGTTTTACCTACCCCGCAAGGGAATGGCGTGAAGGTTATGTTATGTTGCTTTCAAAAAAATATCACAATTACCTCATTTTATAATAAAAGTCTTGAACAAGGAAGATTACTTTTAAAAATTTCTTAATTTTGATTGTTTGCAGTATGTGATTATTAATAAAGGAATGTAAAAAATATTTTTGCAATCGTGAGAGTAACAGTTTCTATGACCACAAAATAGGGACTAAAATAACATATTACTCCCTAATGAAATTTCTTTCTTTCGTTATTTACCGATTGCGATGTTAATCATGAACACTTAAATCTGTTAGAAGGTAAATGTCTGTGTGATTACCAAAAATAGTATATACCTCTGGGGCGGTATACCATTTTTCTTGATGTACAATATACTATTTTAACATTTCCAAAGAAATTTTATTTATTTCTCAAACATAAGTTACCACAAGTGAGATATTGTCATGGATAATGTAACTAGTGTTATGTTTATCATCGGTGATAATAAGCATACGAGATATCTAGCAAGAGAATATATTTTATTAATCACATGGGATCGTTTCATCCAATGAAACTGTATACTTTCCTTAGTAACATATGTATTACCACATTAAATTATTATCGACAATAATATACTAAGTGCAAAGTGATTTCCCAATAATACTAGCAAAATTTGTACGACTGTGGAGTAGGAGTGCAAATTTTACAAGCACCAAGCTCGAATGCATCCTTAGCCAGTATTGTCACAGCAAAGGAACTATGCACGTAATATATTTCACTTGACTATTGCATAATTTTAATAATGAAACTGTGTAAAACTTAATCTTGCCTATCGAGTCCTTACAAATTATAATAACTGTATTTTAATAAACAATTTTTTTTTTGTGGCTGCCTCGGTGGTGGAATGGTTTGAGTGCTTGCCTGTCACCCGAGCGGCGCGGTTCAAACCTGGCCGAGATAGCCGTTTTACTAAAAGGGAAAAAAAAACCAAAGCCCTTCTTCTTGAATAAGAAGTAAAACTGTAGTTTCTATGGCAATGCGATGCTTGACACGTTAACGATCCCGAACTAACCATTAGTAGTTGATGTGCCTAGAGATGCTTGACATTTCCGTTTATGTCTACATCTCGGCCGACTAATCCAAAAAAAATTAATTTTTTGCATTTATTTGTTGAAAATGTATGTTGTCGAGTTAGTGAGGTGACAAATATCAAATCTCAGTGATAGAAAAATTTAAATAAAATCTTATTAATAATAAAAAATAACAGAATCAAAAGGAATACACAGGAGCCTAAAAACATTATCATATAAAACCAATTAAACGTAGATTTCAAAGAATTTCAAAGAAAATAAAGGAACTGCTGATAACATAAAGGCGAAAGTTGAATACCGGAACGCCGATAAACAAACGCCAAACAGAGCTACCAAAATCACGAACAAATAACCCATTAATATTCAAACTACACATAAGGGAAAGACCATATAAAGAGTAGCATGGATACGAATTTAGAGATGATAAGGCAGATATTCAAAGAAGAAACAAAGACTATCAACGAAAACATTAACCTAAAATATGAAGACCAAACGAGACAAATAAAAAATACGCATTCGAAAAACATGAAAAGAACATAAATCAAATCGACTGAAACACGCGAAGAAAGAACCTAGTTTTCTTTGGCATAAATATATATATATATATATATATATATATATATATATATATATATATATATATATATATATATATATATATATATATATATATCAATCTAGCCGTTTCATCAATATGTTGGTCTTTCGATTTGATGATGGTTCCTCAAATTCTGGTCGTTCTTTCCACCGATTTCTGGAGTCTTTCTGGTCGCAATTTATTGCCAAGGCTGCTGAAGACATTCCCACAAGTGAGATTCGATGGATGGATGCAGTTTTCGCACCTCTCTGTCCAGCTCATCCCATAACAGCTCGATGGGATTTGCATCCGGCGATTGTGGTGGCCATTCCATGAATTTAAGAGTGCATGCAGCTTCTTTTGATCTTAAATAGTTCGTACAAAGTTTTGATATTGTTTCGGATCGTTATCTTGCTGAAACACAAACCCTTCCCCTATCACATATATGCCAGATGGAATAGCGCTTCGCTGAAGTATCCGGTGATAGTCTTCTTTTCGCATTTTCCCGTCGATTTTCACCAAGGCGCCGACACCATCGTAGCAGAAACACTCCCATACCATCTCACTGCCATCACCAAACTTAACTGTTGGCTTTACACGTTGAGGTTCATAAGATTTTCTGCGGAAGTACGTTCGCCGTTTGCTACCAAAAATTTCGAATTTGGACTCATCACTCCATAACACCTGTTTCCATTGTTCAATGACCAATTGTTGTGCAATGCAACAGTTGTGTGGCCGTTGTATCGGAGATTGGCTTCGGCAGCGTTTGATTGATCTCGGCTCTAATATCTGGCACTGTTTAGAGTCTGGACGGCTTACTTAACACTTGCATATGTCTATCATCAATTTCTGTCGCCTTTATGGGTCGGTCCGAGCGTTTCCCGTCGGAAAACGATTTGGTTTCAGCGAATCTCTCCAATGTTGTACGAACCCCTTCCTGTGAAACTCCCACTATTTGTGCAATTTTTCGCTGCAAATGGTCGGTTGTATTCAAAATTACTATCTAAGCACGTTTTTCTTTTGATATTTGCTTTTCTCTTGCCATTTTCAAGATTTCGACACAATTTTGAAGCAGCAATATTGATAAAAATCCTGTGCAATGTACAATTGCATTTCAAGTGTCAAAATGTCAAAATTTAAGGTTATTTTTCGACGGAAGACGAGGTTTGAAGTCATTGGCGCGAATTTTAAATGTCGATAAATCGATTCTAGTTTAAAAAAATAGTTAAAAGTAATTCAAAGTGATAATTGTTAATATTGTAAATTTCTCAATATTTTAAAAATTTACATATTTTGATACAATAAATAAGTGAGAAGTAATAGAAAACGGTTAAAAATCATAAATAAAATCTATCTAAGAAGACTAGCCTAAGGGAGTACTAGAAGAGAGAAAGAGATTAAAACCAAAGTTACTGAAAGCAAAAAAGAAAGGAAGAGTACCTAAAATATGACAAACTAATAATAAACAGGAAACTATATAACCACAAAGAAGAGGGGGAAGACAGCGAATAATACCAAGATGAAGAGGATGAAGAAAGCAACACCGAAGGAAATAACGATAAAAACAACAAAAGAAATCTTCCCAAAAGAAACCTACTATGATCAGACGAAACAGAAGATAGCCAAAGAACACCAAAAAAACCCAAAACAGAAGGAGAAACCGAACGAACCATCAACAACACAAATAAAACAACATACTATACAATCGTAATAACACCAATAACAAAAAACTTGGAAGGAAAGAAGCCCATATGAACAAATACTTAGCAAAACATAACAAAATAGCTAGTACCAAAGAAGACGTACCTGGTAATGGAAAAAGTAAAACGAGTACACCAAACACAAAAGACCAAACGATAATAAAAGCATAGAAGTATCAATATTCAAATAATGGGCTTAAGCGAAACAAAAAAAAGCGGAGAGAGATACAAACTACTTAAAGATGGATTCACACTATATTACTCAGTAAAACTGAACAAAAAAGTAAAAGAGAAGGAGTTGGTATTGTAATAACTGAAAAAATACACATGAAAATCATAAACTAGAATCCAATATCATCACGGATCATGGTGATAGAACTCGATATAGGATTTAAAATAGTAATAATACAAATATACGCACCAATACAAGGAACAAAAGACAAAGGCATGGAAAAATTCTACACAGAGTTACAAGAAGCCTTTGATAAATATAAAGACACAAACTATACAATAATAAAGGGCGACTGGAAGGGAAGAATAGGAACAAACACAGATACGGAACAAAGGAACATCGGAAACTACGAGGAAAGATAGTAACGGACAAAAAATAATCAATTTCTGCATAAAACATAACCTAATTATCGGAAATTCATTCTATCAACAGGAAATTTACTACACATTCGAAGACACAGAAAGAAAAGCACATAGTATGATAATTATATAACATATACACATAATACACCTAGAATAATAAACCATATTAAAATAAACAAAGAAGCAGAACTAAACACAGACCATAAATTAATAATTGCAAACACAAAAATACAAGAAACAAAAAATGAACCAGGAAAAGAATACAAGAAGATTAAAGCAGAAGTATGAAAACCGAAGACAAAATAAACAAATACCAGCAAAAATAACCGAGGAGACAATTAAAAAAGAAAGAGATTTCCAAACCTCGACATTAGATAACCAAATGGAAAATAACCAGAGACATACTAATTAAAGTAACGGAGAAAATAAAATAACAAGCAACTATAAAAGAACAAAATGGTGAAACGAAGAAGTAAAACAGAAAGTAAAATGAAAGAAAATAGCATGGAAAATGTACTTTTTCCATGGACAAGAAACGAGGAAGCCAGATCCAAAAATAAGAAGCAAAAATAGCACTCCAAAAAGCAAAAAAGAGAAGCTGGGAAGAGTTCGGTGAAGAAATGCAACAATTACGAGAGCATAACAACAGAAATTTCTGGAAAAGTCGTAAAGTCATTAAGAACACAAACAAACAAGGAGGAGACAAAAACGGAAAACTCGACAAAGAATCCAGATATATAGTAAAAAGGTGGAAAGACTACTACGAAGGAAAATTCTCCACAACTACAAACACAGAAAACGACAAAGAAGAAGAACAAGACGAGGAAAGGAGAATAGACATAGAGGAAACCGTAAAAACAATCGGAGAACTGCAAATAGAATGTGAAAACTACAGAGCCGTATGTCTAGCACCAACAACAACCAAGAACTACAGTAAAATTCTAGAAAAAAGACTAAGATTGGAAACAAAAGACAAACTAGAAGATGAACAGGGTGGATTCAGAAACGAGAGACAAACTACAGACCATGTAAGCACCCTACGTAAATCGATAGTTAAAATAGAGAAAAACTCAGAATTATTTATTGCCTTCATTGACTTAAAAGCAGCTTTCGACAATGTGGATAGAAAGAAACTGTGGAACACCCTACAACAACTGCAAGTAACACCCAAATTAATAAAAGTAACCCAGAGCATTTACAGGGAAGTAAGAGGAAAAGTAGAAATAAATGGGACTCAATCTGAGGAATACGAAGGAGACTCACTGAGCCCACTACTACTTATCATATACAATAACAGAATATTTAAAAACTGCAAACCAAATACAACAATAGGACATAGAGAACTAAAACCAATACAGGTGCTAATATATGCTGACGATACAACACTAATAGCAGATAAGCGATCGAAACTGCAAAGAATGCTTAACATATGGGAAGAAGAAATAAGTAGGATGGGAATGGAATTCAACAAAGACAAAAAAAAAAGTAATGGAAATAAGAGGAAACAAGAAAGACAACAACACAGAACACACATGCGCCGGAATAAGACTAGGAAAAGTTAACACCTGGGAATAATTATCGGCAACGATGGAAAAATAGATATGGAAGTAGCAGATAAAGTGAGAAAAATCAATAACATATACTACTCTAAAAATAGGACACTACTAAACTAAAAGGAAATTAAAACAAAAACAAAGCAACAGATTTACAACAAAATAGTTGCCCCAACACTACTCTACTCAGTGGAAGTATGGCCAAACCTCCCAAAACACATACAGAAATTACCGCTGTGGAAATAAAGTTCCTTCGAGAATATCCAACGTAACAAAGTTCGATAGAAAGAGAAACCAAGAAATCTATGACAACTTAAAACAAGAACGGATAACACATAAAGTGGAGAAAAAACAACTAAACTGGTTCGTACACGTCAAAAGAATGAAGAACGACAGACTGATGAAACAATTCCAACTAACAAACATTGGAGGAAAGAAGAAAACAGGCAGACCGAGAAAAACAATGAAGAATGTCATAGACGAGTTATGAGAAAAACATTGCAAAACTATCCAAGAACTACAGAAAAAATCGCTGCCAAATCATGTGCCATAATGCTTTCTCATATACAGTGTATTCCCGGATTGAGTTCACAATAGGTATGATGGACCAAACATTTTCGAATAGGAATTTTATATTTTGGGATTCCGCCCTGCTTGGTCTGAAACTTATGTTTAGTTTACTTTCGATTTGTTAAAATCAAGTAGGCCTTCACAGTTGAGCAAAAATCCGTTATTTGTCAATTTCGTTTCAGGTATAGTACCTTTTCCGTTCATAGTACGCCAAAGTGTCACTAAGAAAAGTTGTTCCGAAAATAAAACTATTGTTCTGTAGTGTTTTGTATTAAAAATGTTAACTTTCGAACAGCGCATTCACCTAATACAATGTAATGTTATGGTGGCAATTTCTGTCAATGGAAAAAAAAATTTGTGAAAAAGTTTCCAGAAACAGGAAGTGAGCAAAACTTGAATAAAAAAAGCTAGTTCATGATCATGAAGATGGTGCTACATTGTTGGTGATAGAATCCGTGAACACTGATAATCAATTAGCATTGAGAAAGCGGTCTACTGAATTATCAATAAGTAAAGCCCACATACAAAGAATTCTCAAAGACAATAAAATTATAGCATTCAAACCCACGTTCACTCATAAATTAGAAGCTGGAGGCTGGAGAAAAAATTTTGGACAGATATTTTTATAAAAAAATATTTTTTTCAAATGAGTCAATTTTCACAACTAATGCCATCGTGTCTTCACAAAATTGTAGGTATTGGTCTGATGAGAATCCACATTTTCGTATAGTAACTCACAGCCAACGGTACAAGAAAGCAAATGTATGGTGTGCAATAAGGTACGATTAAATTATTGGCCCATTCTTTTTGATACCAACAATCCTATTTGGATGTGCTCGAAAACTGCTACCTGCCATGGAAGATGTGAATTTAGAAGATTTTCATTTCATGTTCGGATCATTCAACTCAAATTTTTTGAATCAGCACTTTCCTGAAAGGTCGATTGGACGACATGGTCCAATACATTGGCCAGCAAGATCGCCAGATTTGACCCCCATGGATTTTTACTTATGGAGTTATTTGAAACAAAAGGTTTATTCATATGATCTTCACGATAACTTTGACTTATTAAAACAAAAAATTAGAGATGCCGTAGATGAAATTAATCCAATGACCAGATCGAACGTATACGACGATTTTAGAGTTAGGATAGAAAAATATGCAGATCTTGGAGGAAGCCAAATAGAGTAATTGTAGTTTAATTTCTTTTTTTGATAAACTGTAAAAATTTGAATTTGAAAATTTCTAATCACCCTGTTTTCTCATCTAAGATTTATGATGTAATGGTAAATAATAAAAAATATTTTTCTCCTATTTTCTACTTTTATTATCAAAGTAGGCCGATAATTCTGAAAATTTGTCATAACTTTTCATACTGAACAACTTTTTGAGTAACACTTTGGTGTACTATGAACGGATTTTTGGTTAAACTGTAAAGGCCTACTTGATTTTAACAAATCGTAAGTAACTTAAAAATAAGTTTCAGACCAAGCAGGGCGGAATCCCAAAATATAAAATTCCAATTCGAAAATTTTTGGTCCATCATACCTATTGTGAACTCAATCCGGGGACACACTATACATGTAAATAAATAACTTCAAAGCCCACAATACTTGAATCTGAGTCATATCGGTTTTTAAACACGTTAATTCCCCATTTTTGATCCCCCATTTTGAATTTTTATTTTTGACAAATGTTTTATTCTTAGCGATCTTAAAAACCCCCAATAACCGACTTAAAATAAAATGTTGCCCCCTAAAAACGGTGCGCCACTAGCAGTTTTTAAATTTTTTTTATTTAGATAATGTTTTACAAATTAACGAAGTTGCAAAATTGATCATTAGCCCACAATACGTGAATTTTAGTCATATCGGATTTTAAACACTATGATCCGCCATTTTAATTTTGACAAATGATTTATACTTAGCGATCTTAAAAATATCCGACTTTCAAAAAAATCAGTTGATTAATTAAAAAATGCACAATTTTGTAACCTAAAAACGGTGCGCCACTGGTTATATATATTTTTTGATTTTGAAATTATATAAAAAAGTAATAGTTTGTTTTTTTAATTATGTAACTTTTTAAAATTTGAAGCAATGAATTTTTTAAATTTTCTAATACCCTGAAAGTGCCCCGCCACTGGTTGGATTTTGCTCATTAACGAACTTAACCTAGATTTTATGCAAAGAATTTTTGTACCTAATTTCATATCAATAGCTTTAATGGTTCAAAAGATATCCCACACACACACACAAACAGACACACAGACAGACGAAATTTTTGTTCTAAAAACTTGCTTTTATCAATAGCTTTAATGTTTCAAAGGATATTATGCACACTCACACACACACACACAATCAGGCAGAAGATTTTGTTTTCTAAAAATGTGTTTTTCATATTGTTTAGGCCACAAAACGTCGAGAAATGTAAAAAAGGGTGTTTAAAAATTTAAATCGATTACATAGCTTTCTCTTTATACATATGTATATGAGAACGCAATGGCGGAAATAGACAGAAATGGAGGAGGTGGATAAAAGACAGATACCCGATGCTGTAGAGGCATAAAGGGAGAGTAGAAGAAGAAGTATTTATTTGGTGGTTACCTACGCTTTCTTGATAACATGACAACGATAAGTGTTGTGGCTAAAACAACTTCATATAATTAATGAATTATAAAAAAAAAGTGTACATCGAAAATACTATATTAAAGACCGAACAAGTGCACCTATATGAAATTTTAGGCAGCAAAAATATTCTTATTTTTTTTATCCTCTTTCTGAAAATATTAATATTTTGTGTTTAATACAGACATCTTAACACTTTCACTGCGATTGTTGTGCATCTACGACCTGTGAATACAGTACCCATATATGCACATGTTGTGAAAGTACGACATCCACATTGATTCATTTGAACGTCCATATTATTTACAACATTACGTTACACGTTTACAAGTCCAGTTTTATATCTGGTGTTATGTGGATTCATGTTAAGATTCTTACAAAACATACTTTTATGTTTCAAAACAAATCAACAGATTTTGTATATAAAATTCTAATGATAAAGTGGTGTTTCTGAATTTAAAATTCTTAATTCAAGATAGAGGATAATGTCAATACTGATAAAAAGACATTACAAAACAAAAATGCAAAAAAGTTAAACAAGGTTAGACAAATATAGTTACAAACGATAAATAAATTTGTTTAACACTTTAATTAATTTTTAAAGTATCATTGTATTGATGATGATAATGAAATTATCATCAGAACGTATAAATTTTATATCTTCAAATACACTATTTATAAACCTGAAAGATAAGTATTTATAATAATAAATTTTGTTTTTCGAAAATAATTGTCTTACTACACTTTTGCAAATTATGAGTATATCAGCAACAAATGCAAGTGGGTGGTTTGAGCACAATCCTACAACTGTAACTGCAAATAGTCTATACCTAAAGTACTTTCTTAAATTACCAAGAAAATTGTGAAATATTCCTAAACAAGCAATGAGTATTTTGGTTTTAAAAAAAAAGTTGACACTAGTTTATGACATCATTAATAACATTCTTGTTACATAATTTTTACTAATATGGTTCATTTAATAACTCTTTACTTATACATAACCTACTATCTCTTCTTAATATCTATCTAATCCATAGAGTTCTAAGACTTCAATAATGGTATGAGTATGAATGTCAATTTTACTCTTATAATAAAGTATGATTAAATTTCAATGTTAAACGTACCTTTTGTGTCTTTGCAACCTTTTGATAACAATTCTCAAGTTCTTGTTTCAAAGCACTGTTTTCTTTAATAAGTATTTCAATCATTTCAATAGGAGACCCAAATTCAATTGATTTATTGCTGTCAGTCTCTTCTCTACCTTTTGTTTTTGGTCTAGGTACAGATACTCCACGTCTAAAATTGACTAAATCACCACCAATTTTACAAACCCCAACTTTAGATAAATCTGGTTGTGACTTTGATAATTTCATTTTATCTACCCAATGTGGATATTGAGGTGGTGGTAATATATTATTTTCAATATCGTAATCAAACTTATCTTTATAAAGATTATCTAAATTTTCTGAATTTTTTGAGGTACCATGAGGTGATGGAACTTTGACTTCTTTGGCTAAATGTTTTAATACCGATGATTGATTTAGATAATCATCAGGTATATTTGTAATTTCTTGCACCCCGGTATTATAGCCTCTTAGACTGTTTGATTCTAAACTGTTACGAAGATGTTCTTTTGAATTACTTGACAGTGATGGTGAAGGAGAAGCCGAGCTTCTCTTCTGTAGCGGAGATTGATGTGATAAATAACTAGGTGGTCCGATGTCTGTTGTTCCGGAATTTCGCCCTAAAATTATTTTTTTGTAAACCCTTTGTCATTATGTATCAGTAAAGAACACACCTGTCCAAGGTTCATCACCAGCACTGTGTATTATAAGAGTATTATATGAAGAAGATGAAACATCTAATGAACTTCGGTTAGAAGGTAAACTATCTTTTAAGGAACTTCTATTTGACGATTGTAAATTTTCTTGACCCTGAGGTTCTTGGCGAGGAGTATGTCTTATTACGTATTTTTCTTCATTTGACAAATTCTCATTCGACGTAGATACATCAGTTTCACTACCACTTAAACTTTGAAGAAATACACCTATTAACAGAAATCAATTTTATAAAATATGTAAAATCTATTGCAATGCATACCTTGTGAGGTAGGAACGTAAGTTCTAAATCGATTTGTTTGTTGTAATGAACTCATTTCTCATGTGCTCCTAAGCCTTTATGCAAAAACATCTGCAAATATGAAATAAAAGTGTGTATTGCATACAATAAATTAGAACGAAGTAGATAATTTTTATAACAATATGCAGTATCTTAAAAATTGTTATAATCTTAATTTAAGTACTAGAAGCATTATGTATGCACTTACAGAAGTAGGAATCACGGTATAATATATTTATTTATATAAAAAGGCACATATTAAGGCGATTTATTGTATTTATTAATTTTACGGAATTACTACGCGATCTGAGTAATAATGATAAATTCTCCGCAAGATGGCAAAGAGTACAAACATCACTGGAATTCTTCAGATTCCAACTTAAGGTATTAGCTTTTTAAAAAACATCATATTATTTTCTTGTAAGATAAAGTTCGATGAAACTTTCGACGAACTTTCGACCAACAGTTTATTTCCAGGATAGGTGATTTCCCAACTTAGAAGACTAGTCAAACCTAGTATCCGTGTGTAATAGAAATTATCCGTGAAAATCAACTTAACAATAACCTAACTTCCACATTGTTATAAGTTTATTATTACCTATTAGTACATGACCTTATTAAACAATGTTGAAAAGTTTTTCATATAAGTATATAAGTATAATTTAAAAAATATGTGTTTTTATTAGATATAATTGAATAAAAATAAAACTACAAGCATAAAACAATGTAAAGCTTTACAACTACGTTGTTTTTTACACATGCGTATTGTCAATACGCATGTTATATTTCCATTTGTTTGGTTAATAAAATCTAACTTGAAGATACACATTTTTAGAATTCAGCTTTTTATTAGCTAACTCAATTTATATTGCAACTCGTGATATTTCCGTCGCAAGATAAATTTTCTTGAGCTAATAAATCGTCTGAATTATAATAATACCAGTGCGTCCAAAATTATCGATAGTCCGGGAAAAAGCGGTGTTGCCTGGACACTGCATAAGTTGGTTTTTTCTGTTGGTTAAAAGCCCTCTTTTAACTTTTAACCACACAGAGAAAACTAACAAATGTGGTTTTCTTAAGGAAACAACGCTTTGTCCAGGATTATCTGATTAATTTGGATGCACGCGTGGTATTCGGTGGAATATTTCCAGAGTAGAATATGTAGAATATATATATATATATATATATATATATATATATATATATATATATATATATATATATATATATATATATATATATAAAATAGATAGTTGTGGCTGACTAATTAAACATTAAAGACTAAAGGTTTAGGGCAGAAAAATTAAGACTCTTTTTACTTGATTGAGAGCTTTCGGAATTCTTGATTCCTTCATCAGTCAAAATTCTACAATAGGTATTAAATTATTGTAAGTTATATAAGGTACAAAAATCGATAACTTACAGTATGTGAGGTTGCTATTTAAAAAACTTGCAAACATTGATAATAAAAAGATTAATTTTAAAAATATTGAAACATTAAAATTTAATGTGATGTAATTTATGATTGACAGTTTGTGTATATACATGGTAACGAAATGGATAAAGAAATAGAGTTGTTGGAAGTGGACTATCTTAATTGTTTATTTATTTAATTATTTATTTAGCTCACGTTGGTTATCTAGATATAATATGTTTGAATAAATTACATTTAGGTTTTGAATATCAGTTCTTTATTCATAGTATTTTGTTCACAATGAATATGAGCCATTTCTAAGAAAGACCTTTTGAACAAAATAGTTTTAATTTCAAGAATTTTGACGTTATTAAAGTCAGGAGGGTGTCCTGTTTCATTAGTGTGTTGTGAAAGGGCGCATGCATCTTTTCTGACTTTAATGTCACTACGATGGGAGGTTAGCCTATACTTTAAGTTTCTAGATGTCATGCCTATGTATTTTAGATGACGGTTATTTTGTAAACTACATTAGTTTTATCTTTAGTTTCAACTTTATCTTTTAATTTTGAAAAGAGATTACCAATCTTTTGTACGAGACCTATTATAATATTTTCTTCTTGCTTTAAAATATTTATAATTTTGGTAGTAACTTCTGTAATGTGGAAATGATCATATATTTTATTAATGTTTTGATTGTTTGAGTTATTATGACTGTCAATATTGTTATCTTTTTTTGTTTGTATGTTAGTTGTAGAAAAAATTAGTTTTTCTTAAATTTTTGGTGGATAAGAGTTGTTAATAAATAGGTCGTATAATTTTTTTAGGCTATTGTTCCTTAGTGTTGGATGGCAAATCTTAGTAATTCTGTTTTTTAACATCAATACTATGTTCAGTTTCATTTTCTCGGTGTGATGTGAGAAATAATCGATATATCTATTAGAACTGGAAGGTTTGTTATACCAGTCTAATATTATTGTATTATTTTCAGTTCTGATAAGTTTAGTATCGAGGAAGGGAACACTGTTTGTTATTCGTTTCTTCTTCTGTTGTAAACTGAATATTTGTATTATAGTTATTAAAAACAGTTAGAATTTCATTTTCAGAATTTTGTGGTATTACACATATGATGTCATCAACATATTTTTTAATAAAGGGTAAATTAAAAGAAAGTAAAGGGATACAATAATCTAATAAATCATCCATCATATACTGTGCTAAGATAGGAGAAATTTTAGATCCCATAATAAAAAGCATTCATAAACATTGGGAAACAATAACAAATTATTGTACACTTAATAAAAATACATTTATTGATGTTATGACGTTTGTTTTTAACACAAATTATTTTTCTTTCAAAAATCAATTTTATTTACAAAAACTTGGAACCCCTATGGGATCTAAAATTTCTCCTATCTTAGCACAGTATGTCATGGATGATTTATTAGATTATTGTATCCCTTTACTTTCTTTTAATTTATCCTTTATTAAAAAATATGTTGGTGACATCATATGTGTAATACCACAAAATTCTGAAAATGAAATTCTAACTGTTTTTAATAACTATAATACAAATATTCAGTTTACAACAGAAGAAGAAACGAATAACAAACAGTGTTCCCTTCCTCGATACTAAACTTATCAGAACTGAAAATAATACAATAATATTAGATTGGTATAACAAACCTTCCAGTTCCAATAGATATATCAATTATTTCTCACATCACACCGAGAAAATGAAACTGAACATAGTATTGATGTTAAAAAACAGAATTACTAAGATTTGCCATCCAACACTAAGGAACAATAACCTAAAAAAATTATACGACCTATTTATTAACAACTCTTATCCACCAAAAATTAAAAAAAAACTAATTTTTCTACAACTAACTACAAACAAAAAAAGATAACAATATTGACAGTCATAA
The DNA here is from genome assembly GCA_036346205.1 of Vesta saturnalis. Classification (NCBI taxonomy): domain Eukaryota; kingdom Metazoa; phylum Arthropoda; class Insecta; order Coleoptera; family Lampyridae; genus Vesta; species Vesta saturnalis. The sequence continues at coordinate 400,587 of JARFJB010000994.1, read as the reverse complement.
TAACTCAAACAATCAAAACATTAATAAAATATATAGATCATTTCCATACATTACAGAAGTTACTCCCAAAATTATAAATATTTTAAAGCAAGAAGAAAATATTATAATATCGTCTCGCTCTACAAAAAAGATTGGTAATCTCTTTTCAAAATTAAAAGATAAAGTTGAAACTAAAGATAAAACTAATGTAGTTTACAAAATTGATTGTAATAACTGTCATCTAAAATACATAGGCATGACATCTAGAAACTTAAAGTATAGGCTAACCTCCCATCGTAGTGATATTAAAGTCAGAAAAGATGAATGCGCCCTTTCACAACGCGCTAATGAAACAGGACACCTTCCTGACTTTAATATCATCAAAATTCTTGAAATTGAAACTATTTTGTTCAAAAGGTCTTTCTTAGAAATGGCTCATATTCATTGTGAACAAAATTCTATGAATAAAGAACTGATATTCAAAACCTAAATGTAATTTATTCAAACATATTATATTTAGATAACCAACGTCAGCTAAATAAATAAACAATTAAGATAGTCCACTTCCAACAACTCTATTTCTTTATCCATTTCGTTACCATGTATATACACAAACTGTCAATCATAAATTACATCACATTAAATTTTAATGTTTCAATATTTTCAAAATTAATCTTTTTATTATCAATGTTTGCAAGTTTTTTAAATAGCAACCTCACATACTGTAAGTTATCGATTTTTGTACCTTATATAACTTACAATAATTTAATATCAATTGTAGAATTTTGACTGACGAAGGAATAAAGAATTCCGAAAACTCTCAACTAAGTAAAAAGAATCTTAATTTTTCTGCCCTAAACCTTTTGGCTGCATCCCCACTAATTTAGTCTTTAATATATATAATGCAATGAACTAGCTACATCTCCTTTAGGCAGTCGTAAATTTTGGTCTTTAGCTAAAGCCATTAGTAAAAACTTTGGAACATCTTCATTTCCCCCCTGACATCTATTGACGGATCGGTAGTTGCTGATTCTGTAGACAAAGCCAATGTTTTTGTGGATTTGTTTGTATCAAACTCGTGTCTCAATGATTCTGGAAAAGATATGCCCCTAGTCAACTCTTCTTCATACGCTATGAAACCAATTCATTCCTCTAAGCTATCTAAGCTCTATACGATCTCTATGTCTTCTGGGGAATTCCCTTCTTCATGGAAGTTAGCAAATGTTCAACCTATCCCCAAAAAAGGCGATAAGACCGATCCCTCAAACTACCGACCAATTGCCATCACTTCCATTTTGTCTAAAATCATGAAAAAAGCCATCAATCAGCAACTGCTCACTTTCCTTGAAACTAACAAACTCCTTAGTGACCACCAATATGGGTTTAGGCAAAGTCGTTCAACAGGTGATTTTCTTTCATATGTGACCCAAGTTTGGAACAATGCAGTAGAGCAGTCCGGTGAAACAGCTGTAGTCGCTTTAGATATTTCAAAGGCATTTGATCAAGTTTGGCATAAGTGTTTACTTGCCAAACTCACCTCGTTTGGGTTAAATGATACGCTCATCAACTGGGTTTCCTTGATAAAAGACGAATACGTGTCGTAGTTGATGGCTTTTTTTCAAAAGAAGTTAGCATTAACGCTGTCGTACCACAGGGATCCGTTATAGCGCCTACACTTTTTCTGCTGTACATAAATGACCTTATTTCTGCAACAACTAACCCCATCCATTGCTTTGCTGACGATAGCACTCTTCACTGTAGTTCATCTCAGTCGACTCATAGTGATAATCCACCTTTTATGTCAAATCAAGAAATTAAAGCTGAAATGGCAAATAGTAGGTTGGTTTGGAGACTTTTCACACACACACACCACCACATTTCCACATTTCCAAGGTTGCCACAAAACCAAGGTCCCCACCGTATCAAGGTCAAAAAAAGCGTAATGTTTGGCCTAATTACATATCATTACCACAAAACAAAGGTCACAAACCCCGCTTTCCTGTTCCACAATTACAAGACCATCCGTGTGACCTACCACGCTTTCCTGTTCCACAATTACAAGAACATCCGTGTGACCTGGTTGCCACTCTAGCCCACTTTTTGCCCACCCACAAAATAAAAGAAAACGATATGTTAATATATTTAATTAATGTAGAAACATGTACAAATGTATTACTCAGATATATGATTTTCTTTAGGAATAAAACATTTTGATTTAGTACAAGTGCAGAAGGTCCTCTCCACTTCCGTTTCAGTACATCTGCGCGGACGTGGTGCGAGGACCTGAGCATAAGTGCAATGTGGTGCCCATCGGAGATGCTCCTGTAACGGATTGACATCTGGCTGCCATCGGTTTATTCTAACCCCACACATGAAACATTCAACCGTATCGTCTGAAGATGTGGAAATGAATCTTGCTGCAGCAAGCGATGAGGGTGAGTGAACCCCAGACCATGCTCTATACGTTAGTAAGCGTTTATCGAAACAATTGTAATACTGAGGATAATAAAAGTTTGGGTCGCACATGTTAACATCAGCGAAAACAGTATGATACTGACAGGAAATAATTTATTCTATACAATATATACATAAAAAAAATATCAATAATCAACATAACATACTTCATCACATAATATACAATAGTCGTCATCGTACACATCAAAAAGTTGTGTTAGGGGTGCTCTACATGAGGAACACCAGTATTCACCGTTTGACAGGTGGTACCAAGCCGTCCAGCGCTCCATGTGTGTGTGGTGGTCAATGCTGCGGTAATCACTTTGCCTCAACACGTTGAAACAGGAGTGATACAAATGCATGTAGTCCACCAGATGGTAGCGAACATATATTGATACAATGTGGGCATATGCTGTTACACGGCTTGCCGAAAAGTGCTCGCGGATTAACTTCTTCAATTCGGTATACCACGCTGAATTCCACTGAACATCTTCATATTTATTTCGTAGCACGTTAGTTATGGAAGCCGGTAGTATTCCTTTCTTTTCAAAATTTACCCAGTTCGGAATTAATTGGCATGTCCGTCGCGTACTAATTTGAAATAGGGTTTGTGGTTGGTACACTTCAGGAGTCTTTCAATCGTCTTCAACTGGAGTAACTGACATAGTGAAGATCGGTAACTATGGTATATGTAAAAACCCCTCCCTTTAAGTATACGAATAATACTGAGTGGGGGTATGTAACCTTGTGTAGTGAACTTGTTGTGGCAAAGTGGAACGGGGAACAACCTTGGAAATAAGTATGCCTATGAATCCTTGAAGTAGTGGTGAATACAAGGTTGGAAAAAAAAGCAAAATGAGTAACAGCCTTGAACGAAAAGAAAACCTTGAAAAGGTGTAACCGACAAGACCGCTACAGCAATGTGTGGTATAATCGTGAAGGTCACGTAAGTAGCCTTAAGGAGGACACATAGTGGGGAGAGTGTCATATATAAAAGAGAGGGAATGTATGTAAAGCCAGTATCGTATATAATGGATAACATATTACGTCAAGCCATAGAAAAGGCGAAGATTATCGGTGCTATAAGTTCAAGTAAATATTGTGATATGTTGCTTAATAATGTGCATTATTTCTTAAATAAAAGTAAAACAAAGTTTGTTAGTGTCGGTCTATCACCAAAATTTGGATTTGAGCCAGTCGTAAAACTCGGTGGATCGAAGAGTAGTGGAGTGGTGTTTAACAAGCAGGAATGGCGTATACTTATAGATAATCAAGGGGTAATTACTAATTATTTCTACAGTCCTGAAGGAACATGGCTACCTACCAAACTGGGATCGAAGACTGTCTCGTACGAAAATATTAACTAGAAAAAAATTATACGCCTCTGTGATAGTGAAGAAGCTGATGTCTATTTAGGATGGGAGTCTATAGAACAGTTATGGAAGCTTTTGAAGATAATATATTACCGATTGGAGTTGGCAGATACTGTGAACTTTCCAGAGTTTTATAAAAACCTAATAACGTCGGCAGCGGCAATTCCTGAATGTAACATTCACCAAGTTATAGTTCCATTGCATGATGTATTTGAGGTCAACATAGCCTGCCTTCTGGAAATGGAAGAATTTGCCAAGGAGAAACTATATATGGATATGCGCTTGTAGTCAATAGCGGATAGTAGTAGATGTTAGTCAATATGTGGATGTGTTATAGTGCGGAGTCGTGGCCTAAAGCTGTAGATTGTGTTAGTGCAGTCCAAAGACTAATATGCCAGTTACAATCATTAGAATTCGATGCTGATCATGAAAAAGTGTATGGAATGGGTAGATTTAGTGATGACTATTTAAATAATCTAGTTAATAAGTATGGGGGAAGAATACGCCTTTGTGAAAAATACTTAACATCACATGTAGATGATATAGAGTGTATTTGTTGTATAAAGCGATTAATAGAAGACCTTAAAGAAATATCATTGGAGCAATTTATACACGAAATAGAAAGATATTTACCGAATTTTGAGCCAGCAGATGACGACTCACCCAGTGAAGAAGGTGTGCATTAATGAGTCCAAAAACGTAGTTCACTACATAGTAGTATGGGAGTTGGCGCACAGGCATGCGCGAAAAGGAGAATGGGAACAAATAGCTAGAGATTCTGCACGATTTAAAAAAAGAATAGATGACTGTGGTAATATAATTTCACCAATTCTCGAAAAACAGCATCGTGAGTGTGTGTTTGTCAGACGCTTTAGTAGTATGTAGTGATATATATGTATAGGATAGTATTAATAAAAAAGTAAAAAAAAGATCTGTTTATTGCATATTAATATTATAGTATGTATAATTAAGGATAACTAGCGTATTACACAATGTTTTTGGTAGAAATCCAGGAGTTGTGAGAAGTATCAAAACCCAACCACTTAACGAGAGCTTTATTCCCTTGACGTCGGATGACACGTTCAACTAGATGAATGTCTGGGTGTTTAACACTTTGTAGTTCGGGCTCATAGAACCGACCTTGAATCTCTTCATCTCGACTATCACGTAATGTGTAGGTGAGTGGGCTTGAACGTTTAACTGTTGATATGCGAAAGACTTCGTAATTCCAATTAGGTGTGTACCCCTTAGAGAATATGCTTCTATGTTTGCTAATGCGTACATGTTCCCCCACTTTAAATTTAGGTATTTTACGATCAAGAATTTTTTGACATTTTAAATGTTTTGAAATAGATGCACTATTGTTTTCCGATACATCTACCGGTTTGTATCCAGTTGTTCTATGCTTTCTTGAATTATACTCGGCGACAATGTGCGGTAATATTGATAGCCACTTATAGGATCCTTGCATGCTGAAGGTTTTCCACATTATTGCTTTAACGGTGCGATTTACACGTTCGACTATACTACTTTTCAAGGTGGAAAAACTACTGTAATGATTGATATTAAATTTTTTCATTACTTTTTTGAATTCAGCATTATAGAACTCAGTTCCCATATCAGTTTGTATATGTGTAGGTGTCCTTTTCAAACCAGACAAAAGTTTATCCATTACATCCGCGACCAGTTTACCATTTTGCGTTTGATGGGAAAAGCCCAGACATATTTAGAGAATATGAAAATGTAAACTTTCACCATTAACACTCATAATAAAATACTTATCTTTTTTGGGATTTTTTAATGGTGTACTTTAAATTATACAATCTAAACGTTTCGATAACACTTACAGTTATCTTCGTCAGTAGTAATGTTTGTTAAAATTGTTAAAGATAGTAAACAATTTTGTCAAATGTGAAAAATTCAAATATAAACATAAGCCTGCTATTAATATAACAGTTTGAGAAACGTATAAGCCAACTATAAAATTGTAGTAAAGAATAACTAGGTCATTAAAATTAAATATTGTTAAACTGCCTCAAAGATGACAAACCAGAACACTCTCTACACGAAAGCTAACGATGAAATTTGCCAGCCAAAAACACATTTAACAAAATTTAATCGAGTTATGATGTAAGTGTAAAGTTGTGAAAAACTTCAATTTTAAAATGATAGAAGCATTCACAAATCAAACATTACATCAAAAAATAACCCAGTTAAACCTAACAAAGAGATATCTTTATCAATAATTGGAAGTGTTATTAACAATGAAAAGCACAATGCAGAACGTTCTTTGTAATTTTTAATTTCAATTTAATTTCAACTACTTATGTTAAATTATAGTGCTGTGGAAATTTAACATATAATTGATAAAGCATTTGCTTCAAGGTCTAGGAAAAACACAGCAAAAACCTAGACATACCAAAGTTGAAAACAAATTAAAATCAAGGCGTATCATTATGCTCTTTTTAATTATAAGATGCCAAAACCTATTTAAACGGAGATTTTCTTCTTGTCTATTAAAATTATTCTGGTTTTATATATTTCAATAGCTTCACGTTGCAAACGAACATAATAATGGGTTTGTCTTGACAATATCTTCATATTGTCAAATTGAATGTCATGATTTAGATTATTCAGGGCATGGTCAGCACAGCAGACCTCTCTGGTTGACCCAATCTACAAAATCTCATATGTTCTTTGCGTCTTGTATCAAAGCTACGTTTTGTGGTCCCGATGTATACTTTTCCACATGAACAAGATAACATACACTCCGGAAGATGATAATGGGTTCGACACATCTTTAGGTGATCTTAAATGTTCTTTAATTTTTCTTGTAGGTTTAAAAATAGTCCTAATGCCATATTTGATTAGGATTTTTCAATTCTATTTGTAACATTAGCTATAAAAGGAAGAAAAGCAGTACCAACATTGAACTGGTTTTTCTTTAAGGTTACGCCTAGAAGGTGTAATAACATTATTAATATCTGTAAGTGAATATCCATTATCTTGTAAATTTTCTTAAATATTTTTTATCTTAAAATTAGGGTAAAATTCTTTTCTAAAAAGATTTAAACTAATTTTTTACGGGAGGGGGGAAAATAAATCTAATGTTTGGTTTTGTAAATTAAAAATAAATTATTATTTTTAGAATTAATATTGAAATGGTAAATTCCATTAGTTTCTTTTAGGTAAATGTATGGATTATCCATTTTAAAACCAAAAAACCAGAGTCTTCTTTCCAGCTAAATAACTTTCACACTTCTTAAAACTAATTTTTTTTTGAATTAATTTTAAATTTTATTAAAAATTAGTTAACAGGATTACCCATGTTAACCTTAATCTGTTATAAAATTTATATTCCACTAAAATAAGTTTAGTAAGACATGTGGAAAGAATGGTTTGTTTTGAAGATGAAAGATCAATAGTTTTTTTGGTTTTTTGGTTTATTTAGTTTCATTTTACAGAAAAAAACATGGAATTTACCATTTTTTATATCAAAATTTTCATAATTTTTTAGAAAGGAAAATGATTTTCATAAATATCCAAAATCCAGTAAAAATTGTGAAAAATTTTGGTTTAATAAAAGTTTGTCCTGATTTTGAGGAATAATAATTATTTAAAAATGTTAAAAAATTATTCTTGTTTAAAATTAAACCTTCAGTAACCAAGAAAAGTTTAATGTTAACGCTTTTATGTTAATGTTACAAATAATTGGAAATCTTAATCAAATATATTGTTTTTAAACCAAGAAATTAAAATATAAATTAAAATTGCAAATTTATTTTTTAAAAAATTATTTTATTAAAAGATTCACCACGTGTTTGATAAGAAAAATTAGTTTATTGGTCAACCGGGTTCTGGCGCCATGCCTGATTTCAAAAACAAATTTGCTTGAAGAATTGTAAAAAACCATATTTTTTAACTAGTTTGAAATTAAACGATAATTTAATAACAAGAAAAAACCGAAAAAAAAAATCGCTTATTTAGTTTTCAACTTTTGGTATGTTTAGGTTTTTTTTTTCTGACCTTGAAGCAAATGCTTTATCATTAATGTTAAATTTCCACACATATAATTTAACATAAGTAGTTGAATTAAATTGAATTAAAATTACAAGAACGTTCTGCATGTGCCATTGTTAATAAACTAATTATTGATAAAGATATTCTTTGTTGGTTTAACTGGTTATTTTTGATTAATGTTTATTTGTGTTTCTATCATTTTAAATTGAATTTTTCACAACTTTATTTACATCATAACGATTAAATTTTGTAATTGTTTTGGCTGGCAATTTTTTTTTTTAAAATTTAGCTTAAATTTAATTTTAATGACCTAGTTATTCTTTACTACAATTTATGTTGGATAGTTTCTCAAACTGTTATATAATAGCAGGCTTATTTTTATTGTTTTTCACATTTGACAAATTGTTTATCTTTAACTTTTAACACAATACTACGAAATAACTGTAAGTTTCAAACGGTTTTAATTAAAGTACACCATTAAAAAATCCCAAAAAAGATAAGTATTTTAATATTTAGAGAATGCATTTATTATTACTAAAATGTATCGAAATCCTTTATTCATCCGAGCATATGGTATCATTTCTACTAAATCAGCTTGAAATAGATCATTTAAACCTTTTAGTACAACACAACGCCGCGGAAAATTTCTTCTTGCAGGTTTGTGCAGTTCTTCAACAACATCGGCTTTACTCATTTTTGTGCTTTGGATTTTACTACGAACTATACGTTGAATATCGTTGCAGTTGAAAACTTTACAAACGTCGGCATGGTAACACGAATTACATCGTCCCTCTTAAGAGGTTGACCAATTACATCCTTTGCCAGCTCAAATGTTGTACCATCTATGTTAAGCTCAAGAGTTGGATGACTCCACCTACAATGTACTATAGTACCGTCGTTACAGGGATAGGTATATTGATCACCTACGCCGGTAGATACACTAATTGTCTTTGCGGCGATTCCAGAAAATGAAATGAAAGTTTCATAAGACAGATCGCTATGATGAACAATATGTTTCCCAAATTTATCCACTGTCATTTGATGATGAAGATGACCGCCAAATTTATCTATTGGCATCACTGGTGGACATATAGTACTATCTGTAGTGATAGTCGTAGTAACATGAAAGAATGACTAGTGGTAGGTTTATAACTGTTACTTTATTACTTTTGCGTTACGTAGTTCATCAATTGTATATATTATTTCGTTGTGATTGCTAGTATTTCCTGCCGACATTGATCCTAATAATTCTAACCAATCGACTAACTTATTCGGATTATTCCACGGTACAAACTCAATAGGTTTATTATTGTATCGCAATAGCTGCAGTTCACCACCTCTTTTGGATATAGAAGTTGTTCGAGATCTGGTGGCTGGAGGTGCAATAGACGATGTGGCAGAACGTTTTCTAGGCTGAAGTAATGGTTTAATGATTTCAAGGTACTTCTTACTATTAGTTCCTCGGATTTGATCATCAGGGTTATAATTACGTCGGGCAGCATGCGTACGACGCAAAATGTCATTGTAGTGCTGTAGATCTCTTTTTGTATCCCGTAGGAACTTTTTAAAAAGTAGTTCATATAATCCCGGTGTTCCTCATAATCTAGGGATGATCCATCAGGAAGAGCGATTCGCAAATTTTCTCCAACAAAATCTAGTTCAGCATCGCCTATAAAAATTCTCTTCTTCAGGAATAAAATGCACACCGTACGTTAAGTCATATTCATCTTCGGTATCTCTAAAGATACCTTCGACGTAGTATTTCGCTAATCCTTGGTATTGATTAAGATACTCTTCAAAGGCGGGTTGAGATCCAGCAGCTAGTAGTTCCGATTTCAATTGTTGTAAAGTAGAATTTCCACCTCGTCGTCATGTGTGACATCAACAATTACAGATTCTTGTAGAGGTGTGGAATGGTGTCAGGAACAATAGTACGCGGCTCCTTACGTATTCTAGAGGATTTCGGTGTATAATGTAAAATACTTCATTTTCATGTGCAATGGACTCCTTTTTCCGACTTCTGGCGTAAGGGGTTCAGCTTTGATGAGAGAACCATCATTTTAGTAATTAATTGTTTTAATGGTTGTGTAATAGGTTTAAAGTGTGCCTCCATTGCACGTTATGTAAGTGCAGTATCTTCTTTCAAACTAGCATATTTCTGTTGCACTCTTGCGAGCACGCAAAATGTCTTGTACTAAGCGCTCCTCCATTACGACTGTACGTTGACAGTCCTAGTAGATTATTTATACTGCAATGAAACAATCAAATCTCTTACGGTAACGACCGTTGTTAACATCGCTTTCTTTATCAATCACAAGAAATCCGAATTTATCACACCAGCAACAGCAACACAAGTCTTTAAATTTATCAAATGACATATCAACATTAACGTGGTCATCATACACATGCTTGAGATTAGTGTGATCTTGTTGATAAAGAACAAGTAAATTCGCATTATCACGTATAAGCTGTTTTGGAATTGAAGAATACGTTTGACACAGATAGAAATAATCATTATTTCGATGTCTGCCAAAACAAAATGATCTCTAATTTCATTTTGTTTATGACATGCTACATCATCAAAAATCATTATTGAATTTTACGGGACTCACTAGGAGGTATAACATCACTATTATCACTGTATTCGAAATACCTAATTTCCTTTATGGGTGCCAGTAACTCCGCAGGTACTGGTATTTAGGTTGGTATAAGATTTGCAATATACATAGACATTTTCAAAACGTAAGCCATTTGGATGTTCTAATAAGCTAATCATAACATTGGTTTTCCACAGCCGGATGGTCCGACGATTATACCTCGTTTACATCCCCTTTTAGTAAACCGCCGTGTTTAGAGTACTGCTCCTTGTTATAATGTCATAATTTTGATAGGTAATTCTGTATCTTGCGGAATGAAACTGATGTCACCCATTATGGTACTAAACCACGACTTGTATGACGCTTCTATATATATACACCACGTGCAGAAAGTAGTTTAGTAGTGAAGTGTCAGTCAGTGTGGTATGAAGTATACATCCAGCGTCAGAGGAAATAAAGGTTCAGGATTAATTAATACTTTAATAAATAAATTACCCGTGGAGTTGCATATACCGATTCCACATTGTGGGCAGGCCCGTTAACAAAAACATTATTGGCAAAAGATTAGCATTGGACGAAGCGTGAAAGACAGATATTGCATACTCCCAGTCAAACGATCTAGCAACGACACATAGAATAAGACTTTAACAAAAGCTTGGAATAGATTTCGTTCTAACGACGCTACCTTTGGAGAAAGGGCATGCATTAACCATAGCTGGTATAATGAAAGGAAAACGGACAATGGGAATGGGTGGCAAATCAAGGAAAGGACAAAAGAAATTGGAATGGGAAATAAATCACGACGAAGGAAGCATTCTCGCAGAGTAATTTTGTTTAACAAAGCAGTCCTTCTAGCCCGACGTCGTGTTGGTGGTAAACTTCGATCATCTTTAAAATCGACAATACAGCAAGCCTTGAGCGCTCTAAAACACAAAAATTATGTCACCCAAGAGCAGAATATTGCCAATACCAAAACGTGGGGATGCATACCTCTTATTCCCCTTTGCAGCATTAGGAGCTTTAGGGTTCTAGGTGGCGGTGCTGCGGCAGTCGCAAAAGCGGTAACTGACGCAAAAGCTGCGACAAAAACGTTAGACGAAACCAAACGACACAACCAAGCAATGGAAGCAGCTGCATTAGGAAAAGGTTTATACATAAAGCCATATAAACGAGGTTAGGTATATATTTACAACCGTATTCAAAAACTCCCACTGAAGCTACCACGTCACGCCTTAAGTAATGTTGAGCTATCAAAATTTGTGGAGCAATTACAGATTCCCTATTTTAGAGGGATATATATGCGAGATAACACCTACACGAATCCATGCGAATGAATGTGGTATTGTGAATCTGGATGATCAAACTAACAAGGTACACACTGGACAGCTTACATTAAGCGTAACAGGCATATTACATATTTTGATAGCATAGGACATATTAAACCACCCTTTGAATTACTCCGCTATTTTAAAAGTGATGGTAGCAGAAACACAATTGAGTATAACTTTACCAAGGTTCAAGATTTTGATACATACAACTGCGGTCATTTAGTCTTACACTTTTTATATGACTACTCGAACTGATTTTCAGTAGTCGTTACGTGATCGTAATGTCGTACACATTTACATTTACCGGCAAAGGTGTATCTTGCAAGCAACCTTTAATCCACCGATTTTTCTTGAGAATGAGTCGGAATACGTAATGGGATTGACTAGTTTTGAATCTTTCAATACTATACAGAATGTTACTTCAAAGAATAACCAACTCGTATTTGGAAACGATAAAATTACAATACCACCAGGATCATACGAAATCGCGGATGTGAATAAATATATTAATGAGTTAGTGAAAAGATCGAGAGCATTTATGCATTTACAAGCGAATAATAATACTATGAAAACAAGTATGAAAGCAACCCATGACATTAACTTCAATGTGGAAAATTCGATAGGACCTATGCTGGGATTTAATAAAACTGTTTACCAGGCTCAGAAAGTGCATACCTCTGATACTCCTATTAACATTATCAAAATTAACTCATTAATTATCGAGTGCAATATAACAAGTGGTAGTTTTAAGAATGGTGAAACATCACACATGATTCATCAGTTCTTTCCCAGTGTACCAGCGGGGTATAAAATAATAGAGTCCCCTCAACATGTCATCTATCTACCTATCAATACATCTACCATTTCGACAATAACACTTAAAATAGTAGACCAAGACGGAGATCTCGTCAATTTTAACGAGGAAGTCATAACGATAGGACTACATTTAAAGAAAATATGGTGACGCGCTATAACACATGTGCATGTACCAGTGCAAATCAAACTATAAAAGATCAAAGTGTGGAAAGGTGAGTCAGTAAGCGTTCAGCGCCCAAAGCATTGACACCGCAGAACAAAGCATTATTGGAAAGTCTTGGCTTTACAGTACTACAATGAGTATATTAAACGTTAATGAAAAAGTTGTCGTTGATAATGCTATCGTTAATTCCGAACTGCACACCTATCAGCCATACACTACCAGATTTGGAAACAATGATGAAATCAGGATACCCATTCAGGAAGACATGTGCACTCTACCATCCGAAAGCTATGTCTACGTAGAGGGACGATTATTACGTCAGGATGGTACTGTCTCTAACACCGCAAGGTTCGTTAATAACGGTATCGCATTTTATTCAGTGAAATTAGATATGAAATGAATGGAATAGTGGTAGATTCCGTAACGAAAGTAGGATTAACGTCGACAATGAAAGGATTGGTATCATTGACGTCCAATGATCTCGCCCGTCATGAAAATGCAGGTTGGTTTCCTACTGCAAACAGTACACTAACAAATGCTCAAGGATACTTTAACGTTTGTATACCGTTGCGAATGCTACTTGGCTTTGCCGAAGATTACAATAAAGTGATTTTGAACATTAGACAAGAACTGGTATTAATTCGTAGTAACATTGATACCGACGCAGTAATTTCAACTGTAGAAGAAGCATTAAAAGTTAACATAGATAAGATATGTTGGAAAGTTCCACACATCATTCCAGCATTAGCAGAGGAGTTGGCGTTAACGAAATACATTGATAAAAATGTAAATACGCCAGTAGAATTTAGAAGTTGGGAAACCCACATATATCCCGCCGTTCCAGCAACAGATAAGCATACATGGGCAATCAAAACATCTACTAGTATAGAAACACCTAGACACATTATTATAGGATTTCAAACTGGGCGAGAGAATAATGTTATGCAAGATACGAGCAGATTCGATAAATGTGCACTAAATAATATTCGCGTGTTCCTGAACACGGATCGTTATCCGTATGACAATCTCAACGTCAATTATGATAACAATTGCTTTGCTATGTTGTATGAAATGTTTGCTAAATTCCAAATGTCGTATTACCAAAGAGAGGCAACCATTACTCACCCCACGCAATTTACCACAGCTGCACCGTTGATTGTCGTAGATTGCTCAAATCAAAAGAAGCATTACACTCTAAAGCAGTAGTTCTTCGTGTGGAGTTTGAAACAGCGGCAAACATAGCTGCCAATACGACAGCATACTGTGTTATACTCACGATCGTTTAGTTACATACAACGCGTTAACCAAAGTTGTAATACAATGTCCGTCATAGTCGATGTGCAAGGGTTTAAAATTTCAAAAGCTTTTATACCAAAAGAACTCGACATTTATAATGGGAAAGAAATTGCCCATTTTATTTTTAAATCACCGTATCCCTGGCATACGTTGGATGCAGAGAGTCGTCGTCAAGCTACTTGGTTAATGCATAACCAGCACTGTATTAAATGGGAAGAAGGGTATACACCACCACACCACTTTCGAAGAATGCTCAGAGATTGATTCAGCCAACAGATTCTGTCTATGTCAAGGGCAGAGAGAAAGCAGATTACATCAGAAAATTTGTGACCCAGCCTGTTATTGAACTTGAGGAAAGTCCACCTCTTCCTGCTATGCAACCCGCTTGTTACTTTCATTGTGAATCATTATGTCACTGTGCTTTGAGTACTGTATATCATTTATATAATACATATATAATGCAATAAGTCTTGTACACATTTTTTAATAAAAAAATAGTAAATAGTCATTCTCGTTTTTTTATTTATATCACACAGTATTTGTATAGCATATATTCTCTTACTAACGAATTAATACATAATATTAATACATGTTAAACAACTAAAGGAATAATACAACTTATTATTAATATTAGTTTCATTATGGAGGAATATAGGAAAGAAACTAGCAAGTGTCAGTACCCAAACTATTCTTCTTCCGGTTAATATAAATTCATTTGCTTAGCAACCTGCAATAGTTCGCTCAACGGATCAGCATTCTCCAATTCCGGTATTCGCCAATGCCCCACGCCAATGTGGAACACGTATCACGTAGTCGATATCGTTTGTCATCCTGGGACCTAAAGGCAATTTTGTTTAACATTTCGGTATATATATATATATATATATATATATATATATATATATATATATATATATCATTTAAGGTTGATCGAAACACAAGCATTTTACACATTACTGTTTTATCAGACCCTCCGCAACCGCTTTGTAGTCTACTTCCGTCAACACTTTCTGAATAACAACTTTCTTAACACCTTTCGCTTTCTTAACTTCATTATCAGCAAGCTTTAGACAGTATGACTTCGATCCAGCACCATAAAAATAATAAATCGCTTTCCCTGCGTACTCATCTTTCATTCGTCCAACGACGGAAGCAGTCGTAGGAATACCATGCAACTCATTTTGATAGTTGGAAGTATCATATTCGTCTAAATTATTTCGCATGTGTGCATACATATCATCAGTTACTATCTCAACAATCAAAGAATCCGTGTCAGTATAGAGCAACGTGACATTCTTGCCATAATGAGCTCGTAAGATATCATAAAAAAACCGATACATTATAATTTTGGAAAGATCTAAAATACTGAATCCGACATAGACGGGTTTGTCGTACGTAACTACCTGTTTCGACAATTCCGCCGCAAACAATTTATCAGTGAATTGAATAAAATTTTAAATTGCGTTTTGCAACGTACCGTGCTAGACCTACCCGACGACCGTTATTTTCCCAATGTGTTAACAGTTTAATAACTCTTCGTTTATCGACATTTTCCATTGTTTTACCAAACACGCCATTATTCATAATTTTATAGAGATCCTTTTCGAACTTGTTCTGTGCTGTGCTGCGGAGAGCGGTATTAAGGTCTACGTATGGTATTAGCCACGGACTCTGACGAAAGCGTAAAACCCTATGAATACGAGTAACAATTAAGCCATGCTCTATACATTGTTTTAAATAGCGGTAATGTATAACGTAGTTGGTCTTATCACACAGGTTAGGGATTAACTTCTCCTCCTGGGAATGTGGTGCGCAGATCATTTCAGGACAAAACGGATAATCGGTTGTGTTCGTCATGCAGATGGTGGGGATAATGTATATCAACCTCCAGTACAAATCCAACATCGGCGTCATCATCAATCTTTAATACGTCAAAGTGATCTATTTCCTCTTGAGGTAACCACATAAACCCATCGTGGGGCAGGTATTGCTTCATACTCCATCCGTATAAATTCGTGGCATCTAAATATTGTAAAAACACTTTCGGTTGTTTAGGATCATAGTTTGGAACAAACTCGTTATTAGCGATGCTTCTCCGCTTGATACAAGTACTTACTCCACCCCGAATACCTTGTTTAAAAAAGTGATACATATCCATATCCGTCAGTAATTCTAGCTCTACTTTCGTACATTTTAACATGGCATCCCACGCCAATCCAGGCAAAGTGACATACTGTGCAGGTTCTAACCCATACACACCCATACATAATCTCCTAAAGTTTTCAAACACGTCAGCCAATAACAACACATCTGATTTTAAATAAATATCAGCATAATCACCTAGTGTATTACACTTAAAGTGATCCCATACCAGTAGAACGCGACAGTATTCGTCATCGGAAATATTTGCATCGCGCATTTTATCATAGAATTTGTCATATGATGGCACCGTGACGTCGTTCAATTTACTAAAGCTGTCTACGTACGCATAAGGGAAACTACCTTTCTTTCTCACTAAGTTGAAATCGCTATCATTACTAAAATATTTCCGTACCTCCATACATTGATCATCTGATAAATTCTGAGATAGAGTATCTAAGGATGCAGCCATGAATCTACAACTATCGACGAAACGTAAATTAATGTATTTCTTTTCCCTGATACCATGACTGTTTACATATTCATCAACAAAATGTGCTTACCAAACGTTATATATTTTCACTGTTAACCGGAAGTACGGTAATTTCTTCCGTTTCACTCGCTAACTGTTTAATGAACAGGTGAACATCATAACCACTGAGATTATGTAGAAAACGGGAGAAATGTAGGTACCTGATAGTTAAGTTACACGTTGAATGTGCTGCACCACGATACTTACCAGTAACGTGACAGTGATCTCGTACTTTCGGATTTGTCGGATCGCCCGTAAAGTGCTTGCCTCATATGTAACAACATACACTGCGTTCATACGTAACCTGCTGTTCATCCGTTAATGGTGTTTTTGGAACAATAGCTTTGAAATGTTCATTATATATCCGTTTTACATCACTTTCTAGTCGTCTTATAAATATCTCCCCTGCATTACTCCCCCTATACAGCTCTAACTTAGACCACGCATCGTTTACACTACACTTAATATAATAACTAAAAGAGTATGGTTCGTGTTTACACGTTTTTATCGTGAACGGTTTTTCGGGATCTGGTTCAGCCGTATCTACCGGTACTAAGAGCGCTTCAAAATCTGCATATATTACGAATGGTAGAACCATTTGTTTCTGATAGTTCCGAAACGTGAGTATATTTTCCGAGTAGAATTCCCAGGTTATGTCTTTTTTTTGTTTCACGCCCGGTAATTTTGTATATACGAAGTTACAGTCGTGTGACACGTGTCGGGTTAATTGCTCCTCGGATCTAAAGTAATACAATCATGCATCACAAAAATACATTGCTCCGTTCCGCCGAGTTATTTGGTTGCTAAGTAAACGAGAAAAATTTTTTATCCATACATAATGCTGATTATCTGTTTGGTTACTGACTAATAATAATAAATTAACATGGACTGCCTGTTTGGCTTTAGTATAATACAGAGGCCCCACTACCTCTGTGACACGCTGACCATCACGATACGTATCGTCTAAACCATAAACATTGATGGAAATGTTGTTATTGCTCTCAAACGTTGAAATATTCGTCAGCTTAACAGGGAACTGTACACCATTCCAATTGAATAATGTCTGGAAATCAGAGTAAGATGTCGTCCGCTGTGGTAGACCCTTTGGTGTCACTAGTGCCGATACAACAGCGCATGCAAAGCAGCAATTGTCATTATTTTTTACATTGACTATGGCGTGTTTATGTGCGATTTCGGCGGGGACAGGCATATATGAAGAAGCCGTAATGGGTGCAAATTTTAGCATGTTCACCTCTAAATATATGAATTGTACCAGAGACCACCCTAAAACAGTTGTTACTAATCGCTTACACCATTAGTCACACTTACCAGAATCTTTATGTTGAAATTCCGATTGCTTCGCATCCAATATGTTACTTATTCTTTGGAAATACTCTTCCAACACCGTCCCAATACTTAGAATGTCATACTTAGTCTGAAAGGATTTCAGTTCTGTGCTTTCCTACTGTTCAAAAGTATAAACCAAACAGTTCACATTACATTTTAATGAGTAGTGTTTCTGCAACTGACTTTGTACTACCTTCAATACGTCTCCTTTAACGTCTGCCATAAAGGTGAACACATCAGTATGCATATTGCATTGTGACAGTCGATACGACACAATGCGTTGTTTAAACGCATTTCGAATCACTTCGACCCCAGTATCGACTAGTAAACAGATATTAGCTTTATGCCTATTGCTTCTGAGGTGGCCTTGGAACGCATACCGAGGTATATCCATTGAACAATCTGTGCAGTGCAAACTCTCACCACTTTTTTTCGGTTGTTCCGGTTCATCGCATTAGTCAGACTTCCGCTTCCTTGAGTTGCTCAGCCCTGATGGTCCGGGTTTCGCATTATCCTTCGCGTAGTTTATTCCAGATGGTCCTGGTTGCGCAAAGGAATCAGCATCGTGTCTATGTACTGCTTTGTTATCGTCGGAAGTAATTCCTTGCACCACATTGCTCCCTGTAGTTTTGTTTTGCAACGAAACCTCCTGCATGCCAGATGGTGGAGTAGATACTGTCATCCAGCACGCAGTTTTTTTATGGCGAAGGAGGGAATCTCTCCTGGAGAAATGTTTCATGCATTCGCAACGGAATCGATTATTTACACCTGAAATAACATTGAAGACAAAATATTCTAATTATAATGTTGGGTAGGGGGGTTATGTATTTACCCTGCATTGCAGACAAGATGGTTTCAGACTATTATAAAGCTGCTACGTGCAGGTACAGAGTTAGATTGTGAGTGCTAACACAAGCAGCGGTGTGGTATATATATCGCGTGGGGAGGTATTTTTTTAGAATGTCTGCTGACCGTACACGTACACGTACACGTACACATGTGCATGCGCGGAAAAAAAATAATAAAAAATAAAAAAATAAAAAAAATAAAGAAATAAAAAAATAAAAAAGTTAAAAAGTAAAAACGTAGTGTTCAGTGTACGCATGTACACCTTCACAAACGCACGCGCGCGGCGCGCACACACACACACACACACCGCGCGTGATATTAATTCATTCTTCTTCCTGCACCCCACACAAAAAGAGCGTCCGTAACAATACCCTACTACATTATACTACCAAGACACTTCAGAGAGATTGAATATATGATCAAAAATAGTAGGTATTGGGGCTCCATGCGGGTGTTGTATTATAGCAAGGGGGGGGGGTTAAACAGGCATCTGTTTTTTTATAGAAACAGTTCAAACCAGCTTAAATACAGCTCAAATACAGATCAAAAACAGCTGAAAAACAGCTCAAATACAGCTGACAACAGCTTAAATACAGCTCAAACCAGCTCAAACCAGCTCAAAACCAGCTCAAATACAGCTCAAACCAGCTTAAATACAGCTCAAACCAGCTCAAAACCAGCTGAAATACAGCTCAAATACAGCTCAAATACAGCTCAAACCAGCTCAAATACAGCTCAAATACAGCTCAAATACAGCTCAAATACAGCTCAAATACAGCTCAAATACAGCTCAAACCAGCTCAAACCAGCTCAAATACAGCTCAAACCAGCTTAAATACAGCTCAAACCAGCTCAAACCAGCTCAAAACCAGCTCAAATACAGCTCAAATACAGCTCAAACCAGCTCAAATACAGCTCAAATACAGTTCAAAACAGATATCTGTTTTCCATAAACAATACAATAAGTATTAACTATCATATATACTGCAATTAGCCTACTAAATAGTCTGATCCAATTAAGTCACTAATATGTAAATATTTATACATAATACTATGTACCTAAATACATAGCAAAGGATATATATTTAAACTCGAATAGAACCAATTATAATTTTTTTTTATATATAGTTCAATTGGGATGAAAAATTATTTTTTAAAACGCATTAATATTTAAACTGAAAAGTTCTATAATAAAATTCCTTTAACAAGTATTACTTCAAAATGACTATAAACCTGTCAATCACCTCATAATGTGAAATTTTGAATAAAAAATAATAAGTATCAAATTATTATCTGCAAATATACACTACCAGATTTAGAGATACACTAAATTATTAATAGTTTCAAAGGATTAAAACTAATAAACCTGCTTTAGACTGAAATGTTTTTAATAATATGTAAGTATAAAAATTTTTTTTTTCATAATGCGTCTACTAGGTACGTAACAAGAATTAAACCTATAAAGAAACTCGATTTTGCTTGTAAACTTTTGTTAGATAACCGTAAACTGTATGTAATTTGATCTGTTTAATTGTAAAAAAAAATTAAGAAATGTATTAACTGAATTGATTATAAAGAAAACAATTTACATTAGACGACTTAAAAAAAAATTAGTTCTACACAATGATTTCGACTACCTAATAAAAATTATTACACTGCTGTTTTAGTTACACAAATATATAATTTGAAATTGAAAAGGTTTAAGTTGTTTTACAAGTAATAAAATGCATGATTTATAAAATGTCTCACAACGAATTTTTTATGTAAAAAAAATTAAATTATTAATTAATAAAAAAAATAATTCTTACCCTATTGTTACTGATGTTCAATACACTAAAAACGCGTGCTATTTATATCAAAAAAAGCAAGGCTACGCAGAATAATAAATTCTATATCACCATATATGGAGAAGTTACATTCAATGCCGAGATTTATTAATATTAAATTACCCCATACAATAGACATAAAAAAAATGCTGCTGTTTATATATACAACTTGTTTTCGACACTTATTGTCAGTTACAATTTCTATTCCTAGATAAACATACATCACTTAAAGTATTTTTATATGTACTATTAGTGCAAAAACAATTGTTATTTACTTCATTTTTTTAGGTAAGTGTACATTTTTTTATATGTCAATAGTATGTTGAATATATTTTCACATTTTTTTTTCATGCGCTTCAAAGTGTAATAACCCAAATAAGTTTCAATGATGATCACCGTTTATTTGCATATTTAGACGTGACTTAACTCTTTATTCTTTTCATGACTGTTTTTTTTATGTATTTGATATTCAGAAAGAATACCTTATGTATTCAGTACACATAAATACATACTTGCATTCAGTAATTATATTTATAATCATTTCAACATTAAATATCTTCATGTCTATGGCATTAATAGTTTGAACCTTTTATTTTATTTTGTAATGAATGTAATTACTAATAAACGCGCTTCTTATTTTTTTTGCTAACATTATAAATACAGTTTTGTTTCATCATTCTTATTTATCATAATTTTTATAGCATCATAAATATTTAATTTTTTTATGACTAAGTTAATAAAGAACTAATTTTTTTTGCATTTACAGATTATCTATCCATCGTCGAGGTTAACAACTGTAATTAAAATGATCTAACATTTACAGTAAATATTATTTTTACCCTTTTATACATTATACAATAATTAAGAAAAAATTAAACGCTTTCATAACTATAACTAATAAGTATTATTTTTCTTCCCTGAATAGTTAATCAACATTAATGAACAAAAATTATTTTTTCTTTAGTATACTGTGTGATGAGGTGTGCTACGTAGACGAGTAATCTTTTTTTACTGTATCTATTTTATCTATTGTATATATTGTACATATTGTATACATGTTGTATATATTGTATACATTGTATAGAATAAATTATTTCCTGTCAGTATCGTACTGTTTTCGCTGATGTTAACATGTGCGACCCAAACTTTTATTATCCTCAGTATTACAATTGTTTCGATAAACGCTTACTAACGTATAGAGCATGGTCTGGGGTTCACTCACCCTCATCGCTTGCTGCAGCAGGATTCATTTCCACATCTTCAGACGATACGGTTGAATGTTTCATGTGAATAACCCGATGGCAGCCAGATGTCAATCCGTTACAGGAACATCTCCGATGGGCACTGCACGTATGCCCAATTACTTGCACCACGCAAATGTAATGACACGGAAGTGGAGAGGACCTTTTGCACGTGTACTAAATCAAAATGTTTTATTCCTAAAGAAAATCATATATCTGAGTAATACATTTGTACATGTTTCTACATTAATTAAATATATTAACATATCGCTTTCTTTTATTTTGTGAGTGAGCAAAAAGTGGGCTAGAGTAGCAACCAGGTTACACGGATGTTCTTGTAATTGTGGAACACGAATAGGTCGCACGGATTGCCTTGTAGTTGTGGAACAGGAAAGCGTGGTAGGTCACACGGATGGTCTTGTGATTGTGGAACAGGAAAGCGGGGTTTGTGACCTTTGTTTTGTGGTAATGATATGTAATTAGGTCAAACATTACGCTTTTTTTGACCTTGGTACGGTGGGGACCTTGGTTTTGTGGCAACCTTGGAAATGTGGAAATGTGGTGGTGTGTGTGTGAAAAGTCTCCAAACCAACCTACTGCAAATTCAATCAACAAAGACATTCAACGTATTCTCGAATGGGGAAATAAATCTTATATTAAATCGAAATCTAATAAAATGGTCGAGTCATGCAGAATACGTTGGTGCTAGAAATACCTGCAAAAGTGTAATCACTAAAGCTAAAAGATTGTTTGAACAACGAAAATGTAATGAACTAGCTACGTCTCCAGTCGTAAATTTTGGTCTTAGCTGTAGCCATTAGTAAAAACTTTGGTAAATCTTCATTTTCCCCCCTGACATCGTTTGACGGATCTGTAGTTGTTGATTCTGCAGACAAAGCCAATGTTTTTGTAGGTTCACTTGCATCAAACTCGTGTCTCAATGATTCTGGAAAAGATGTGACCCTAGTCAACTGTTCTTCATACACTATGAAACCTATTCATTTTCGGTGCAAGCTCCTGGAATCGATTATCAGTAGGCTTGATCTCAGTGGGGCGACTGGCCCAGACGGTATTCCAGCTATTGTCTTAAAGGAATGTTGCACCGAACTAGTACCAGTCCTATCTATTCGATCTCTATATCTCAATCCCTCGAACTACCGACCAATTGCCATCACTTCCATTTTGTCTTAAATCATGGAAAAAGCGATTAATCAGCAACTGTTCTCTTTTCTTGAAACTAACAAACTCCTTAGTGACCACCAATATGGGTTTAGGTAAATTTGTTCAACAGGTGATCTTATTTCATATGTGACCCAAGTTTGGAATAATACATTAGAACAATCCAGTGAAGCAGTTGTAGTTGCTTTAGATATCTCTTTGATCAAGTTTGGCATGTGTTTACTTGCCAAACTCACCTCGTTTGGGTTAAATGATACGCATCATCTTGGTTTCTGGTTTCCTTGATGAAAGACGAATACGTATCGTAGTTGATGGCTGTTTTTCAAAATAAGATAGCATTAACGTGGGCGTGCCACAGGGATCAGTTATAGCGCCTACACTTTCCTGCTATACATAAATGACCTTATTTCTTCAACAACTAATCCGGTCCACTCCTCTGCTGACGACAGCACTCTTCATTGTAGTTCATCTTAGTCTACTCATAATGGTAATCTACCTTCTATGTTTCAAGTCATTAATTCGATCAACAAAGACATTCAATGTGTTCTCGAATGGGAATGCAATAATCTAGTTAAATTTAATGCTAACAAAACTCAGGTTGAATTGTGTCCGCCAAAAAAGATCGATCATTTCCTGTTGTAAGTATGAATGGCTCAGTTTTCAGACTCTATTACTCTGTTGGGTATGACTGTATCTTCAAATCTCTCATGAGTTGACCATCTTCTGTCAGCTACCAAAACAGCTGCTCGTAAAATAGGTTTTTTGTACAAATCTAAGCAGGACTTTACCTCTCGACAACTCCTTCTGCTGTATAAGGCCCAAATTCGGCCTCATCTGGAATATAATTCTCACCTCTGGGTTAGTGCTCTCCAATACACTCTCGATATCGTTGGTCGTATTCAAAAGAGAGCGATTAGGCTTATAAATGTCCCGTCTTTAACTTCTCACATACAGTCCCTTGAGCATGGAAGGATGGTTCAGTTCTTTCTTTGTATTATCGTTATTACAACGGCTATTGTGCAGCTGAATTATATTCTTTGATACCATCTCGGGCTATCTTTGTGAGAAACACTCGATTCGCTCATTCACATCATCAGTATGTAGTACAAATCTCCATTTGTCGTACCAAACGGGCGCAATCCAAATTTTTCTACACGGCTTCTAAACTCTGGAATGATCTCCCTAGTTCCTGCTTTCCTCTCACTTATGATGTGAGAAAATTTAAGGTAGCTGTTCATAGGCATTTATTGGCAATTCATATCCCTCTATCCGTCCTTCTAAGTGTTCCTGAGTGCTTTGGCACGATAGGCCAAATTTAGCCTGTTCAGGTCCACAATCATAAAATATATATATATATATATATATATATATATATATATATATACCGCTATAATTCATAACGTTCAATGGGATTATTAATAGTAATACCACAAGTGATTGAATTTTCGCAATAAGTCTGTCGATTGATTTCATAACGAGCAATCAAGCAGTCTACTGTAGGGTCACCTTTTTCTTTACTGGGCATCTTCACTATAAGCCCTGGATAATAAATCTTCTTCATTCTTCACAATTACAAAATCTCCTTCCTTGCAGCATTGTTTCGTTTCTATAGCGGTACTTTCAGCTGGGACCTCCACACTCTCATTTTTCTCTTCAATAACATAGAGGTTAAGTTAGCAAACCCTCACGATGCACACTATGATTGTTCAGAATCTTTTGCTTCAAATTTTTTAGGCTGACCTCTCTTAACCTTGCTGAATTTGGATGGCTGATTGGTTGATGCCTTTGACGTAACATCACCCACACTGATATTTTTGCCTGCTGGTACTTCTAGCTTCTTATGTTTTTTTTGGGGAATACCTTCTCGAATTGTTTCCTCACGCCTCTTTACCAGCTGCTCCATAAAACTTTTACCAATAAGAAGGCTGTCAGTTTCTTTTTGCGACAAGCAGGTCAAACAGTGTCTATATTAAAAGGACAAATCTTGTTCTTTTGATTCCTAAAATCACATTTTGCTGTTTGTTCAGACACACAAGGTAAACTAGCTGCTTTAGCAGCTGAGGAAACTTATTTTTTGGTAAATTGGAAATGTCGCTACCTTTGTTTGTTTCCTTCCATGTCATTCAAATTTTTCGCCACTTCTACATAGCGCCATAGTAAGCCACATCCAGGAGCTTTGGAACGTGAGTGAGATGTGGTGGAAGGCAAACAGATCTTATTTCGTTATTGTCGCACAACCTAAGAACTTCTAAGCTAATGTGAGAGCTAAGATTATCTTCAATGACAACTTTTAAACCTTGTTTTCTCAAGCGAGACAGCAAGGTTATAAGAAACCAGTCTTCAAACGTTGACATGTCAAACCAGTCATTATCTGTTCGGTTGTATCGACAGTCCTCTGGACCACCTTTAGTCCACGTGCTTCATAAGTTCTTTGCTTAACACACAACATACGGGGGTAGCATTTGTCCCACGGCATTCCCACAAGACATTATAGAGGTCCAAGATTTTGTTGACTCCATGCTTCGTTTAACACGTTTTAGCCCTCAAATAACCTTACTTGTCTCAGGATAATCCCGCAAATTGGTCTCGTCATAGTTCCAGGTATTTTCAGTTGGAGTAAAGCCACCTCCAAATTATTAAAATATTCATTTAAAAAATGACCGCACAGACAATTTTGGATGGTGCTTACGAAAAGAAGCAACTCAATCTGCCCTGGAATATTATTTTGAAACATTTTCACAATTAAACCTTTTTTATCAAGATAATTTTTCATAGTTAACCTAAAATGAACATCAATTAGCGGGACACCATGCTAGCCAAGTTGTTTAGGTGAGCTTCAAAAAATGCCTCCTCTTCTTCCGAAAATATGTTTGGATGTCCGGGTTTCTTGGTGAAATGTCCTTTCAATTTGTTTTTTATCGTGCTTCTAGAAAGCTTCTCGTTGTATTCTAATTTTAGAATGGACGTCATTTAGATACGTCACTAAAGTGTCTTGGGTATAGTTTGCATATGTTTGTGTTCCTTGGCATTTCAGCTTTTCTGGACCTGAAACAAAACAACCGAATTGTGTATTACTTTGTACTGTAATATTATAATAAACATACGTATAATTATTGTTTCACCATGGGACCAAATCATTTTAAAACACGAGTCTGGTTACATTTGTCCAAACTAGACTTGCGTCAAAGTAACCCCCTAAAATCACAAAAACAGGAAATAATTTTAGGAATATAAGCAATAAAGAATTATCTACATCACACATTTTTTATAAGCATTATATAATAATTTGCATGATAGCAATAAAAGGATTTGCACTCGCTTCGTTTTATGCACGTACTAAACACCAACATGGGGGATCTGTAATTTTTGTGAATAATCAGCACAATTATAAAATACTAGCAGACATAGGTAAGCACAGTGTAGAAATGCACTTTGAATGTTGTGGTATTCAAGTGTTAGCTAATACATGTGTTGTCTCAATTTACCGACCTCCGCTGGGTGATATTAATATCTTTTATGAACAATTAGAATGTATTTTAGACATCGTAGCGTTTAAGTGTTCCCACATATTCATATCTGGAGATTTCAACATTAATATGTTAGTAAATACCGCAGGAACAAGAAAACTGATATCTATGTTTGCTTCTTACAATATGAAGCCTTTATTTTCTCAGCCCACGAGGGTTACTAAAATATCAAAATCCTGTCTTGATAATGTATTTACAAACTTATCACCGTCATCATTAAAAACGTGAAACTGTGAAATAGATTTCTCTGATCACCATCTAAAAATTGTATCTGCTAAAGTAAATTTAGGTACGTCAAAAATTAAAAGCAATAAGATATTTAGGAGAAGGTATAATACTGTAAATGTGAATAAATTTCTGTTACATTTGAATCAAGTCGATTGGGCGAATATAGAAGAATCGGCTAATAAAACAAAAGAATTTTACAAAATATTAAAAAAATGTCATGACCTAGCCTTCCCATTAAAAAAAATAAACGCTGCAAAGAACAGTAAATGTTGGATCACAGCTGGAATAAGGAAATCTAGTCAAGTTAAACGTAAATTAAGTAAGGTATGTAGAACCGGAAAGGATCCAAAGTTATTAAAGTATTATAAGCGTTACTGTCAAATCTTTAGACAAGTAGTTGATCAAGCCAAAACTAATTATCTTAATAATATGATCTCTGACTCTGGTAATGTATCTAAAACCGTTTGGAATATCATAAAAGAAGAAACTAGTCAAGCTCGGTGCGGACATGAAAATATACACATAGTACAGAAAGGTCATACTATACATGACCCCATATTATTAACAAATTGCTTTAGTAACTATTTCAATAATATTCCGAAATTAATTAAAGACAGCATCAACACTTAATTATAAGTCAAAACCTATCAAATCGAAGTCATCATCATTCTTTTTTTCACCAACGACTACGATCGAAGTAAAGGACATTACCAGTAAATTGAAGAATACTAGTTCCATAGGGATTGATGACATCCCAGTTAAACTTTTTAAATCTGCGACCGAAACCATATCTCCCGTCATTTCATATTTAATTAACTATAGCTTTATAAATGATCAATTTCCGAGTGTTTTAAAAATTGCTAAAATTATACCGTTGCTTAAGGATAAGAGGAAAAGTAAGAATGATATTTCCAATTATAGACCAATATCAATCCTACCAACTTTATCAAAGGTGTATGAAGTAGCAATAGAAAAGAGAATTGTGGATTTTTTTATCAAACACAACTATTTTAGTATAGAACAGCATGGTTTTATGTCGGGGAAATCTACCCAAACCGCAATTCAGGATATTATGTTTAATGTTATATCAAACATAAATAATAAATATAATGTAGCCTGTTTAATGATGGATTTAGCTAAAGCCTTCGATATTATAGATAGGAAAATACTATTAAATAAGCTAGAGCAATATGGTTTCCACGGAGTAGCTTTGCAGTTGCTCCAATCCTACCTCGAAGATAGGTACTCAATTGTTGAAATACACTATAACAGCAACAATATTATTAAACCCTACAGATCATCTATGCAGGAAAGTGATAGCGGCATTCCACAAGGGTGGAAGGGTGGACCCCTTTTATCAACGACCTACCATCAAACATTACCTTAGACAGCACTAAAATTACATTATATGCAGACGACACAAGCATAGTTATAAGATCAAACAGTTTAACAAGCCTCCGAAATAAAATTAACGAAACTGTGAAAAAAGCAGAAAATTGGTTTCACAATAATAAGTTATCTTTAAATATGGATAAAACTAGCTGCATAATTTTTAATACCAAAAAGGTCATATGTAACAGCCCAAATAGCATTCCTAAACTTATCGTTAATGAAGTAGAAAGTAACGCAATATTAGGAATGCATTTAGATAAAGACTTAAACTGGTTACAGCACTGTACACACCTAAAGGCTAAATTAAATAAAGGATTATTTGCCCTAAGCAAAATGAAACCTTTTGTGACAAAATCCATTATGCGTGTGATATGTTTTTCTTTAATTGAGTCACATATAAGTTACGGATTAATACTTTGGGGATATACTTCATACGCGTACGATGTACGTAAAATACAAAAAAGAGCAATAAGAATAATAGCAAATTTACCAAACAGGGCGTCGTGTCGTTCTGAGTTTCTGGACTTGAATATCGCAACGGTTATTAATATGCTCATTTTCCAAAGCTTACTTTACGTTAAAAAAAACCTGAACCTTTTTCACTTTAATGGCGAGTACCACGGCTATGATACAAGGCAAAAGGATAGCATAAGAGGCATTTCGAGTAAGAATAAATATTTTAGTAAATTATTTTTACATATAGCTCCAATTCTATATAATCATTAACCGCTAGAAATGAGATCTATATCGTCACACCGTGAATTTCGCCGTGCAATTAAAAATATTTTAAATAAATGTGTATTTTATAACGTGGCGGAGTTTTTAAGTGCAGATCTAATACACCATTAATTCAAATTGTTAGTTGTAATTATTAAAATTAAGCGGTTGCAATCCTTGATCACTGATACGGTGTGGCTGTGTTGCTTATGTGTGTATGTGTGTAAATGTTGTGACGTACGTACGTTATATTTCTCATTTTAATTCCTAATATTAGTGACTACACTACACATGTGATATTCTTTTTGCACTATATGAATTTTACTTGACCACAACTGTACAGTTATCCGTCAATAAAGTCTATCTATCTATCTATCTAATATTTTCTGACTACTTACCTAAGCTAGATGAGTCCAAATATTTAGTGGAAAAGGAAAAGTTTGAGAATATAAAACGTTCCGTCACAACAATCACTTTCTTCAGTGTTGCCAACAAAACAAAAATGAAAGTTAGTGAATAACATGTCTCTCGTCATTTTTCTTCGTTCAATTTAAATACCTATACGAAACTATTTGGGTTATCTTAATTTTTTTGGGAAATATAAAAATTAATATTTTTTTCTAAAGTGTGGGCTAATGTTACCCCTTATGGGCCAAAGTAACCCGGTTTACGGTGTGTATTATTTTTTGTGTTCGTTTGATAACAAACAAGAAACAAAAAATATTGTGAGTAGTAAGGCTATGTGACTTCCAGACCAGAAAGTGACGTCACACCAATCAGCGACGTGAGCGAGCAGTTAAGCCCCGCCCGCTCCGAAAGTTTGCGGTTTGGCCGACCAATGAGAGCCGAGGGCGTGGCTCCGCCTGGCGAAAGTTGCAGTGACGTCGACCAATGGGATGCGATGATGGGCCCCGCTCCTGTTGAGATTTCAAGTGGGATGGCCACTCTGTTGACCAATGAAAGACGTGGCGGCCATATTGTGATGTTGCAATGCGCATGCGTCAGGGCCATGCAGAGATTGTTTATACGGGAGGTTCTTCGGCGCTGCTGAAGAGCTACTTCCGGTTCTTCGAATAGAATGTATGTCTATAAATGTTTATGCTGGAACGTATAGAAATGCTTATGCTATTGCGGTTGAAAATAAATCGATATAGAAAATCAATATTTAAAAATGCATTTACTAGTTAAGAAAAATAATGCATTTGATAATAAATATGTAATTACATTTGTATAGAAACAAAATTAGTACATTTGCAACGAGTTTTTGGTTATCAATTAAATAACATCAGTAGGTAGGTTTGGAGAGTTCTGGAACCTCCTCACTCCTCCTCCGCATCAAGGACCCCTCATTCCCAAGGTTCAAGGTTATTAGCCATTGGCAGACTTTGAAGGTCATTCAATTGAAAGGTTACATGGTTGCTCAAGGGTACATAAATTGCAGACCTTGAACGTCATACAAATGAAAGGTTACATACTTGATCAAGGGCACATTTATGATCGTCTACCACACCCAAATTTTTTAACGCTAACACAATAGAAAAATAAAATATGTTAATGTATCTATTCGCTCTATAAACAAAGACAGCTAGATTTGTGCAAATGTAATAAGTTTATTATTCAGATATATGATTTTCTTTAGGAATAAAACATTTGGATTGAGTAAGTGCAAAAGGTCCTTTCCACTTCTGTTTCATTACACCTATGTGGACGTGGTGCAAGTAATTGAGCGTACGTGCAGTAGTTATGAAAATGTCATAGCCACCTAGCAGCGGTGCTAACGCATCATGGCGTGCAGACCAACGAATTTCACTTAACGACTTCAATACACAGAATTGTCCATCTCCTTTTTTCAAATGGTCGTTCATTTTCTGCCAACGGCTGAAAAAAATGTACATTTTTGCACACACAGAAAACGGTCTACTGCTTTCTCGCAACATTCTGCAGCACAGGTTCCCAAGTCCAGAGAATGAGCTGTGCATCGGAAGATCATTGTATCCTCTAATTCCTGCTTATCAGCCCGATTATGCGCCAGACATATTACTTACGTTATCATAGCATTGTCTTCTACAATTTTTCAATTGTAAATTATTATCCTCAAGTGATAAGAGACCCCGATTTATGGCTGTAGATTGGAATAAACGTGAACAAACGTTCTACTGGAAATACAGAAGCATTAACAAATCTGAAGACAACACTTAATTAAACAATATGGGAAATATCTGGAGTAGAATCAACTATCAATGAATAGTACTTCGCTTCTTTTACTTCTTCAATAACTTTATTCCTCACTTCTGGTCCAACTATAGTGATTATCTATCTGCAAATACTGGACGAAAGGTATGACGTATGTCATTTCCATATTTTCTTAAATGTTCTCCAAGGAAGTCATCAAACTCCGCAATACGCTCCAACAAACCAAGATAATACCCATCTATGCTGAGCCGATTGTTTCACTTGATCCCCGAAACGCTAATTCTATCGAAGCTAAAATTTTACGACTGCCACTAACCGTTTGAAGACTGATCTCCAATAAAACTTCTCGGATTCAAACTACCCGTTCAGTTTGGAATCAATTGCTGACTTTGTTCGTCGTCGTGCTGTCAGTTCCAGAACATGCTTGCGGTGTTCGTGTCCCTTTTCATAACTTTCAAGCGCCTCATCCGCATGGTTCCAGTCATTGAAGCCAAGCCGACTTAGGTTTGTAGAATCTTTAGAGAATAGGTGACAGGAAATACAAAAAACTTTTCCAGTAGATTCGGAGTAAACTAGCCAGTCGCGAAGGACCAGTGGACGGTTTGGTAATTTTGAAAAGAAGTGCATCGGTTTCAGAAATGCATTTTTCATAAGATTTTCGTATTTCCGCCTTGAGTTTGAGAAATCTGTATTCAAATTCTGTATTGGAATTTTCTCAACTATCATATCTACAGTTTTTCCTTTAAGATCCAAGACGCAGCATCATGTAGATTAACTATGGATCGAGTTAGCAAAGAATTTGACGACGAAGGTGCAGTTGCGACCTGATTAATCGGTTGGCATGGAAGTGATGTAACTGCATCCGCCGAGGAATTATCATGTAGCTCATCAGTGGTTGAGTCAGAGGTTGTTCCGGGTTGATTCAAAACAGATGTAGAAGATCCAAAGAATAAATAATCTTGCTATTCTTCTTCAAATATTCTGCATGTTTTTCCAACTTTTCATTGCGAAGTTTCTTATATTCGAATCCACTCTTTCAAAAATAAATAAATAAAATAAATCAGTTTTCGTGTGATATATTTTCCGTTATAATCATACACAGTAACTCAAGTACTTTGTCACAATTGAATATCCACGAACCCGTATCAATGTGATAATGCGTTTTTAATTATAGATTGAACGATATTGTATACAAGAAGGTGAATTCATTCACGGCACACTGATTTCCTCAAAAAATAATCATTAATTTTTTTTTTCTGTGGTGATATCAGAAATGGTATCAAAACACTATGGTTTGATCAGAATTTTGTAATACATAAATTTACCGTTAATAACATCATGTTAGAACTGTGAGCGTTGTTGTCCTTTTCATTCCTGCCATACTTAGGGCAATCTTTTTTTAGATGTCCAACCTCTTTACAAATCAAACATGTGTTCTTCTTTTTTGTTTCTTGGTCATATCCTTTAGTAACCTTTTTATTTGCTTTCACATAAAGCGCTATTTCGCTTGATTCACCGTCGGCTATCTTTGCATTCAGTGCTTCCTCGTGAGTACATTGTTGGCCCGTAATGTTGTCTACTGTTCTATCCTTCTTTCACATTGTGCCAAATATTCTTTAATTTTGAGATATGAGCTAACATGCCATTTGGCGGATCCGCTTTAAGTTTGAAAAGTCCAAACATAGGTCGTAAAGCCTGCTTTCGTTAGATCCTTCATACAGCTTGTAGAGTTTGCTCCAAACTTCTTTTGAAGTAGACAGCCTAATTACTTTGACAAGCATATAGTCCGTCACATTGTTCGTTATCAACAGCAGGGCTTTACCGTTCTGTTTCCGCGTCACCACAACCTTCTGAAGGTCTGACCGCCTTTTGTATCTTGTCTAGCAGAATGTCCATAAGTCCGTCGATGCCTCTCAGCGATGCCAGCATTCGGTACTTCCAGGAAATCCAGTTGTGGCCGTCAACTTTCGAAAGCTCTGCTTTAGTTTTCAACTTCTGGGGTGCTGGGCACATAACCACTTAGAGATTACGGGAGAGCAGACGAAGCAGCTTCAATCCAAACAACGTTTATTTTCACAAAAAAAACAGAAGTACATAAAAATTTATGAAACACGAGTCTTCACAGAAGTGTCAATAAATAGGTTCTGTTACTTAGTTTCAAAAAGAACATTTTCTTTTTAGTAAATTGACAACAAGATTGCTACTTTCGTATTCACGGCCAAGACCTGACGAAAATAAAATATATAAATGTAATTTTACTAAAATGTTGATGCCAAACAGTAGGGTTTTATTCCAACCGCATTATATCGCCAGAAGAATCTGAATGCATACAACTTCTAGAGCTAGTAACAGGTGGGACATTTTCTCCCAATCATTTTCCGCGTCACACTTCTTTTAAGGTGTTTATAGCACCTTAAAATTTGTAACTTTGTACTCTTTACGATGACTTTTAGCTTTCGTCGTGGTAACTGCATTAGCCTGTCCATCTTTTTGAATTGCACACAATGGAATAGGTCCTATATCAATAGACCAATCAGAAGCTGAGTATATACAATAAGTCAAACTGACAGCTCCCTCATGTTTGGCCACTACAAATAGTCATATGTCAAAGCATTTGATGAGTTTTGTTGTTAATTTTGAAGTTGACCAGTCCACTTGTCTTATGTTACAGCACTTGTTTGGCTATTATTAAGTTATTTTAACAGTTGTTCTTCAACAAATATAAAGTGTAAGTAGATTAACATTATAAAATAGTTATTCAAATAGTCAAGAGTTCAACTTTTTATATTTTAGATTCTAAGTGTTTTAGCTAGTATTTCTTTAATTTGGTTTATTATGACATTGTTATCAAATATACTTTAATGTATAAAGTTTGACATGCAACGTTTTCCATCAATAATTTTAGACACGAATTTGACATAGGACGTATTTCTTTCTATTACAGAATAGTTGGAAAGGGACAATAATAATAATTATTAACCAAAATATTTGAAACTAATAATGGTAAGTTTACGGTAAATCTTCCACACTAAAGCAAAATGTCTGGTGATACTGTGGGTAAGTACATACCACAGTTTATTGGTTATCATGTCGTCGTAGGTACTAGTATCTACAGAATCTTGTCAGTATCATTTAAATACTTATAGGTAGTTGAACTAATAAGCAGGTACAGAACAGATAAATTGTGTTAATTTTAATCGGTCAAAACGCATCCGAAATGTAAATGTCACCTCCACCGCCATACAATTAATCAAAGGGCAAGGACCCTCCCCCCCCACAATTTCAATGAAACAGTTTATGTTATTAAAACCGTGTGCACCCGGTGCCCCCCCCCCCCATTTGATCTGCAAGTTATTCATTTCTCAAATTGTTTGGTTGTAGGAAACCTTGATACTACTGTTGTTTCTGGAACCACTGATTCGCAGGATGTATCAGCTGAGGCTGTAAGTGTAGTTCACACAATGCCAATGACCAATTATCATGATGTGTCAGCTGAACCTGTGAGTGCAGTTCAGGCAATACCAATGACACTGAAAAACTTGAGTCCATTAGATTTATTTGGTTTTGATCAGAATAAAGTGGGAACTGAAGTTACTTCTAGGAAATAAAAGTAACAGAGGATCAGTCTCCAGAAACTGAGGTTGTTGATACAGAACAATACCAAGAATTGAAAGCAGTAAATCATGAAATGACGTCATCAGAGTCAGATTCCAGCAACGACTTTAGTAATGATTCTGATTACGAACCATCTAGATCAAATTCATCGGATAACTCAATATAGGAGGTCAGCGTCACCCAGTCTGAAAATAATGAACAACCTGCTACTGAAGTGACGGAAAAAAGGGAAACGTAAATATGAGAGGACTGGTGCGGCTTTGAAGAGAAAAAAGAACGCAGATCTGCGCCTGCTCGACCAGTCCTATGTTGATTTCAGGAGAGACACTTCTGGACAATATCAACAAAATGTTGAGAAACCTGCCAAGCCAATTAATGCTCGTTGTAGAAGGCACAACTGCTTAGCAAATGGAGGTCCAAGATAAAGTTTTCGATGTGAAGAAATCAACGATAAAGAGCGCAGCTTGCTTTTCTCAGAATTATGGGCTTTACCGAATTGGGATTCTAAAAAACTTATATAAAACAAAATGTTTTGTTTGCACAGCGAAAATTTAGAAAGCAGATTAATAAAAATGTATCGAGGAAAAAATGTAGCTACCGTTTTTACTTATTAGCAAGTAGGTAATGGGACTGATAATGGCGAGATTAAAAAGCAGGTTTGTAAACAAATGTTTATGAACACCCTAAGTGTTGGAGAAAAACAACTACGATTGTATCGAAAATATGTGGAACGATGTGATTTTTAGGAAAAACTAAAGTATCGAGGGCCACTATGATAAACGTGATGGACCAAATGAATTTGGATTTTTACACACCTAAAAAGGATCAATATAATCAATGTACAACGGATAAAAACGAAACGCTTAATGACGAGTCTCACGAAAACATATAAAAAAGAAAGTAGATACATCTGCCGAAAAAGAGGCCGACAAAAGCCTAGCTATTCGAAATAGTGTCGACATTAAAGCCTGCTTGGTTGACTTTACTCCTGGTGTCTGGACTGAATGATGCCACAAACTATTACAAAACATAACTAAAAGTACAAAATCAAGTATATTATAACCTCAACTCAAAAGGTGTTGACTGCTACGTGTGGCAGGAAGGAAATGAAGGGCTCGAAAGCGATGACTTTGCTACCATAGCTACCAAATTTATCAGCATCACAAATGAAATAGCCGAGTCCCATCGGATTCTCAAAGAAATAATTATATGGAGCGACGGGTGTGGTTACCAAAATACGAATGCTAATCTATCTAATGCCTTACTGAACTTGAGCTTGAAGCACGGTGTCATAATAGAACAGAAGTATCTCGAGGTTGAGCACACCTATATAGACAGTAGATTCTTGCCATTCAACAATTGAGACCAACTTAAAGGGCGAAAACAAGTATTCCTTCCCGCAGATTACATACTAATTATTTACTCAGCTTGGCAAGACAAACTATACAGGACTCATCACATCAACTACAACGATTTTTATCAATTTAACACTGATTCCTATACCAGTATTCGGCCAGATTTTAAAACAAGAGACCCCCCCCCCCGTGTCAATGACCTCGCGTCGCTACAATATACTCCAGAAAAACAAATAAACATTAAACTGGCATTCAGTAAAGAATGGAAACCACTGCCATCTCGACCAAAACCTTCATTGGGCACCATGGATAGTCGGCCCAAGTTATACGACCAAGTCTACCCAATCGAAAAGATCAAATATGACCACCTTTAAGAACTGAAAAAACTAATACCTGAAGATTATAGAAACTTTCATCAAACTCTACCCTATAAAAAATGAATTTTATTGCGTTTTAAAATTTTTCTTTATTTTCGTTTCTAATTTTTAGTTATTTTATTGCTTAAGGGTTTTAATGTTTTTTACAATACTATCTATAAGCTATACAAAGGTTAAAAAAAACGAATACCTGAATGTTACAGAAACTTTTATAAAATTGTCACTAAAAAAATTTATTTTACAATGTCAATAGCTTTTTGCATTTTTTTATTTTAGCTACTTACCCTATTTTATTGTTCGAGGCTTTTAAATTTTATACAGCAGTGCTTATAAGCTATGCCTAACACAGAACGATTACTTTTGACAGGACGTCGAGAAATTGACTTCTTGCCATTTTGACAAATAGGAATACCACTACAGAAAAAAATATCACGGCCTGCTCTAATGCAAAATAAGACGGAACAGAGTATACACTACTATTGTGCAATAGTATGTTACACAACGAGCTTCGAAAGTGGTATATATCGCACAACCGGGAATTTTCACACGAGAGCGCCAGCCTGAGCGTGAGCTAGTGCAGGATAGTCACTTTCGCGCGACATTAATGTACACTATTTTTCCTACTACTGCATGAAAAAAGACAGTCTCCTTAATGTTTTTTAATTATTTCTGTACGGTTAATTGTGCGATATGAATGACTTTCGTACATAGTCGTAGGAAAATATTTTTCGGTATATATGCCATGAACGAATTGAGAAAGCGAAACGAACTGGTGTGCGGAAGTATTATTTTCTGTGCGGTTAATTGTGCGATATGAATCACTTTCGTACATGGTCGTAGGGAAATATTTTCTGGATATATGCCATGAACGAATAATAGATTTTTCCTACGACCATTTACGAAAGTGATTCATATCCCATAGTTAACTGTGCAGAAAATAATACTTTCGCACACTAGTGCGTTTCACTGTACCCAATACGAAAGTAAAAACCACGTGTCCCTTTTATGTTCGCATTGCTTGTCTATAATAAGTAACCGTTGTCATCGGACTGACAGGGAGTTCGGTCGCGATCAAAGTCGCCTCGCTTACTACTATTCACACAAATAATATGAGCAAGCTGATAGCAGTACCATAGCGATTTCAAATTATTTGACTTTTACGGTTTGACAAGTTTACATATTCAGATAATCTTCTTTAAATTCACATTAATTGCGAACTACAATATTTGTTAGGCCATAATTACCTATGATGGCTTAATAAAAAACTTGAAATATTAAACTTTGTAATTGTTTAATTTGTGATCAATCGAGCATTAAGGTCGTAGGATAAATAGTATACATTAAGCTCGGAAGAAAGTGTCTATCCTGCACTCGCGGGATTCCCGCTTGTGCGATATCTGCCACTTTAGTAGCTCGTTACGTAATATACTATATTACTAATAATCACAATTAGAAAGGAAAGATTTTAAAAATGGCAACACTGTAAAGAGTTTGGTCTGGCACCATTGTTTTTGTGGTGGCGGCTCACTCTTCATAATAATGAAATTATCAAAAGCTTGGATTATTTTTAATTTATAATGTAATTACACTTATCAAATAGTTTGTAGAATATACTCAACAATGGCTCCTGTTCCATTGGAAGGTTTGCAAACTCCGGTTGCGAGTAGTATGGTGCAAAGTTTCGGAGGACCTCAAGAAGGAAATCGAGGTGGTCAAATACCTCTATCTATGCTTATAGATTTTATAGTACAGCGAACTTATCATGAATTAACAGTTTTAGCAGAACTGTAAGTATCTTGTATGTAAATATCATCATACTTAAATATTTTTTGATAAGGTTACCTCGCAAAACTGATATGGAGAGAAAAGTAGAAATTTACAACTTTGCAATAAGAACCCGCCAATTATTTGTTAGATTATTAGCTCTTGTAAAATGGGCAAGCAGTGCTTCTAAAGTAGAAAAATCTGCTGTAAGCTTTTTAATTGTGTTTTCATGGATTAACTTTACTATTTTAGCGAATTATGGCATTTCTGGATAAACAATCACTATTATTTGTTGAAACAGCAGATATGTTAGCAAGAATGGCACGTGAAACTTTGGTACAAGCAAGATTACCAAACTTTCACATTCCAGCTGCAGTTGAAGTTTTAACAACAGGCACATACGGAAGGTTACCTGCATGTATTCGTGAAAAAATTGTACCACCAGATCCAATATCCATGACAGAGAAACGTGCTACATTGTTACGGTTAAATCAAGTTATACAACATCGTCTTGTAACTGGAAATTTATTACCACAGTTAAGAAATTTAAAGGTATATGTAGAAGTGTATCTACCAATCTCAAATATATTAATTCCAGATTGAAAATGGACGAGTAACTTTTCATGTGGAACACGAATTTGAAGTATCATTAACTGTTATGGGAGATGGACCTAATATTCCATGGCGACTGCTTGAGATTGACATTTTAGTAGAGGATAAAGAAACAGGAGGTTAATTAGTTTGAGTAAATTACTTGTGTTTATATTTACAATCACTATTTTAGATGGAAAAGCCTTAGTCCATTCTTTACAAGTTCAGTATATTCATCAGCTTATACAAAGTAGATTGGTTGATAATCCAGCTCCTCTTACGGAAGTGTATAATTGCTTGCATTTTTTTTGTCAATCTTTACAACTCGAAGTTTTATATTCACAAACTCTTAGATTGATGAGAGATCGATTAGATGATCATATACATGTTGATGAATATGTTCTTGGGAAATGTTTGACGGTTTCATATTGGAGGTAATACGATAATAAATGGAAAATAAATGTATAATATTTATGTGTATATAGGGAATTAACAAGCAAATCTAAAGAGTTGGGAAATAAAGATCCACGATCTGAGCTCGGTTATCGGCTAACGATACAAGTAGATATTCACGATCCTGCTAGACCTTTATCTGTGGTTCATATGCCATCATTAGGGAATAAAGTAAGCAAGTTAATTTAAGTTATAAACAATAATAATTTCTTTTAGGAAAGTGAGATTGCTGATAGGGCTATTCGCTCTGAGTTATTATCTATGGAGCGTTTATTGGTGCATACGATTTATGTGAGAACTCGAAGTAGACTTACTGACATTAAGCAAGAATTACAAGGAATATTGAAGGATGTAGAGTGTAACTTACAAGGATCTCCTGCTATATTATCAGTTGCAATTTTACAACCTTGTTTGCGGGCAGAACAATTATTGATAACTGTTGATACTCATACAGGAATGTTACAGTGCCATGTGCCACAGTATGATCCACCACTTATACCAGAATTACAAAATTCACTTAATGGAGATCATGCTCGGTTACCAATACTTATTACTGAGTTAAGGTAGGCTGTCTAATAGTGAAGATTTACATAAATCAAAGGTGCTAGATTGTGGTACACTTTTAGTATAATATGAAATATCTTATGTTCGTATGTCAAACTGGGTAGGTGACTGACTTAATGATGTCGGTAAATATATGTCAGACTAATTTACCAATACAAACAGATTTTGGTTGTCCATTCACAATGTTTTTGCAAACTACTACACACGCAGTTGGTTCCATGATTGTTCAAGAATTAAACCCAAATTGGGGGTAGATAAGTTAATTCAATAATAATAAAACTATACCATTCCCCATAGATAAGTGATTTTTAATTAGTGAATAGTTGACATTGGTGTTAACACATATTTCGACAAATTGGATTGTCATCATCAGGTAAAGTATTGAATATGCTACGGAGTTAGTATGGAAATTTTTTTAATTATAATGAAGATGTAAACAAGGACATGATCCAACAATTATATATTAGGTTGGAGGAAAAGTTTCTTGGCATTTTATATGAAAACTCTAGACATTTTTTTTCAAAGTTTATTTACATTTAATTATAGTATATATGTGCCATTTTGTTCGATGATTTTTTGCCATCTTGTAGGTAGTAACATGATCTCGTTGCTGTACAAATTTTGGGACTTCTGATAAAAAAAACGTGGCAAGTAGATTTGGCAGTCCTCTCTTGATAACCTTATACTGCCTAAAGAATTCTGAAGAGACCGAAACGTGGAAATCTGAAGGTGCAAGGTCAGGGCTATATGGTGGATGTATTAACACATCCTAGCCACTCTCTTAATTTTTTCTGAGTGGCTAAAGATGTGTGTTATTGTGATGAAAAACCACACCCTTTCTATTGGTCAATTCCGGACGTTTTCTCTCAACTTCTTGCTTTAATCTCATCAGTTGCTGGCAGTAGAGATCCAAATCAATGGTTCTGCCAGGCGGTAAAAGCTTATAATGAACAATGCCCTTCCAATTCCACCATACACACAGCATCACCTTATTGCGAGTTAATCCGGGCTTTGCCACAGCCTGTGAAGCCTGACCGACCTTTGACCACAACCTTTTTCTTTTCACACGTTCTTGTTGTACGTGATCCACTTTTCATCACCAGTTATCAATCTCTACAAAAACGATTCGGTTTCATTACATCTCCATAAAGAATCGCAAATGAGTATACGGTGCATTAGGTTTCTTTCAGTGAGCTCGTGTGACACCCAAATATCGAGCTTTTTGTGTACCCAGCTTTTTTCAAATGGGTCAAAACTGTTTTGTGGTTAATTTCCAGTTCTTCAGCTATGCCGTAACTACTGATATGCTGATCTTGCTCCACTTTTTAAAAAATGGCGTCCATTTTATCCTGTAACAGGGCGACCAGAGCGAGGTGCATCTTTGACATTAAAATTCCCGGATTGAAAACGCTTAAACCAACTTTGTGCTACTCACTGCATTAGGTCCATAAACGTCACAAATTTTTTTCGCGGCTTGTGTTGCATTTTTTCCTTTTTGTAATAAAATTTTAAAATGTATCGAATTTCTTCATTAGATTCACTCATTTTGACAGAAAGAAAAACAAATGAAAAATAGCTGTAAATAACAGTTTACTAATTTGTTTCTTTTTTTAAAATGTAACCTTTTTAATGCCATCAAAACCAGCCAGATACAAATAGTACAGCCAAAGAAATTTTATCATAAGTTTATACATACTATATGCGAAAATACTTTTTCCCTGACCTATTATAATAATTTCGAAAATCAAAATATAAATTATAAAACTTGTTGAATCGTGGAGAAAAAGAGAAAAAATTTATGTTAGTGTAGCGTCCTCCAGATACCCTACCTTGAAAAGTGTAATTTGAAGTATTTGCATTAATGCAAATTCAAGAACAAAACAATCGCTAAGTGATTTATCTTGACTTTACTGACAATAATGTTACTATTACTCAGATTAATTGCTTGCCTTACATTGACTTTTATGGCAATAATTAAAACATTAGAATTTATTTACAAGTCGGATATTTACTTACTCGCAAATCTGATCAAAAGAATTGGCCGTCTAGTGGTAGGTACGTTGTGCTATTTGAATTAGATAGGCTGGATGAGGTTGTTTTCCATCATGTGGGTCAGGTAAAAATTGAAATTACTCAAATTAACATTAACGATCTTTCGGCAAGGATAGTTCAACCCGTTAATATACTAAGAACAACCAAGAAAACCCACTTTATTCATAAATATGTAATTGTATAAGTACATCAATAAATCAAATAACACAAAAAATAATGAAAGGGTTAAATATATAACAAATCAGGTTAAAGTGCGTACAAAGGTATAACCTTACGACAAAAATAAATAACAAGCGGTTTAGCTACACATCAACACAATAAAAAAAACAATGTAATCATGCCCACAATTGTGTCATAAATAAATCAGAATTAAAAAAAATTGTAATACCAAACATGTGGCCCTCTAAAACCAATCATGCCGGCCTTTAAGTAAATAAGCAAATAAAATAATAAAGTAAACTACGGTACATATAAAATACAGTAAAATTGCACAGGAGATAATAAGGTAAATGCAAGGACAAACAAAGAAATATGTGAGAAATTTACACATACACAATTGTTTATTCACTTATAAAGCACAAAATACATACGTAAAATTACAATAAATTAAATATAACGAGAAATCTGTTCGTAGGAAAACAATTCTAATTACACCTCGGATTAACCAGACTGAATCAAAAAAACTCATTAAACAAAACCTTACAAGGGTAAGCTGTAAATTAGATCATAAAATCGTGACCGATATATAAGCTTGAGTACGTTAGAAAAATATAGCGTCCCTTTCTCAGGTTACACATTTATCTATACAACAATAAAAATAAAATTCGAGGTGTTGTAATAGTAATCTGGACCCGGGAGTATGTAAACACTGGGTAATTGCCTGTTTACAATTATAACCAAGCTTTATCCTTTATCCACAAATATAAATATAAACAACAAACAACAATGCTAATTCGCCCAAGTACATGAGTGAAGGGGCCCTGTACTGTTTTATTTTAGCAGATTTCCGTTTACTGAGCCCGCGTGCGAATTGGATACCTTTGCAAGGCAATGTTTGATTTTGAATACGTTACGTAGGCTTGTAGAACTGTTTGCTGCGAGCTTTAATTACATTAAAAATACCTACTTACACTTGAATATATTCCCTTTAGTTAAACACTTTACCACAACACGACGAGTTAAGGTACGCGGTTTAAACTCGAGGCAACGACTATTAATGATAGATTAATTTTTGGAAAAATTTACGTTAAAACATACACCAAAAGAACGGAACGAATTAGCGTTTCTAGTTTTCTCATATGTGCAACACAAAAATAATTACAGACGTAACGGTTTACAATGGGAGTTTCTAATTGAAACAAATCAAAGCGATCCGGCTCAATCAAACCTTCAAACGCAACTGCGTTCCCCTCCGATTTCAGATTTCAAACTAACTATATTTACTCCCGAAAATCAACCCCCCGTGTTTCAAAAGCAATAAAAAAACAAGAAACATTACGTTGGAACAGTTTCGTATTAATTATTGAACGAAATCTTGATTTTAAAAATATGCATTCGTCCGTAACGAGCCCTACATTTAGGTCTCGAGTTTCATCGTACCAAACAAAGATCCCTTTGGATTTGCACTGTGTTCCGACATAATTAATTATTACATTTATGAAGTTTTTACCACAAGAATGTGCATACAGCAACTTTCAAAGATTCGTTACAGTCTCCGGCAATAAGTAGTGTCGAGCGTACACCTGCTTGTTTCTACCCTAACATGTGTTTTTCAGCCCTTAGCGACTTAATATATAATAAAATATATCAAACGCCCATTAATTCTTCTCTTCTATCGCGGTAACAATTGCGATTTGAACAATTTTCGTGGTCCGCTACCTACATTAGTAATTAATAATGAAATTATGAAATTTT
Source organism: Vesta saturnalis (assembly GCA_036346205.1). Lineage (NCBI taxonomy): Eukaryota > Metazoa > Arthropoda > Insecta > Coleoptera > Lampyridae > Vesta > Vesta saturnalis. Next base: position 356,706 of record JARFJB010000994.1, on the reverse strand, counting down.
AAATTCTGACAGTTATCTGTATTAATTACTAACGTAAATTTGTAATTAACATGGTGCTCTCTCTTCACTCATGCCTTGTGCCACCAACGCCACATGTGCATTCTGGGAAATGGTCGATTTAAGTAGTTATAAATGATGTATGGTTCTCGCTGAACTTCAGATGTAGTGAGGATGCCTTCGCTACTTTTGTGAAATTGAAATAAATTTGTTGGTTCGTAGTTATATGATGAATATGTGGAGGAAGTAGAATAGTTCAAATGTTAATAAGAAAATGTATGCATGTTAGTGATTACGAGTGCATTGTCGAAAGTGAACATAGTGATTCGGATGATACAGAAAATGCTGACACAGAAGAAAATAGAGATCAACAAAATATTAATATACATTCGTGAAAAATCCTGTTGCAGATTGTAGTGTAGTGTGGTCAAGTCTAAAACATTTCTATTTTCAAGCAACTCCTAGGGTAAAGATTCATATATCAAATGACGTAGAACAGTTGATTATTTTTATTTATTTTGGTCCATGATTTTTTAGAGTTATTGTATACAGAAACATATATAGAATATTGGCTAAGGGTTAGGAGATCAAGTTAGCAGGCTACTTCATCTAAAAAAAAAACAATAAAGCTCAAAGTATTGGTGGTAGACCTCGTAACAGGGCGGATTTAATGGACTACGCACGGAAAAGGATTATGTGACTTAAAAACAAATTTTTAAAAGATAGGCACTGGGAATATTACATCATTTAATAATAAAGACCAAGAACTAAAGATAAGAAAATTGACAGTGCCATCCAAGAAACAAAGAAAAAAGGTAAAATACAAAAAGAATATGGTGAATATATGGTAATATATAGTGGTGTAGAGAAAGATCAAAGGGCGAAAGCAGGAGTCGTTATCCTCATAAATAAAAAACAAAAATCAAATAGAAACCTGCTATTACATCTCAGAAAGAATAATATGCTTAAAAATAACAATAGACTATCACAAGTTGAATATTGTCTCTATATCCTGAAGATTGTAAACCAAGGGAGACAGTAGACCCACTACCCCAAGAAGAGTTAATAATACTTTTAGATGACTTCAATGCACATATTGGCAATGAAGTAGTCCCTGGTATAAAACAACGCTTCAATGAATATGGCTGATGATAAATTTTTGCTCATATAATGAATTCTGAATAAATAACACGTATTTTGAACACAAAGACCAGTATAAATGCACCTTTCAAAACTCTAGGGGCCAAAGATCTATCGATTTTGTAGTCATCAATAGAAAAATACACTCAATACAAATAATCGATGTTAGAACATTAAATTCAACAAATGTAGGTAGTGAATACAGTTTGCTGCTGGGAAAGTTTAGAATAAAAATAATACCTAAAAAAATCAGAAGGAACGACCATAGAAAAACGAAATATAGGGTCATTAGAAAACGAATCAACTAAAGGACTATACAAAAATAGATTAAAGGAGAAAACTGAACTAAAGCCCATTTAATAATGAAGAAGACATAAACATAAGCTGGAAAAAAGTATAAACAAACATAGAAGACACAGCAACGGAAGCACTGGGGAAACAAACTATTACAATAAACAATAACATGTAACAACAGAACACCGTGGTTTTGCCAAGAAATAAAAGATAAATGTAAGCAGAAACGAAAGGCCTATTTAAACTACAGAACTCTCAACACCCCAAGAAATAAAGCAAACTTGCTAGTAAGATCTATTAAAACCAATTATTTGGAAAAATTCCCCAGAAAGTTAGAGGACAACTTTATGGAACGCAAAAACAAGTGTGGAGAATAATGACTAAAAACACACAAATCACAGAAGAAGAATGGGAAAGGTACTTAACAGAATTATTCAAAGGAAAGAATGAGCACAGAAACACTGCCATACCACAGATCAGACAAGAGGTACAATTAACATATAAAGAAGTGGAAGAAGGTGTGAAGACATTAAGAAACAGAAAATCATGATGATCAGGATGACATGAAATGGATGAAATGGAATACCAAATGAACTATTAAAATATGGTGGTCAGAGATTAATACAAGAACTAACAAATCTATAACAAGTATTCTGTGATGGAACTGAAAAATTAATTAAAGATAACATCCCAGGTGAATCAATTTTATTGTGGATAAGATTAAGGAAACTTAAAACTTATTATACCGCTTCTAAATTCAGGAGAGCAACAGTCAAACCTGTTCAATAACTGAATATGACAATATCCTCTCTTGGGATATGCACCACTAGTCTTAAACGCCAGGAATTTTAGGAATTGTCTCTGTAGCAGTAGTCGAATTTGGTATGTACAGGGTGGTTCATTTTTAATGTTTTCTTATGGGAAGTACCCTTTCTATTACAGATTACAGAAAAGTAATATGGGGCCCTTGTACTCGATTTTGGTGTTAAATTAAGATCCAATAGTCATAATCAAGATATCTCTGACCGTTATTGTGCAATTAGCCAAAATTGAAAAAATGGCGGTTTTGAAAAACTTGAATAACTTTTTTATTTCTAAATGTATCGACAAACTGTAAAAACATTCTTAAGGCACTTTTTTAAGTAGAATCCGTTAGTGCATTCACATTTTTAACACCTCCTTAATTAAAAAAGATATGACGTAAAGTTGTGTTTTTTGATATGGAAACCATAGTTGGCTATGACATTTTTTTTTGCTTTTTAAAAATATGTAACACCTCTATGCTATTTTAATAATTAATTGATGTTTTTAAGTTTTTCTTAATTGGTATATTTATTAAGAATAACAATTGGCTTAGAAAACCAGATATGATATTGAATGAAGATATTCTACTCAAAAAACAAATTTCACTTCCAGTAAAATATTTTAGAGACATTTTGTAATTCAAATAAGTTTAATTGTAATGTTGTTCTTGTGGAATGGTAACAAATTATAAAACCTAAAGATTGGATATAAAATTATCAAAAAACCTGAAATGCAAATTGAATTGAATTGAAAATAAACAATATAACATCATCAAAGAATATGAAATTAATTATTAATTTTATTAAATACATAAATAAAAAGTTTAATTATTTATTTAATTACATATTTACCTTTGAACTTATTCATTCTTAACAAAACTTGTAATAAAAATTATGAAAAGCTAACAGCCAATCAATATTTATACGTATGTAAACATCTAATTCTATAAACGAACAGAAATATGAACACACAATATCAATATAAAAAACACACTAAAACTACAAATATTTTTCAAAGTGTGAGCCCTATTTTTGGATGCAGACTTCGCATCGTCTTCTAATTGAATTTATAGAGTTTTATATAGATAATGGTGTTAATTGTGTAAAAGCCACACGAACACTTTCTTTTAACTCATTCACAGTATTATTAGTTCTTTTATATATAATGTTTTTCAAAAAGATCGGGTGAACGAGCAGGCCACAAAATTGGTGCTGTCGTTCCCATCCAGCTATTAGGAAAACGTAAATTTAAGTAGTCGCTAACTACACGGGAATTATGTGCGGGAGCTCCGCCTTGCTGAAATATGACATTGCAATATTGTGCTAAAGGAAGACTCTAGAAATTCCTCCAAATGAATTCGTAGAATATCGAGATATTTCATTGAGTTTAATGTTCCTTCACACATGTGATAACAAAAACGTCCCGTTTTTAATGCAGCACCATCCATTTATTCCAAATTTCCCTTGCCTCTTGAGGACAATACTGAGATGAGCGTTAGAATTTGCCCAGTAAAGTAAATTGTGATTATTAAAAATACCATCACTACTGATATGCGCCTCGTCTGACTATGCAAGTTTGAAAAATTGGGTATATTTTGGCACTGACTTACATACCAGTTACGAAACCCAGTACGCCGCGTTCTGTCGTCTATAGTCAAAAAATGTTCTTTCCGAAATCTATAGCAATAGTATTTGTGTTTCTTTAAACTTCGAAGGGCTTTGCTTCCAGACACGCCTAGATTAACCATTTGTCTAGATGAAGTTGTTGGCTCTGCTTCGACTTGTCCTAAGACGACCATTGAATTTTCTTCAGAATTTCGTTTAAAGTAAGTTTTTAGTCTGGGATTTTTAAAAGAATCGAATTCAATAAAATTTTTCTGCAACCTAAAATTAATTAAGATATTGTTTTGAGCTACCAAACATTTTAATTTTTATTAACTATACCGTTCAAAAATATTTTTATGTGGCTGCTGACCTTTTAGGAAAATTTTATAAATATAATTCCGATGCCACATTCTTATCACCTTCGGATAATATAAAACACTTTAACATGCAAAACTTTTCTGAATTTGTATAATTAGGCATGTTAATAACTAAATTTCAAGATCACTTTGTTGCACACTTCTAATTTTTAATTTATTATTTGACATATAGGTATCATTTGTTTTTACTTAAATAAATCTCAGCCTCCTATGCCTACTGTGTATTCTTAATATAAAACGTAAATAAGAAAAACTTAAAAAATCGATTAATTATTAAAATAGCATAGAAGTGTTATATATTTTTGAAAAGCACAAAAAAATGTCATTTAAACATGTCATAGCCAACTATGGTTTCCATATAAGAAAACACAACCTTGTCATATCTTTTTAAATTAAGGAGGTATTAAAAATGTGAATGCACTAACGGATTCTACTTAAAAAAGTGCCTTGAGAATGTTTTTACAGTTTGTCGATTTAGAAATAAAAAAGTTATTCAAGTTTTTCAAAATCGACATTTTTTCAATTTTGGCTAATTGCACAATAACGGTCAGAAATACCTTGATTATGACTATTGGATCTCAATTAACACCAAAATCGAGCACAAGGACCCCATGTTACTTTTTGTCTATCTGTAATAGAAAGGGTACTTCCCATAAGAAAACATCGAAAATGAACCACCCTGTACATGTGCAAGATAAAGTGTTTTTAGAGCATCTGTGTTCGAAAATGTTTTACAGTTACGTGAAATAAAGAGCCAGAATTTATATATTTTCACAACAATTGCAGATATCATCAACAAAAAATGAGAAACAATTTAATAAAACGATTTCTCTCTTTACTGACAACAATAGCTGCAATTCCTGTTGAAACATAAAGGTTTGATGATTTATATCCCAAAGATAAAATTATGATAAAAGAAGATACACAATAGAATTCTAACTTTGAATGAAGTAAAATAAATTTATATTTTGCTATTGTTTTGTTCTATACACGAATTAATATAAATTTTTTTTTACTGAAAATCAGAAAATCCAATGCTCAAATCGAAGAGCTTTAAAAAATGTGGGCAGGTATTATAATAAAACGGTCGCCTTAAGGACTTACCTTGAATTATACAGAAGCCTCACCTGTCAGGTAACTTTTGCTGGCCAGCCACACATACTAATAATCAAGCTTACATCAGTACGCGGTCACCAGGGGAAATGTCCACAACACAGGAAATAACACAAAACGATAATGTGGTGATATATGCTAAAACTTAAGTACTAACACAAACGTCAAAAAATATGTGTGTACTCAAAGCGGTTGTATTAATTCAGCCTACAACTAATCGAAAAACATGTCCCATGTGTACCGGTGCATCCTCAAGGCAAACCATACACACGGATATAAACATGAGTTATTTATTAAATTGAATACATTCAACATTGAAAAGTGATGAAATGAAAACATTGATACTATAACTAAAATATTAATTTTTGACACCAACAAAAAACATAATTAAAAAAAAAATTAATTATACGTATTGAGTGGACGCAACAGCTATACTTCTTGGAATTATTGAAATTATTGTTTGTTGCTGTCAAAATAAAATAGGTACAGAGCAGTGTTAATATTTCAATTTTTGTTGTGAACATATAATGTGAAGAAATTTAAAGTGTACAATTTATATTTAAGCACCAAAATTCTCAATGCTAAAATTTTAGATTTTGGATCACACAAAGACGGTGTGAAAAAACGTTGCAACACTTACCTGCTACTGCATCAGAACGACTCCCTTTGCTTCATCATCCCGATCACCCACTTACAAAAATAGGAAGACATCGAATGTATGCACAACTTCATCGACATCCTAATGTTGTGCTTGTGAGCTCATTATTTCTTAAAAAAAAATTAAATCTTAAATGTTAATTTTTAACAGATCGTTGAACTTAAAGAAAAAGAGAGTAGTCCATGCGAAGTTGATTTTTCATTTTATTTAGCGGTTGTAAAGCATTCAAGTATTGAAGATAATCCTGATGACGATAATATTGAAACTGAAATTCCAAAAGTGTATTTAAAAGTTCAATCATTAATTGAATTAGATACTTTTGTCGTTACTCACGGACCATATACAACCGTTGATGGTGAGTATGCTTTTATTTTTGTATTTTTTAACAGTTCATATTTAGATTCTGATCATCTTGAACCTGGGAGTTTGAAAAGACGAGCAACTTCTAAAAATGAATCACAGCCTAAAAGAACGAAACAACCTGCATACTTTATTTCAGAACTTGCACATGTTGTTGCTATGTGCGATGAACGTTTACCATTTGTAACATTAGCTAATGAGGTATGTTCTCAACCACACTGATTTTGCAAGTTTAATATATGTATTTTAGCTTACGAAGCGCTACATTTTTCATCAAGGTTTACAAGCAGAAGCAAATGCAACAGGGTTAGTGTTGCGATTAATTCAATTACCTCCTCCGACACCTGCAATTGGGCAGTCTCCTGCATGGCAGTCTTTATTAAAACGTTTACTCTCTGCTTCAATCCGAGTTCAAAGTAAAGGGATGCTAAAGAGTTGGGTTACAGAATTTGTATTTTATTCGAGTCCTTTACTCAGTACTCATCCAAAAGAGCAGGGTTCTAGACGTCCAGTATATTTTCAGTATGATATGGGTACTGCCGAAGCTGTTTCAAGAACTGTTGACTTGCTGTTGAGTGATTGGGCTCAAATTGTTCATTTGTACACTATTGTTTATGATTTGAGTGAATACCTCAGTGTAGGTCAGTTTTTTATTGCTATTTGTCATATGCATTATTAATTTTTGTGTATTTTAGAAAAGTATAATTTAGCAAGCGTTTTTAGTGTTAAATCATATAGTTACAGTAAGTTAGTGTTGTGTTACGGCCCTGATAAAGGAGCAATGGGTTCTATAAATTGGAACAATAATGACAAAATATTTAAATTAGCATTTGGTGCTAGCAATAATGCTTTAAACGCGCATTGTTTAGTGCGGGAACAACTTGAAGCTCATCTCAATCAACACCGTAATCTTTCACAAATTGTACAATTATTACATGAAACTTATGAGCCATTGATATCTATTAGTAAATTACCATCTTTACCACAACTAGGAGTATACAACACTGTAAGATTTTTTTCTGTATAGAAATCAATTTTATAATTTTTTTCTATAGCGGCCCCAAGTTCCAGTTCAAACTTTTACTGTAATGGCTCAAAGCTGTACAGGTATACGTTTGGCTTACCAAGGAATGTACTGCATAGAGCTACGTTTGAGAGGAGGAGGTTTGGTGTCATTACGTGATGGAGCTTATAGCCATTTTGATAGGAGTAATGTGGTGGATGTGTTTACACCAACTCAAGGATTGAAAACATTTTTGTCTAAGTATGTTGATGAAAGTGCTGTCTTTCGGAGACGGTCACAATCCGAAGATGATAATCCACCTTCTCCTATATCAATGGAAGTTGAGGGTACTAACTTTTTGGGGCACCACAAAGGGCCACAATCTCCTGTACAGCAACGTGAAGCTGGGCTTCGATTTCATCCACCACTTACTCCACCTTCAGGTTCTAATCCTCATACACCTGCCAGCCCACATACCTCTAGTATGAATCAACCAACGACTCATACCAGTTTTGGATCTAGCCCCGCGACATCATTCAGTCTTGCATCACCTACTTCACTTCCTGGAAACATCAACCCTAGTCCAATACCTGTTTTACCTCATCCTAGTCCAAGTTCTGGTTTAGTTGCAAACTCTCCATTAAATCCCCATGTTCCAAGTCCAGGTGGACTATTATCAAACTCTTCCCCTGGACCAACTAGCACAAATCTTCCAGGACATTCTCCAGGCAGTAGTTTTATGCAGGCCGGTAATAAATGTGATGCTTATAATTTTAGAACGATTAATTGCAATTAATTATAGGACACATTGACGGCAGCCCATTCCCATCTTCTTCACAAAGTATGACATCACCTGCAGCCTCAAATTGGCCAGGGTCTCCAAGTATGCCCAGGCCTTCACCTGCACGACCTGGCCAGTCACCAGGAGGTCATCCAATAATGCATAGCCCTCAATCGGATCACAAAATAGGTATGACACTTGTTGATGACCCTTTTTCTTGTTCAAAGTTTCGGTCTGATTTTGCAACAATACTTTTAACAGTATGGAGAAATTGTATGAAAATGTAAACTTTCACGCTTTAAACTAATAATTGCAATTTCTCTTCTTTTAGATTTTTGAATTGTGTATATAAATTATAGAAACCATACGTTTTGATAACAATTATAGTTACCGTCGTTAGCATAAAAGACTTTAAAAGAATTAATTAAAGTATTTTATTTAGTAACATAAATTAAAACTCTTGAAAATGACATTCCAGAACACCCTCTACAAACGAAGGCTGAAAATGAAAAGTATCACAATACAAAAAAAGCAAATTTATCAAAGTTTACAATATTGGTCAATAATTCTTGAAGCACAGAAGGAAAATTAGTTAATAGGTTAACGTAATGGAGAAAAAATGTATTATCCATATTTAAACAAAACGTAAGTTTTAAAATCAAGAATAAAACGCTTTTACAGGAAGCTATTAACTAATTATCCTTCTCATTTTTGAGAATTATTCATAAATACCAAAGTTCGAAATATATAACAGTTTCCTTTATTATAATATCAGTGCAAAGTTGTCAAAAACTTGGTTAGTGTAAGCATTCACAACTAAAAACTTAGATACACCAATTGAAGATTTAATGACAATAACAAAACCAACAAAGAATTAAACATGTTTTGTTACTGAAGAACTGTAATTGTTATACTACATTGAAAACAGAATATACATATTTAACCTAATTTTAATGTTGTGATGACTAAGCATTTAATTTAATGTCTAAGAAAAACAGCAAAAAACCTAGGTATACCAAAAGTTAAACTTAGGGTATAAGATTCTGCACAGATTTAATTTTAAGATAACAAAACCTATTTGATCAGAGATTTTTTTGGATGTTTATTATCTCAATAAACAAATTTCTGACATTGCTGGAATCCAATAATATTGACGGGATTATCATGATACTATGAACCCTAACATTTTTCAAAATTCGTGATTGATGAGCTCACTCCTGCATTAACTCAACTGGCAAGCAAATTTGGTGCCATTACACAAACTTCTCACTTTTTATTAACCCAAAGGACGATATGGTAGAATAGAATGTTAGAGTTCATACACATTGTAAAGAGTAAGTAAAAATTTAACTAAAAATTAGGATTATTCGTCAAGACAAACCCAAACCCTATGTAGTGGATGAAATGTTGAAAGATAATGGGCATGAAGTTCTTATATTATCTCCATACTATTGCACACTTTTTATTGGAAATATTAGGGTGAGTCTGAATCGGAATCGGATAATTATTCAGATTCAGTTTCCGATTTAATGGAGAGGTGGAATAGGACAAATGTGAATATAAATACTTGGCATCAAAGTTATAATTGTAGGATAAATTAAGTAGTAGTTTAACAGAGAAATGGTTAAAACATTAGCCTACATGTGAACCTGTTCACTTGGTCGTAACAGGTACAAGTTTTGTTCATTCCAGAAAGGAAAGTAAACAATTCCAAGCAGTATTTCCTTATCTGGTGAAGTCGATTCTAATGAGTAGTGAAAATATTTTTTAAATTAATGTTATACCAGAAGCCATTGTACGAGGGTTGCCTTTTATGTTGTTAAAAATGACTACTATTGAACTGTGTAAACACATATTTGTAAAATTTCATTGGCGGCTTAGAAACTGGCAGTGAGCGTTTGAAGATATTAATTTTGTGAAGAAATGGAAAATTACTCCTGAAAGTTTTCAGTGATTTTTTACGGTGGCATAGCATATCACAGAATACAATACTTTCGATTTTGCATCAACAATTAGCTCTCAGACAGATTTGTTCCCGTTGGATTCCACATCATAATTTGATTGAAGCTGAAAAACAGGCTCGTGTTAAATGGTGTAAGGCAATGATTAAAAAATTCAACCGAGTAAGTGGAAAATCCGTCTACAACATCGTTACAGGTGACGAAACTTTGATATGCTTGAATTTGAAGCTAAGCATCAATCCACTGTTTGAGTGTTCCAAGATGAACCAAATTCCACAAAAGTTGTTCAATCAAGTAGCACATTCAAGAAAACAATTGCGTATTTCATAGGTTATACTGGAAATGTCGCAACCATTCCTTTAGAGGATTGAAAAACATTTATGTTTTTTTTAGTATTTATGTTGAGTATTGTGTAGTTTCCCTATTATTTAATATTACTGGGGGAAGAATACACTCCAGTTTGCAATCCTAAATAAAAACCCAGTTTGTAAGGCTTTTATTTTCTTGTCTGTGTTAAATAAAAGTGATTATTATCTTAAATTCTTTTTTTTTATCTTTACAAGTAAAGTACCTACAAAACTACTAAAGTATTAGGTAGTAGTACTAAATTCATCGTGTTATGGACCCAAACGGTGTGATATAGAAAGCCCATACCGTCTGTCTGTGACGTGACGTTGGGGTGTGAATCTTGGTATTGTGGAATATGGCGTGTATTCTCTTGACACAGCAATCCTGTGATAATTGTTCTTCATTAATAATAATAATAATAATGTTTATATATTTCCAGCAGACGTATGTCTATAATGGAACTTAACAACAGTAATAATTATAGATTTAGTTCTTATTTTAATACACTTAATATAAGGGAGCACGTTATACGCTAAAAGTTTTCACATAAGGATAGCACTTTTGACTTAAATTCATTTATGTGTAAGTTATCAAAAATATATCAATACCATGGTTAGAAATATAATTCACTAACCTTAAACAAGTTATGTAAGGATTGTTAAAATGATGAAAGGTGTTTGGAATAGTATAGGTAAATACTGTACTATTACGAGTACTAAGGCGTGGACAAAGAAATTCTAGTCTATTTAGTACTGAAGGACAACAAGTAGTGCCAAGTATCAATTTTTGTATGAAACTCAAGCAGGAATAATTTCTACGTGCTCGCAGTGAGGTTTCTCTTACTGCACGAAAAAGTTCATCCAAGTCACAATTTTGACATGGGTAAAAACCATATAACCTAAGATGAATGTATTTACAAAATCTTCGTGATATGTTTTCCAATCGTCTAACATGTGTTTGCTGACCATACTATGCAACAGTATTCTAACTTACTTCTAACTAAGGTATAAAATAAAAGTCTAATGCAGTATATGTCACTAATTCACGTGTATGTCTCATTATAAAACCTAAAGTCTTAAAAGCGTTAACAACATACTCAATATGTGGAATAAATGTACAAATTAACTGTATTTGAGTTTGAGATGAACAAACAGGATGTAATGCAATAATCTGGGTTATTAAAAAATCAATAACACGAAAAACAAATGAAATAAATATATTTTAGTAATTGTATAGTGCGAGCAGTACTAAATAAATTCATTTTTCAACTTAAAGTAAATAAAAATATTTTAAATATCTTCTCACATTACACAGAAACGTCACAGAACTGGGAAAACAGGTACATAGTATAACTACGTTGGTCCTACTTAAAAGTAAATCATATTTACTGCAATACAAATAAATTTCATGGGTACATTAAAATTTAAATACAATGATATCCCATCGAAAACGGGTACCTACCTATACATATTTGCAATTTCGAACTAAACAAAAGAATTAATTAATGAAAGTAAAAAATGAAAATAAAGAAAAAATTATGAACCAGAAAGTTTCATAATTTTTCTTTTTTTGACGGCTTGGATAGTATCGTTGTGAAGTTGTTGATAATTATTTAGAAGGATATTGGCAAACTTAATCACTGATTTCTTAATTAAATCAGAAACTAGCTTTCCACAGTTACATTCAATTATAGTTTCGGTGTGAAGATTTGCGATGGCATTAACGGAAAGCAGCAACGTTTCGGCGTCTTAAAAAACGTATTACTTGTTAACAAACTGTCCGAATGTAACAAAAGTAATAAAACATATTACCTTTTATTAATCTAATGTACCCACTTATAGCCCGCTACATGAGTTTCCTAATAAAGAGATCTAACTTAAAAAGGCGTGAAGTGCAAGGTGTAATGAAGTGAAGAGTAAGGCAATGTGTTTGGCTTTCTATATCACGGCGGCTTCCGCCCAGATCACGAATCCACTACGTTTTTTTTTTTTGTAATTTTCAGTGATTTATTCATTTACAAAAACTTTTACGTTTGCAGAAAAACGTGAAAAAACCATTGCTTTGATCAAAAATGGCTTCTACTAGAATGTCAAATAATAGTGTTCATTCAATAAAGTCGTTTGGCAGTAAAAATTTCAGTGATTGGAAATTTCGCCTAAAATTAATTTTTGACGTTCCGGTGATTTTTCATTGAAAAATCCTCAACGATCTGGCCGTGCAGTTGAAGTCGATGAGACCCATATCAAGGCCATTATCGGTTCAGATCGTCATGCACAACACGTGATATTGCAGAGAAGCTCAATGTATCACATACATGTATTGAAAAAAAATTAAAAAAGCTTGGCTATGTCAAGAAAGTCAATCTATGGATCCCTCACCAGCTTAAGGAAATTCATTTGGCGCAACGAAATTGATCCATTTCTGAAAAGATTAATTACTGGTGACGAAAAGTGGATAGTTTATTACAACGTTAATCGGAAGAGATCGTGGGTGATGCAAGATCAGACGACATCAAAAGTCTGGTGGGATTATAAAGAAATTCTGCACTTTGAACTGTTACCAAACAACCAAACGATCAATTCAAACGTGCACGTTCAACAACTCGCCAAACTGAGCGATGCAATTCAAGCCTGTGCTGAGATCTAATGATACCGTTGATATACATAATTATCGCTCGGATGCAATTCTTTAAAATTTTTAGACGTATTAGATTTATCCTTGAAATTTGCTGTTTCACATACGCTCACAAAATCTCACTTGTAGAGTTGGACCAGGAATACAGTACTAGATATAAAAACATACTTGACCCAGGTAAACACAACTCTACCCTTTTTCAAAAGAATATTGCGTTCACTAGTTGCCAGATCTTTAATGCACTCCCTAATGAATTCAAAATATTACACTGTTTCTCTAGTTTTAAAAAGAACTTAAAACATTATTTACTTTATAAACACATCTACACTTTAAAGGAATATTTTCAAGCTTAACAATCTAGTCTGGACTTTATCTTTGTTTTCTGTGTATCTTTGACAACTATTACATACCTGACATACTTCATGTATCGAATGTATTGGTAATAAACAGAATTATTATTAGTATTATAAGTCACTTCCGTATATAGCTAAATCCGGCGTGGACGTCAAATTTTTTATTGTTACCAATATGTTACAGCATAATCTTTCCGTTCTTGTAGATTGGTACAGATATAATAAGCCAAAACTAAATATTAGTAAATGCAGAGTATTATCGTTTTCTGGAAAGCACAATTCAGTGCATGCATGCATAATATTGCGTAACTTTATTGGTTCCCATCTTTTTATAAATAGTGTAACAAAAGCGCATATAGGGTAACGTTATAACTTGACGGTTGTAACCCCAACTAGAATATTTATAAATAAAAAATTATATTGGGTAATCTGGATATTTTCATTTTACATTTAATTCAAAAGATGCTAGTAAGTGGTGCAGCGCGACAGCATTACATTATCAGCCGCCCGTATGCGGTAAATTCACCCCAGAAAGCTCGCTCCCGAAAACTGGCACTCCGGAATCTTCGCTCCCAAGAAAACTCACCCCCATGTAAATTCGCCTCCTGTATATTCGCCCCCAGAAAAATTGACCCCCAGAAAATTGATCCCTATGTAAGTTTACCCCAGTGAGTTGCCATAGAGATTTATCATCATTTCATTATATAGAAATAGAATTAAACTACTTCATCTATTTTAGATATTTTAATTTACATATTTAATGACACTTTTACCTTTTATTTTGAGTAGTGCAAGACACACTTTAACAAAAGAAAAGATTAACTACTTAATTTAATTCAAGAGTTCGTCGAAAAGTGACACCTCTTATGTCGTCAAAAGTGAGAAGGAACATTCAAATGCAAATTAACATCTGATCTGCGATGATAGTTTTATTTTGACAACGTTTGGCAATAATTAATAAAGACAGCTATAGAACATATATACAAACAATGAAGTGTCGTGATGGTGAGAGAGATTTTATAAGAATCCGTACCTGTATAGTAAAGTGTGTCGTATCAAAGACAGGGAGTAAGGAATAAAATTAACTGTTTAGTATCATGATCTTTTTACTTGATAAATTAAAGTAATATAATTGCGGAATGTGATAAATATTGTTGCAGGTGCGGAGTTGGACAATCGAGACTTAGCGAGTTTAACGCACAAGCAACGATATTGCACTTTCCTACGATATTGCACTTTCCTACGAGTTATGTATCTTATTTTTCAGACGATTGCATATAATCAGAAATAGAACTGTGAAGTTGTAAAGAAGTATAGAGTTATGGATTTTAGTACTTCAAATAAACATTAACTTGATATTACTCACCTCTGTCATCTAGTTAGTTCACTCGGTGGCGCCTCGTGTCGTCAAAATTGCAGGTGCATAAGTTAAGGTCCAAATGCTAAGCTTATTTGGTTGCACCGTTTCTCAATTTCCCTTAGGACAGAATTTTCGAAAATGTCAATTTCTTTGGGCAAGTTTCCTGGGAAGCGAATATTCCGGCGGGAGTAAATTTTCTTTGGGGGCGAATTTTCCTGGGAGCGAACCGGGGCCGAATTTTCCTACAATCCCAGCCGCCACTTTACGGTGGTCATATTGAAGGATACTTATGGTTTAATTATGAAATTGTTAGTTTTTGGGTTTAAATCATATATTTATACGTTTCGACCTATCGAAATGTACAAGTTTGTCCAATTTATATTTAAATACATGATTGAAAATCAAAAAATAAGTATTTATAATTATGAGCATAAATCGTGAAAGCTTTTATTTTCATAACTAAAAATTTTCATAATACATACACACATACATTTAACATTTTCTTAACTTCTATGGCAGTTGTATTATTTGTGTTCATAGAATTGCATTTCTATTATTCTCAATACGATTCATGTTACAGAAGCGATAAAAATTTCCTGAAATTTGAAACCATTTCAATTTCTAAATTGGAAAATTGTGTCTTATCTAATGATTCTCATCCTTCGTACCTTCAAATGATTCCCATGCTGTTAGTTGTATCTTTTAGCTATCACATTCATGCTTTTAGCACAGAATAGATATATAGCTAACGCATACAGTAGCGACATTACATAGGAATTTTGTGGCTAATTTTCTTTACCCCTGAGTCATTCTGTACTATCAGCAAAATGGCGATAGTGAGTGTTTAGACCGATCAGCTGATTTTAATTTCTTTTGATTTATCATCAGAAGGTGTATCTATTTGTAATAACCGCCTTGTCATGTGAGTATACCGTTCAGAGGTGATGTAATTAATATATAAATAAAATTTATATATCATCAGCTTCTGTTTTGTTTTAAAAATGAATCATACGAAGTGAGGTGGATTCATATGCAACAACAGTAGCGGAAATTGACAATTTATTACTTCTAATAAATAAAACTGAACTATACACATATTAAGTTTTGTCGAGAGTCTGTATACTTATGGATGTTTATTGGACTAAATTTGATTTTTTTATTAGTTACATTTATTCTTAAAAAATTTGAATTTTAATTGCCTGTACTATCCTCGAAATGGTTGTATCCGTTGAAGGTCACCGATTTCAGCGACACAAAGATCAAAGGCGCTGAAAAGCTTTGTCATTACTGTATGCGTTAGCTATATATCTATACTGTGCTTTTAGTAAAATACAAACATGTTACAGGAGTCCATCTGTCAAGAGTTTTACCTCAAAAATCATGGGCAGGTGCAGTTCCAACTTTATTAACTCATGAAGCGCTCGAAACATTATGTTGCCCTTCACTTCATCCTCAAGGTCTTCCAGGTCAAGAACTAGCTCCACTTGAACGTTTTCTTGGATGTGTGTATATGCGACGACAGTTGCAACGATTTATACATAGCGAGAATTATGTAACTTGACCTTCATATATTTTAAATATGTTTTTATTTTTTAAATTTTAGTTAACTGTGATTACCTCTAATGAGCCAGGTGTTATTAACTTCAAAGTTTCTGATACCTTACAATGCCGAATTGGATTAAATCCTCAACATTTACAATCATTACATTTAAAAATAACACCATTATTGGAGCACAAAGATGTTTGGAGCCCTGAAGAACTACAAGTAAGGGGAATCTGTAGATAACTGTTTTTAGTAAAATATGTTTTTATAGATTATAGAGCAGTTTTTTGATACACGAGCAGCTGCACCTCCTTACAAACCAAACTCTATGTTTGGTTTTTGTTGTATGCTAAATGTTTCTATAAATGTACTTAAAGATTTTATACAAATTATGAGATTGGATTTAATGCCACAACTTGCTCAACAACAAGGATATAAGTGGTCTGTGCAATGGATGCTTAGAATACCACCGTCTGCTATTCCAATTGTACCAACGGGTATGGCAGCTTGTTTAGTGTATAGGAATAAAATTTTATTTTTTGTAAGTTTTTTAGTATTTAATTGCTCATTGTATAACCAATTTAAATTTTCAGTTGCAAATTACTAGAATAGGTTTACAGTATCCAAACAACATAGAACCTCCATCATTAGTACTTCCATTAGTTTATGATATAAGTACAAATTTAACACAATTGGCTGAAAAACGAGATGCGGGACCTGCTACAGCAATGTCTGCTGCTAGTCAATTACTTAAACATTTTGCACAATTTCAAACAAACCATTCAGAATGTTCACTATTTCCTGCAGTACGTGAACTTTTAATGAATTTATCGTTACCGTCCGAACCTCAACAACCAAATGCTGCACCCTCATCTGTACAACAAATACAATCTCCTGCTTTGCAATTGGGACAAGGACAAGCTGGATATCCTGTAAATATGCCAATGGGTATGATGGGACCACAGTAGTATTATCCGATATATTTATTTTATGAAACCAAGAATGTTATTTATTATCTTGTTACATTTTATTACTGATTTTAAACATTAATGTATAAATTTTGCAAGAATTTAGATCTTACAATTTTAATGTAACTTGTAAATACAGTGTTTAATATAAATGCAAATGTTTCGTTAGTTTTCATATTTTGGGTAGTCCTTCATTAGACTTACATAGAGGTTAAATATAAATATTGCACATTGATCTCCATAATTTTAAATTTAACCCCATAAAGTTTTAATTAGGTGAGTTTTAAAATCTTACAGAAAGTTGCATATGTTGGAACCTGATATGAAGTATGAGATAGAGTTAGGATATTGAAGTCGTAACTCGACCTCCTTTATAGTACTAACTTCATGTACAGGGTGATTCACGTAGACCGTTCTTTAGAACATTATAAGATTTACAAAAAATGTTTTAATAACAATAGTTGTTCGTGTGTATAAAGTCAAGTTTTTTTAAATATTTTTGTTTATACAGGGTGTAACTAACCTACTTCGTTATTTTAAATGGAACACTCTGTATATTATTGAATTTTTGGTTTCCACGCAAAATTATGGGTACCTTTCATAGCCTGTGTTGATATTTAGCCGTTTTGCAGAAAGTGGCGGTGGAGATCGTCATTTTGGGAGTTTTTAGGGCTATAATTCCAAGATAGTTGACATTTCCAAAATTGGCACATGTCGAAAAAATTACACGTGAATTTTAATTTTTTAATAAAATGTGATATTGCACTAATAAATAATCAAACACCACTGTAATGTTGTTTTTTAATTATTTATGTAAACTTTTAATTGGTTATTATAAGTTTTTGTTCTGAACGAATAAGTTTAAAAGTAAATATGTAATTTAAAATTAATAATAATAATTTTTAATTGGTTACTTGATTACTTGTGATATTCTTATCCTGAAAGAGTATCCACATGATATATGATTTGTTTGTGAGATGCGTTATTTTATGTAGAATGAACATTGGAATGGGGAGGAATACTTACGAATTTTAAGAGAAGTTGTTGAAACCTACTGGGACCATATACCGCTTAATCAAATTTCTGATTGGTTTTGTCAAATGGATGAAGCTGCGGCACATTCTATTAGAGCCATAGATGTCAAACTAAGAAAACGCTGAGAATCGTTGGTTGGGAAATAAAGGTCCATCACTTTGGCCCACCTGATCAGATCTAATCTCAATAGATTTTACATTTGAGAGCGAATCAAAGAATTACTTTATATGAATCGTATATTGAATTACGAAGATTTAATGCAACTGTTAGAGCTTTTGATTCATTGAATCCTTTAGAAATTAGGAAAACAATGCTGTTAAAGGACAGATTGTGGATTGTCTGAATGAAACTGGTCCTCACATTGAACATTTATATTGATAGAATTCCCTATAGTTTTTCTTTTCTTGATTATGTGCTCCTTCTTATTCTGTTATTAATATTATTTATTAGAGTAATGTCACTCTTTTATAAAAAAATTAAATTTCATACGAGTAATTTTTTCCACACTTGTCAAATTTGGAAATAGCGTCAGTCAATATACCATTAAAAGTTAATCTAGGGACATGTACAGCGCTCCTAAGCAAACATGAAAACGCCATATTCTTGTTATGGTAACTCGCCTTTAATGTTTACTGATACTGTAGTTAAATTCTTACTTATTTATTATTTTGTTAGTAAAAACAAACTGTTCTGTTTTTAACAGTTAGGATCTGAATTTATTATTATATCGTTATTATTAATGCTGCCCATAGGGGTTGAAATTTACCGCCAAAATCTTTTTACCACTGAATGCACCAGAATGTAGTCAGCACTATTATCCCCGCATCCTATTTTCATGTTTGCTTAGGAGCGCTGTAAGTCATTTTCCACAATGTCAACTTGGATTTATGCACAAGAATAACTCTTGTATTAAACTTTTTTTTTTGTACGTGATAGATTCTGTAATATTCTGACTCACAGTCTTCCAATTCTTCTGTTTCAAAGCCTTTGACTGGAGGGTATCTGCAGTATGTTTAAGGGGAAATCTAATTTTTTTTTATTCTCATACTAGGATTTACTGGTTTAAATTTTACCAAGTTTTTTAAATAAAATTATGCCTTGTCCTTGTGGTGCTAGGTTAATATGGTGTGCAATCCTAAACTCATACTTTGTGCATGATGTCAGATGGGTGAAAAAGGAGATGGTGTAATGTTTATTCCTCAGTTTATTCAAGATTTATTTAATTTTTTTGAATTGATATTACTTGATTTTTTTTTAATAATTGTGGTCCTGAACAGGTTAAATTTGGGCTATCGTGTTAAAGCACTCAGGAACACTTAGGAGGATGGATAGAGGGACTTTGAATTGCCAAGAGATGCCTATGAACAGCTACTTTAAATTTTTTTATATCATAAGCGAGAGGAAAACAGGAACTAGGGAGATCATTCCAGAATGTGGAAGTGGAGATTTGTACTGCATACTGAAGATGTGAATGAGCGAACCGAGTATTGCTAGAAAAGGTAGCCCGAGATGGTATCAAAGAATGTAATTCAGTAGTGCAATAGCCATTGTAATGCTGATAATACAAAGAAAGAGCTGAAACAATTCTTCTATTCGCAAGGGACTGTATGTCAGAAGTTAAGGACGGGTCATTATTATGTATGCTAGGATTATGAATGCGAGCTGTGGATTTGCTAACTGTTATGACAAAAAAAATTAAAAAGTTATAATTACATTTTAAAAATTACTTGGTACGATTTAGTTTGAATTGTTAAATATACTCTGTTCCATCTTATTTTGCCTTAGAGCAGGCCAGGGAAATCTAGAAAGTATGGTAGCACTGTTAAAAGAACAGAAAATTGCTACCGTAGCTTGATTTTTGAAAATTGTAGGTTATATTTTTAAACTAATACAGTGTTGCCAGATCGTGTCTTATCTAACATAATATGTTTTCTTAACCATATCTATGTACTTAAAAACTAATAAGAATGCCTTCTTTTGTCACTCTTCCAAAATAAAAAGCGGGGGAGAAATATGCAGGAAATCCAGTGTGTAATCACAATGTGAAGACTTGCTTTCGTGATCAAATTCATCTACTGAATTTTCTCTTTCTTTTCTTGGCTATTAAACATGATGTAGCAGTATGTTTAAATGCGAATTTAGTTCTTCGTTCGCAAAGTTAGTAGGTAACCAGAATATCAATATGTATTCATTTAGTTTAACCCACCCAGAAAATCCACAGAGCTTTTTCATAAGTAACCCAATGTGAAGATTTGCATTCATGATGAAATTTGCTGTGTCGTTCTTTTCTTGATTGAACGTAAATAACCAGAAATGTATCCATTTAAGTCGTAGCTAAATGGAATTGACCACAAAATTGCCAAATATTTAAATTAATTTTTACTTCAATTTAAGGCCAAACAGTGAGGTATTATTTCAACTACATTATATCACCATATCACTATCTGAATCGGATTGTCTTAGTGCTATAATGACAGGTGGGATGCTTTCAATTTTCCTTATGTTTCTTCCAATCCTTTGAAATATTCAGGAAAAACAAAAAATAAGCTTTTGCACCTTGGTGGACTCTAACTGCAAGAAGTCGCTTTTGGACTACCAGGAGAAATTGTCGAATATGATCCCGAGGTAAATAGCGACGTCTTCACAATACTACTTGTCTCCCTTGACAACCATTTCTCCCCTCAACAAAATTCCTGTTTTGAAAGACACCTCTTTCGAAGTATGAAACCCGAAGAGGAGGAGAACTTGAACAAATTTTTGTTTCGATGCAGACCTCAGGCAAATAAATGTTCATTTGGGAATAACGAGGAAGATGCCCGGGAGATTAATATTAAAGATAAGTGAATTGATATGTGGGCCCCTGTTGAGCTGAAGAGGGAACTATTGGAAAAAGAATTGCCCTTGAATGACGTCATTGACCAG
The DNA here is from genome assembly GCA_036346205.1 of Vesta saturnalis. Classification (NCBI taxonomy): domain Eukaryota; kingdom Metazoa; phylum Arthropoda; class Insecta; order Coleoptera; family Lampyridae; genus Vesta; species Vesta saturnalis. Next base: position 335,451 of record JARFJB010000994.1, on the reverse strand, counting down.
TGTCAGATATATAAACAAACCAGGAACTCAGTTATGCAAGAAAAGAAGCAGCTGGAAGCCTCTGAATTTCAACTCAATAGGATTGAACAATCCAGAAAGCGAACCTATGGGGAAACAAAAAAGGCCAGACTGCCTGCGCTGTGGAGGCGATCACAAACCTTCAGAAGTAAGAAATTGCCCAGCAATTGACAAACAATGCCACAAATGCGGCCATAAGCGGCATTGTTCTAGGAGAAATATAGCCATTTCACCCCAAAAGCATCATTTAATAGTAGACGTTTCGACTAAACGAAAACAAGAAGAGTAAATTTCATAAATGAGACTATCGAAGAGACTGCACCGTCTATTAATAGTATGGATAATTATGAATGTTTTGAAGTTGTCGATTCGGACGACCTAAACCAAAATAGACGAGATGATATGGTATCTGTCTCTATAGGAGGGATATTAATTGACATGTTAATCGATTCAGAAGCAGCCTGCAACATAATCAAAGGCCGAGATTGGTGCACATTGATTAAAAACAACGCCACCATGCTTGATATTCAGCAAGACGTTAGGAGTACCATGAAGTCTTATGCTTCGAATACTCCTCTCGGTATTAAACTCAAATTTACTGCTCTAGTCTGCATAGAAAAGGGTCGAGAATTCGTTGAAACTTTTATGGTTGTCGAAGACGGAATGACATCAATTTGTCTTGGACTACTCAAATTAGGAATAGGGGTTGGAGTCAATCAAGTCGAGGGCATCACACCCTTCCCAAAAATCCACAACACCAAAGTGAAACTATCTATTGATATAAAAATAAAACCTGTGCAACAACCAGTGAGAAGAATTCCCATTGCGGTAGAACCCATAAGAATCTGCATCGACATGAGAAGAGCTAACGAAGCTATTTTGCGAGAAAATTTTCCATTGTCGACATTCGGTAGTTTTATGACCAAGCTGAAAGGGACACAGTATTTCTCGCGTTTAGACATGGCAAGTGCGTATCATCAGCTTGAACTGGAGGAAGAAGGCTGACCCATAACAACTTTCATAACACATAAAGGATTGTTTCGGTACAAACGTTTGATGTTTGGTATCAATTCGGCCCCAGAGATTTTCCAGCGAATATTTCAAAGGACCCTTGCTCCTTGCACAAACTGCTTGAACTATATCGATGATATTATCGTGTTTGGGCAAACAGAAGAACAACACGATACATGTTTAAATAAAATGGTGGAGGTATTAAATTAATAATGTCCAACAAGAAATGCCACTTCAAAGTACGCAAACTAAAATTTCTGGGACACACACTGACGTCGTCAGGTATACTACCAGATCCCAATAAGGTAAAGGTCATTCAGAATTTTCGAGCGCCGGGAAACAAAGAAGAAGTTAGAAGCTTTCTAGGAATGGTAACTTATTTGGGAAAATTCATTCCCAATCTAGGAAATCTGACCAAACCTCTCAGATTAATCTTGAAGGAATCGAAATTTATGTGGGGACAACGCCAGTAAGAAAATTTTGAAAAACTAAAATCAGCACTGGGGAAATTACCTCATTAGCATATTTCGAACTACAAAGACCCACGCAGCTAATAGCTGATGCCAGCCCAATCGCCCTTGGGGCTGTACTTCAATACGCTAAAAGTGGTCAGCCACTTGTCATCTCTTTCGCAAGTAAAACATTATCTGCGGTAGAGCGCCGATATTTACAGACGGAGAAAGAAAGCTTAGCTTTGGTGTGGGCTATTGAAAGATTTTATTTTTATCTGGCCGGGATAGAGTTTCAACTAGTAACGGACCACAAACCGCCTGAGGCCATATTTAAACCCACATCAAAACCCCCTGCGAGGATAGAGCCGATGGCTATTGAGGTTACAAGCCTTCAGATTTACGCTTAAATACAAATCTGGAAAATCAAATATTGAGGATCCTCTGTCAAGGTTGTGTAAATTGAATCAGACGAAACTTTTGATGAATCGAATGAACACCACATACAAACGACCATCAATGAAACAATCCCCAAGGCACTTTCTATCTCCATAATGATATCTAAAAGTAGATATGATGCCCAAATAGTAGACGAGATTAATAAACTATCAGGAAATTCATGGTTACCTAATGACAAGAGTCAATTCTACCCTTTCCGTTTGGAAGTAACATACATGGGTCCTTTGCTCCTGAGAGGAAATAAAATAATAATAGCGAGCAACCTTCGACGTCAAACACTAGAATTAGCCAATGAGGGTCATCCGGGAGAGACTGTTATGAAACGTCGCCTACGATCAGAATTATGGTGGCCGCAAATAGACAAGGAAGCCGAGAGACATGTGAAAACCTGTAAGGAGTGCATACTAGTTTCACAACCTAGCAAACCCTCACCAATGACAAAAGAAAAGCTACCATCCGTGCCATGGAGATATGTAGCATTAGACTACATGTCAGGTGAACCAAACCACGACTACTTACTGGTAATTATCGATTATTACACCCGTTATGTTTTCACACCGATTCTTAAACGGTAATGAGAGCTTTGGAAGAAATTTTCTGTCGATTAGGACTTCCACAAACCATAAAATTAGATAACACTACCAATTTCAATAGCGAGGAGTTTAAGAATTATTGTTCAATAAACGGAATCTACCTTGTCAATTCTCCCCCATATTGGCCTGAAGCCAATGGAGAAGGAAATACTGGCTTACCTGATGATGTACAATGTAACACCACATGGGACGACTCGCAAATCTCCTTCAGAGTTACTAATGAATCTGAGAATCCGTGACAAAATACCCTGCATCGAAGACATAGACATGGAAACACTAGACGAAGAGGTTTATGATATAGACCTAACAAAAAAAGAAATGTAAAAAAGGAAGGAAGACAGTAGGAGAGGTGCTACTGTTCGGGAAATTGAACCGGGTGATAAGGTTATTGTGAAGAACATTATCTATCAAAACAAGTTAACACCAAATTTCGATGCCACAGAATATGATGTATTATCCAGAAATGGAAACGAACTGACACTTCATAGAAATGGGTACGTAGGAGTGAAGACGAAGGAAACCCAGGTGCAACACCCCAGGTACAATCTCTCAAACTCGTGAAAAAGAAGGGATGTGGGAACCGGCTGATCGGACTCGGGCGAGCCAGCGGTCGAAGGACGATGGTTGAATAGTGTATTAAGTGTTATACATAGAGAAGTTAGTTGTAAGTGGACAGAAAAGGTTGTGTATTATATTCTAAGAATAAATAAATAGATTGTCTCTGTGAAGTGTATCGTTATATTAGCGGTATCAATAGATTGGATTACCACAGTAATAAATTACGTTATCGTTTTGTTTATGTTTAGGTATGACTACTAAAATCTATTTTAATTATACATGCGTGAGAATGCAAACAGTTTTGGAAGTATGTTCAAAGAAGAAAATGTAAATCATGGATCCCATGCTCTATGTACTATTATGATCATAATTATGACACTCCAAGTCAGTATTTTTGGTTCTTACTTTGCTAGTGTATACATAAAATCTGACAACTCATGACGAGGATAATATGTAGGTTGGAAGGTAAAAAATATAAAAATAAAATGTTATTAAGACAGTTGATTCATATCAATTCTCCTAATTACATTTTAGCTAAAAGTTTAGTAGAAAAAAATTAATGTTTTAGAATTTAAAAAAAAATATTCCAGTAAAGATTCCTAAGAAGTAGTTGGACAAGATATACAGTTGCCACCAAATAGTACACTTGTTAGTTTTCATGTTACCAATATGTGTTTTTTACTACATGTCCCAACCTAAGAATCCATTCCATCATTAAATAATTTTTGTTACAATAACGGTTAGAGTTAATTCAATTATTAGATCTTTGTATTAGCTAAGATTATTTTATGTTATAAAATATTATTTTTACAAGATAATAGAAATTTTGACGTTCACGTTGGCATATTTCTTTGAACATATTATTAAGTAATCATTAACTACATGTATCTATAAAATAATAATGGAAAATACTGTTATAAAAACAAATCACTCAAATATTCAGGATAGTTGAAGGCTTTATAGGTACTAATAAAGTGTGGCTACTTATTTTGCCATATGTACGTTTTGAAATTGTGTTTTGATTTATCACTGTTTGATTTGTAGTTGTGTTTGCTAAGAAAATTATTTCACATATTTTCTGCGGTCTCGAATTGTGGATCTTATAAGCTTGGTTATCTCGTACTTAAAAAACGTATTTTAGGTCTCTGTAATAATCTCAGTTTAGGAAAAATACTGTGGTGAAAACTGAAAACTCAAATTTAAGTAAAAGTGAGGTTAAATTGGAAATTTAGGTTTTTAAAGTTAATTTAAATGAAAGTTAAAAAATGACTTTCAGATCGCAAATGAGACATATGAATCCTTATGATTTACATAAAACGCTTGTAAATGAATATATTTTAAAAAAGCCGGGCGATACAAAATTGCTAAAACGGGATACTTCTAAGGATCGTACAGATTTAGATGTTATACGTGAAAATCACAAATTTCTTTGGGATGATGAGACCCCTGATACATGGGAGGCACAATTTGCTAAGAAATACTATGATAAATTGTTTAAAGAGTATTGTATCGGTGAGTTAAGCAGATATAAAGAAAATAAGGTAAGTTGTTTATTTAATGTGAAATATATCTGAAATGGTTTAATTTCGTTTGAGAGATTGCCTTGCGCTGGCGGACTGAGCAGGAAGTTGTGATAGGTAAAGGGCAATTTATATGTGGTAATAAAACTTGTACATCTAAGGAGAGTTTAAGAACATGGGAAGTAAATTTTGCTTACAAAGAAGGTGGTGAAAAGAAGAATGCTTTAGTAAAAATAAGTATGAGTATCATTCGTTTATTATTTATGTAATTTTTTTTTTCATCCTTAGGATTATGCCCTGAATGTTCACGTAAATTGAACTACTGTGTTAAAAAGCGTGAAGTGAAGAGGGTTAAACATAAAAAGCAATTATCTTCAGAATTAAGCAAAAAGGATGCACAAAGTACAAATAAGGAGCTGCCTTCACAAACTGAAATATCTGCAGAGGCTAGTTCATTGCCATCTGGAAGTTCTGATGGTAAAATGGAAGAATCACCTTGGGAGAATATTAAAAAAGTAGAAGAAAGCAAATCAAGAGATGAAGAAATGGAAGACTATTTAAATGAATTATTATTATAACTGTCAGAATAGGGCTTAAGTTTAACAATCATGTATGCAGTAAGAGATAAAATAACCATGTTTTTTATTGTAAAACTTACAATACTTGAAAAAGATGTAACTAATTGTATTGCAAATAGTATTTTTAATCACAAACTTTTATTTAACTCATTTATACATACTGACCTATATATAATATGCTTCAAACTTGTTGCCACTATGGTTATTTGAAGTATTATTAAAGAGCTTATTGTTGAAGAATATATATTGTATGTGCATCTTGTGGAATGATTTTACAAAAAAGTGTAACTGTGCAATATTGACTTATGGCGGAGGTCGGCATGCGCTTTGCAAGGTAAGCTAACATTTTTATTAAAACAAATATGTGACTTGTTTGTTTATAAACAAAATATTAGAACATGTACTTTGTATATTCTGATGTTTCTTGTTTCTGTTTTGTTTATTGTTGTTAGGCATATTATATTTAGACATCCTATATTTAGGACATTAGGGAAATAAGCTAATGTCATTTGTTTTACACAGTTTATAGATCATATTTCACGTTCTAGACCATATTGTGTATGCATTGTAAAATAGTGCAAGGTACTGCTGGTTTTTTGTTGATTTTGAGGGTTTTTGTTACATGAGGCACTAGCTACAATAGAGGATGAAGAAATTGAGACAGAACCAATCACCTCGCTCCCACCTGTTGACACATATGGTGACCTAACTGATGAAGGTTACGGTGATGAAGATCACGTAAATATCAATAATTTACCAGCCAGGTTGGAATAAATTCAAAAATTGCGGAAAATGATTGGAGTTCAGAAGATGAAATGTTACTTGCCAAAATTAAGAAAAGATACAAGAGTGAAATTTATAACAAAAGTGGAAGAAATTTGGAAAAGAAAACAGTTAATCATTATGTAAGAGAAGATTTACAAGTTGATAACTATGTTTTTCCCTTGGATACTACTGACATTCTGCAATTTGATCAAACTCCTGCCCAGCTGTTCTTTAATTTTTTTTTGATAATAATTCTGTACAAAAGCGTAGAATTGATATTCACAACAAAAAACAACATATCTGCAGATGTACCAATAAATCTAATGATTTGCGACATTGTTTTCTTCAAACTCATAATATAATTGCGTGTTGTCATCATATGATATATATCCTCTATTTATACCTTTTTTAATAGTATATAACATCTAAACCATTATGCATATGATGACGACATGCAATTATATTATGAGTTTGAAGAAAATAATGTCGCAAATCACGCCATTACTAATGACTCAGCCAACTTTATTAACTCAGCCTGTATATAAATGTCGCAAAAAGTAAACTTTTACTTTTTGGATCAACACACAATTTGATTAAGTAACAGTTAAATAACAGATAATTTCTAAACTAGATTTTCATATTAACAATATCCCCTTCTCATTTTTAGTCACACAAACAATGTAGGCCCAATCATGGGTACTACCTTGATTTGAGGAACACTTCAAATTATGCATACAACGTGCCTATGCAAGTTAAAGATACATTTATAGTATAGTATAAAGCATCTTCTCAACATGAGTTCAAAAATTCTTATTGCTGTACTGTAAATGGTCCTTGTCTTACACAACATAACATAAACACAAAATAAAATTGATATTGTACAAATATCTACTATTACTATTGGTATCAAGAGACGGCTACCGATCTCATTTACAAACTATAGACTTGGTGGTTTTTATTCTAGAGAACCCACATCTGGGGGTGGCATTGCTATTTTTGTTAGTCCTAACTATTATTTTAAAAAAATAGTTTTTAAAGATGTAAGTAAAGTGTTCGAATGTGTTTGTCTTCAAGTGGACATTTTAGATTTACATATCAAATTTCTCTGTTTTTATAGGTCTCCCACAGGGGACCCCGTGGAGTTAATGCCGAGTTTGGAGCAAGCAATGAATAATTTTGTAAATAATAACAATCGAATAATTTGTTGTGGAGATTTTAACTTTGATTTTAGTTCAAATAATCAGTATGCTGACGAAATTGTCAACCTTTTTGCTTCTTATGGCTTACGTAGATACATTTTTGAGTACATAATAGTATAAGGTTTGTGCAAATCTACAATTGATATTTTTTTAAATATTTTTAATGATCTGAGCGCTGAAGTTATAAATACTGACCTATCTAACCATCATGTGCAAATAGCTCAGTTTAGTAATTGTTACTACTAAATCAAATAATCAACAATTTTTATAATGTAAATTTAATAAAACAAATTTATTAACTTTTATTAGTTTTTTATGAAAAGTAGACTGGTCGTTACTTTTAATGAATAGCAATACTTACAATAATTTCAAATTTCGCTTGGAAGTAATAGAATACTTCAAGCTTGCTTATTCTCTAGTTAAACATAAGAACATTAATAATCGTAAATCTAAGCCTTGAAATACTCGTGAAATTTGCGATTTATCTAATTCTTTACAAAAGATGCACTGGAGCTATAAGCAAACCAATAATCCTCAAATTCTTGCTGACTATAAATTGTTTAAAAGAGAGTATAATAAAGTAATTACGACTGCCAAAAGGGAATATAGCGATAAAAAATTGTTTTCATTCTAAGAATAAATCTAAGCTTGCTTGGCATTTGGCTAATAACACTCAAAATTATAAAATCTCTCTAACACACTATAATTGTACATTACAAGATCCTACCGCTATAGCCGATGCATTTTTTTTTTTTTTTTTTTATGATTGTGGACCTGAACAGGCTAAATAAGGCCTATCGTGCTAAAGCACTGGAACACTTAGGAGGATGGATAGAGGGATAATGAATTGCCAATAGATGCCTATGAACAGCTACCTTAAATTTTCTCATATCATAAGTGAGAGGAAAACAGGAACTAGGGAGATCATTCCAGAGTTTAGAAGCCATGTAGAAAAATGTGGATTGCGCCCGTTTGGTACGACAAGTGGAGATTTGTACTGCATACTGATGATGTGATTGAGCGAACCGAGTGTTTCTCGCAAAGATAGCCGGAGATGGTATCAAAGAATGTAATTCACCAGCACAATAGCCGTTGTAATAACGATAATACAAAGAAAGAACTGAAACCATCCTTCTATGCTCAAGGGACTGTATGTGAGAAGTTAAAGACGGGTCATTTATAAGCCTAATCGCTCTCTTTTGAATACGATCAACGATATCGAGAACGTATTGGGGAGCACTAACCCAAAGGTGAGAATTATATTCCAGATGAGGCCGAATTTGGGCCTTATACAGCAAAAGGAGTTGTCGAGAGGTAAAGTACTGCTTAGATCTGTACAAAAAGCCTATTTTACGAGCAGCTGTTTTGGTAGCTGACAGAAGATGGTCAACCCATGAGAGATTTGAAGATACAGTCATACCCAACAGAGTAATAGAGTCTGAAAACTTAAGAACTGAGCCATTCATACTTACAACAGGAAATGATCGATCTTTTTTGGCGGACATAAGGCAACACTGAGTTTTGTCAGCATTAAATTTAACTAGATTATTGCTTCCCCATTCGAGAATACGTTGAATGTCTTTGTTGATTGAATTTGCCATTTCAGCTTTAATTTCTTGATTTGACATAGAAGGTGGATTATCACTATGAGTAGACTGAGATGAACTACAGTGAAGAGTGCTATCGTCAGCAAAGCAATGGATGGGGTTAGTTGTTGAAGAAATAAGGTCGTTTATGTACAGCAGAAAAAGTGTAGGCGCTATAACGGATCCCTGTGGTACGCCCGCGTTAATGCTAACTTCTTTTGAAAAAAAGCCATCAACTACGACACGTATTCGTCTTTCATCAAGGAAACTAGAAACCCAGTTGATGAGCGCATCATTTAACCCAAACGAGGTGAGTTTGGCAAGTAAACACTTATGCCAAACTTCAAATGCCTTTGAGATATCTAAAGCGACTACAACTGTTTCACCGGACTGCTCTACTGTATTGTTCCAAACTTGGGTCACATATGAAAGAAGATCGCCTGTTGAACGACTTCGCCTAAACCCATATTGATGGTCACTAAGGAGTTTGTTAGCTTCAAGAAACGTGAGCAGTTGCTGATTGATGGCTTTTTCCATGATTTTAGACAAAATGGAAGTGATGGCAATTGGTCTGTAATTTGAGGGATCGGTCTTATCACCTTTTTTGGGAATAGGCTGAACATTTGCTAACTTCCATGATGAAGGGAATTCCCCAGAAGATATAGAGATCGTATAGAGCTTAGATAGGACTGGTACTAGTTCGGGGGAACATTTCTTTAAGACAATAGCTGGGATACCGTCTGGGCCAGTCGCCTTATTGAGATCAAGCCTACTGATGATCGATTCCAAGAGCTTGTACCGAAAATGAATTGGTTTCATAACGTATGAAGAAGAGTTGACTAGGGCACATCTTTTCCAGAATCATTGAGACACGAGTTTGATGCAAACAAATCCACAAAAACGTTGGCTTTGTCAACAGAATCAGCAACTACCGATCCGTCAATAGATGTCAGGGGGGGAAATGAAGGTATTCGAAAGTTTTTACTAATGGCTTTTGCTAAAGACCAAAATTTACGACTGCCTAAAGGAGATGTAGCTAGTTCATTGCATTTTCGTTGTTCGAACAACTTTTTAGTTTTAGTGATGACACTTTTGCAGATATTTCTAGCACCAACGTATTCTACATGACTGTCAACCGATTTATTATATTTCCATTTAATGTAACATTTATTTTTTAAAGATATTGCATCAGAACAAGCCTTATTGAACCAGGGTGGGAACGTGAATGACCTACACGGTACTGTTTTTCGGAATGTATAACTCCATTCCCATGAGGATGACTTCAGATACTGAAAGAGCGATGTCCGAAGAAGAGGACGACTTAAAACAATATTCACGCCATGGAAAGGTTGCAAAGAAATCCCGTAAATGACTCCATCGAGCTGACTTAAAACACCACAAGGTTCTATCGGTTTTGCGAACAACAGTGGACTTAGGTACAGTAGAAATGATGTTTATTAGACAATGGTCGGAAAGACCTAAAGGCGAAAGAACGGAAGTTTTATAAACAAGAGGGTTTGATGTAAGAAAGAGATCTAGAAGATGTGGAGTATGGTTAGGGTTATCAGGGATTCTTGTGGGTTCAGAAATCATTTGTGTGAGATCACATGAAATAGCAAATGTTTCTGCACTATGACCAGCGGGATTTGTAGTAGATGAAAATTGAAGCCAATTAGAGTTATGAACATTGAAATCGCCTACAAATGAGATATCGCAAGATGGAAACTGAGACAGGAGATAGTCAACTTTCGTACTAAGGTAATCGAAGAAGTCTTGAAAGTTACTGTCATTAGGAGACCTATAAATGCAACAGTAGAATTTCACAAAATTAGGACCAGAATATTTAAACCAAATCACGTCAAAATTTTTATTTTCTAAGGAAGAAACCCTCTTGCAAGCAATTCTGCCCTTGATGTAGGCACATACGCCTCCTTTATATCGAAAGTTAGAGTGAAGATGGTATTGAGGAAATTGCAAGTCGGGTGACTCGGAGCTTTCCGAGGAGACTTGTGTTTCAGATAGAAACAATATATCAGGTTGTAATTGTTCAAGATGTTGGTGAATAGCATTAAGATTAGACCTGATACCGCGGATGTTGCAGTAGTGAATCAGAAAGTTGATACTTTCGATGACCGAGGTCGCTTGGGCCCTGCCCTCCCGGACATCCGAATGGGGCAGGATTTTACGTCCGGAATTTATAACTCTAGAAACCACAGCCATCTTATTTTTTAATTTGGGACTTTTAATCCGATAGGAAGACAGTGAGGGCGAGAAGGAAGAATAAGGATGAGAATAGATTGAGGATGATGGAAAAGGTAACCGGCAGCCCTTACCGAGCTCAGAAAATCGGAGACCCAATATTAAGGAGCCCATGGTAAGGGTGGTGGTACCTCACCGGCTGGCATGGAGTATACATGCCTGCCACCTAATAATGACTTTTTTGTCAACTCAGTGAGAGAATTCACCAACATAGTAAAGCCCAACCATGAACTTGCGTTGAATAAAATTCCTCACATTACTCATTATTTTTAATTACAGAGTCACAGGTTGAGGTCACGAATCTATTAGTTTCTATTTCGACGAAAGATTCTTGCGGTTACGATGAGATACCGTGTTCTTTACTCAGTCATGTTGCTCATATAATATCTCGACCTTTGGCAACGTTAATTAATTAGTCCTTTACTTTAGGTGTTATTCATCAAGAACTTAAACTGGCAATAATTGTTCCAGCATTAAAAAAAAGGTGATTCTACTCTGACAAATAATTATAGACCTGTGTCCCTTCTTTAAATGTTTAGATGAATTTGTGTGTTCACAAGATATACTAAGAAACTGTCAGTTTGGGTTTAGGAAAGGTAAATCAACACTTGATGCTGCCATACTTTTCTACAACTCTTATCATTAACTTCATTGACAACAAGTACAAGTGTGCTGGACTTCTATTTGACTTGGCTTAAGCATTTGATATCATCAACTGTTGTTAGATAAGCTTTTTAGATATGGTATTCGGGGCCCTGCTCTTGAGTGGTTGCGTTCATACTTATCTAACAGGACACAAATCGTTAAAATTGTACAGGATAATCAAATATTCTTTTCTAGACCTTTTACAATTGAATCAGGTGTACCCCAGGGAGTATATTGGGCCCTATTTTATTTTTGTTATTTTTTACGACATTGATCTGAATACGTCCAACAGCTATCAATTCTTATTTGCTGACGATAGATCCGTATCTGTTGGGGCTCCCAACTTAAATTCCTTATCGAATTCTCTATTCTCTAGAAGTTTTAGCTAACACCCTGGAATGGTCTGTTACTAAATTCTGAAAAAACTGAACTTATACAATTCACAACGATTAATCAACCATTAAACTTGAGTGTTCTAGGTAAACTAAACAAAAAACCTATTACTGCTGACACAGTTAAATTTTTGGGGGTCCACTTCGATTCGCTTCTTGGAAGTACCATATTTGCTGGATAGTTAACAAACTGTCTAGTTACAATTTTTTGTTTCGCAAATTGCGAAAAATTGTAAGTTTGGAAATATTAAAGATGCTGTACTATGGATCCGTGTATTCCCATTTAAGCTACAATGTAATGTGTTGGGGTAATTCAACATTCTTTTCTAAAGCTTTTATAGCTCAAAAGAAAATTATTAGAATCATTTTTAACAAAAACAGCCAAGAGTGGTGTAGATAAATTTTTAAATTCGGAAAAATTTTAACATTAGCATCAATGTATATACTTAATTGCGTTTCTTATGTTCACTCTTATGTAGATAACTTCTCGTCAGTGCAAATCGGTCGTTTGTCACAATACTAGATGACAACAATCTTTATTTGCCCAAATATAGACTTTCATTAGGCCTTGATGGTCCTGTTTATCTTAGCATTAAGTTGTATAATCATTTGCCTCTTGATATAAGGAATACTATTGCAATAAAATTATTTAAAATTCATACCAAAGAATTACTTTTGCAACATGGCTTTTACTCTTGTGGAAGAATATTTTCAGACTTCTTTTTAATTTGTTGCTTGCTCTTCGCTGAAGGTGTAACTGGATCGTGCTGTCCTTATTGTTAAGTCTCTTGCGTTATTTTTATACACGTTTTTATGTACACTGCATGTACCTATGCATTATGACAATTCCTATACACCTTTATATGTTTTGAAAGGAAATAAATATTATTATTATTATTATTATTATTAAACTAGCCGAGATTAAATGGCTAAATATGGAAAAGAGGCGATTTCTTCGTGCATCTGCTCTTTATCATTGAGTTATCGCTTTTAATTGCCCTCCTTAGATATTCGTATAACAAAATAACGTTTTGTACTGATGTGCATTCAACATTACTCGTAAGGACCAAATTAGTAGGGGAGGTGTGGGTACAGTACACCACTTGTTTTCAATTGGGCATATCTTCGTTATTTTTTAAGAGTTTCATACAATTTTATCAACAGGGGATAGCTTAGTTATTAGGCTATTGCTACCTATAGGCTCAGGACCAGTTTCAATGCCGAACTTAAGATACGGACGTTTTAGTAAAGATTAGCGATTGGTGCAATGTACCCACCGGGTGGGTACATTGCACCACCTGTCTGGGTACATTGCACCAGCTTATTTTTTAACGCGGTTTGCGGTTAAATATGTTGTTTTCAATATTGAATATGGGATTTAAATAAAAAGAATGTAGAAAGGTAAGAAATACTTTAATAATTGAAAATTTATAATTACACTTTAAGACCGAATTTACTAAAATTGAATGAAAAATAAAAGAGTGAAGAACTTCGTTTCGTTGTACCCGTTTTTGGAGATGGTAGGATTTTTTCAATTTGCTTCTTATCCCATTCGTACGACTGATCTGTCTTCACAAAAGCACATTTTTTTGGTTGCATGTACTGGACCATCATGAATTTTTCTGTGACTTTGGTGATTTCTCCGACTGAAAACACAAAAACGCCCTTTGCCGATTCCCTCCTTTACTAAGACGAACAATCCTTCAATTAGGTCCTCAATGTTGACTACATCATCGTCACTATCGTCTTCTTCATTTAAATTCTCAATGAAATCACCACCACTATCTTCTGATTCGGAATGATACGAGCCTCCAATTTCGGTTTCTGAGCCAGAAGGTTCATTGGTGCTGTCTTCAAAAAGCTTCCGCTTCACGGGTGTCCTTAATACTTGGCCATCTTTTTCCCTTCGTCCACCTTTGCAGGAGTTGCAGTTAATATGGTTGTTTTGCCCATTTTTCTTCCACCACTCTTGGGTTTACGCGCTTGAGCCTTGGGGAAGGGCCGAACTTCCATTCGACTAACACCTTGAGCTGAAGTAGAGGTACTAGCTGCAGCAAATGAAGCAACTCGGGTAGTTGCAGGAGTTACAGGCACCCCATCATCTTGACCCATGAATCCAACTGATGGAAGGCTAGGAGGAGGACGGTCTGTCACGTAGCTACATAAGAAATCATCCTCATTAAATATGTTCCTGTCAAAAGGCCAGATCCCAGTCGCTTTGAAGCCACTTACAATATTGTTCATATTGAAAGCTTTAGCGTACGCTTTTCCGAAAAGGCTAGCAACGGCATATATCGAAATGGTGCGACTGGGGTTAGACAACATGAAACTGTTGCACTCAGCGTTATAAAAGTTTTTTAACGATTTGTAAACAGCTACATCCAGAGGTTGAAGCTTCGAAAATGTGTGAGGAGGAATCGTCACAATGTGAATGCTATTCGCTCGGGCCAACTGAATCAGTTCCACCTGCACATGGCTTTCGTGATTGTCATATATAAGTACGACGGGGTACTGGGGGGTCGAGCGGACATGATCCACAAAGTGCTTCTTAACTTGAAGAAATATTTCTTTGTTCATCTATCCAGATTTACATGCAGAGCCTGCCGATCCTGGTGGAGCACCATTTAACATATGAGCCTTAAAGTTAACTCGTGGGAATATCAGAAAGGGCAGAACTGTATTTCCGGCAGCGCTGATGAAGCAGCATGCAGTGATGAGGATCCCTCGTTCACCTGATGTGACTTGCTTTTCACCGGTTTTGGCCAAAACGTTTGGTGGTACGTGCACTGTAGTTAACCCGGTTTCGTCCAGGTTATAAACCTGAGCCGACGTAACGCTGGTCTTTATATATATTTTTTCAATATTGTCAAAGAATTCGTTTACTGTCGTTTTGTTAAATGTCGTAGCTCTAGCAAGACTTGTTGCTTCAGGTTTCCTAATATTAAGATCAGGACACCTCTTACGAAAACTCTTCAGCCAATCCTCGCCGGCCATTTTTTTCTCGGACCATGATTAAGGGAATTTACAATTATTAGCCACCGCAAGTTCGTAAGCCAACTCTTTGTCCTGCAATTTTGTATGGCCAAAATGCATTTTACTGGCGGTGACAATGTATTCTTTCAGCTGCTTTTCTAAATCATCACTAAACACTCTGTTCACAGCATAATTAGGTTGAAGAATATCTGCTTCCCTGCCCTCATTCTTCTTTATGTACCTTAGAAGTGTTGTATGGCAGAGTCCAAACTTTTCAGCAGTTTTCCTTATTTTTTTGGTCTCTTTTCATGACCGTGGAATCGAAGTTCCCTTTCAGACGTTCTTCTCCTTACCTTTTTCGCGGCATATTCTGCAACCAAAAACCATTTTTAAGTTCAAAACACTTTTAAAGATAATGGCGGTGGTGCATTGTACCCTCTGGAGCACCGTACCCACATCTCCCCTATCTCACAACATAAAAAATAGTATTTCAAAGATCTTATTCATATAATAGTACAAAACTATATAGCTAACTCCTTACCAACTGCCACTTGTCATTTGTACCCTTGTATATATTAACGCCTTATTTAATTACTTTATTCAAATCTCCTTATTTATATTAATTGATAAACATGGCCTGTTAAACTTGAGATCCTACCAAATATTTTAAGGTTGAACAGGTACGGATCTTATCCATGTCTGAACTCCGCCCTTTGGACATGAGAATGAACAAAAGCAAAAATTTTCTGTACTTATACCAAATGTGTCAAATAAAGTCAATTTATTATTATTATTTATAGAAATATGGCTATTATTGTCTACTTAATGCAATAGTCAACTTAATGTTACGTTCATCATAATAAGTGCTCATAATAGCATAGTTACCGTTTCATAATGTCATAGCTACCATAATACGTGAGTTTGTGTGGAAAGTGCAGGTTTGTTTTGCCGCAACAAAGAGTAAAATAGTTGCTGACCTGTTTTGTCGTAACTCAGGATACAGCTTGCCAAATATTATCAACCATGCCATGCTTCGATAAAGCGTTGTATTTTATACGGATATTTTAAAAGTTTATACAGGGAGGAAAGCATAATACACTATTAAAAATTAAAAAGATATATTTCTTAAAAACAATATTAAAGTTAAAAAAAAGGTTTAAAAAAAGTAGATTAATTATCTCACGTCAAGTGAGCCAAAGGAAATGGAAAATTTCAGATAGTTCGACATCGTTTTCGTGTTTCTTCGGGCTGAGGCAAAACACTTCTGATGGCACGTATATTTACAACAGAAACATCGGGTACAGTTGGAAATAGAAAACTGAAATCTCCAAATTTGTTTGTCTTGCGTAAGAAAGATGTTTCATATTCATCACCTCCCAATTCATCCAGTACCTTTCCGATGTAATAAATGTTCCCATTGAATCTAACAAGAACGAAGTCTTCTTTCCTGGGCGTTTTATTTTCCAAATGGGCATCAACATCAGATAAACTCAAATGATCATCATCAGAGCTTCCAGCATATCTTAGTTCTACATCTGAATCTGACGACTCATCATGATGTACTTTCTTTACTGTTTTGGCCTTTTTGTGTTTCTTTTCTACCACATTTAATTCTGATATTCTGATTCGAGTCTTTTGTGAAATATGCTTTCTGGTTTCATTTTCCAGAAGAGCTTCTTTCTCGGGTGTGTCGGTTATTATTGTACTTCGTTTCTTTTCCCTTGGCTGTCTGTTACTGTTCTTTCGACTGTGCGCCTTAGGGAATCCTTTATATTCTTGTGGTGAGATAAATTTTTCCTTCAAAATACTAGTAGCGGCAACGTTTCCAGTTGAGATGGCAACATTATTCTCAGGTGTTCCTTGCTCACCATAATAGAGTGCATTTGGTTGCGATGGACTTGACTAATCAACTGGATTATTGTTGTTTGATACTGACTGTGCTGGTGAGCCACAGAAACCAACTTCATTAACATCTTTTGAAGAGCTGGGAACTACGTCAGTTTCTACAAGAGGTCTATCAGTAACTGCCGAGCTAAGGAAATCACTGTCTGTGAAAATGAATTTATTCCACACTTTTTAAACCCAGCCATTATATTTGCTGGTGTTAATGCCCTTGTAAGAGCTTCAGATACACATTCACTGATATCATAAATCGATAGAGGAACACCCGGATGTCTAATCATCCAAGATTGACAGGCGGAATTATAGTACCTCTTGAAAGGAGCAAATACTGACACATCAAGGGGTTGAGTTTTATTACTAGTATGTGGAGGAAGTGTTAGTATGTGTATTCCAGCATTTCTTGCTTTATCCACAACTTCAATGCTAATATGGCTCTCGTGGTTGTCAAAGATTAATAACTCTTTACAACTTCCTGTATGTTTAATAAAATGATCCATAACAAGGGGAAACAATTCAGCATTCATCCAGCCCGAAGAATTAGCCAAACCAAGGGTTCCTGAAAAATCACCCTTCAGCATATGTTCTTTAAATTTTTTTCGGGGGAAGACCATGACTGGTGGAATATAGGTGCCCAAAACGGAGACAATAACACATGTTGTAACCAGCTGCCCCCTTTCTCCACTTGTACAGCTGTTAACCTGTTTAACCCCCTTTCCTGCTACAATTTTCTTAGGAACATGTACGGTAGTCGTACTAGTGTCGTCTAAATTGAAAATGCGGGAACCATCTGTCAGTTCTGGTATTCCATTAAAAAGTTTCTCTAATTTGGAAAAAAACTGGTCGATATTGTGCCGGTTAAAGGAGGTTAATCTTGAGAGACTACACTGTTCAGGTTGGCGAATACTAAGATTTCCTCTTCTTTTTAAAAATCCTCTAAGCCAACCTGCCCTGCTGCCTTATTTTGTTCCCATGATTCCGGAAACCGTTTCTTGTTTATTACTGCACATTCGTATGCCAGGTGTCTTACTTTGGCGGTAGTCAACCTATGGGCCATTTGGCTACATGTCTGGATATAGCGAGCTAATGAAGTTTCCTCATTTTCTGTAAAAACTCGGTTTACATCATAATGAGGTTCCATACGAACGTCGATATCGGGATTTAGCCGTTGCTTTTTAACATATCGAAATAATATCACGTATTTTACATTAAAATTCTGGGCAGCTTGCCTCAATGACATTCCATCATGAAGAACAGCATTAACAGCCGCGGTCATATCTTCTTTAGATGCATACCATATTTTTCTTGGTTTTGGCTTCCTTGCCATCTGCAAAAAAAAATTATACAGAGCCTGTACATATGGTATTCAGTGAAACGGTTCGAGGTCTTTTGTTGGTACACGGTGAAACGTTTTACTGTGTACTTTGCCACAGTGTTTCAGAGTGTACTTCTAACGAATTTTGCAAAAAGTTTTACCGAAACTTAATAGCACATTATTTAAAAGAAGTAACTTGTAGGTTAGGTTAACAAATGATCCAGGCAGGCAGGCACAATGATTTAGTAAGAAGATGCATTTTCAATATGTATGAAACTGTGCCCTCTAGAAAACAAATTACCTTAAAATTGCCACTGGTTCTCACTACAACTTATACCCGCAGTTTTAATGGAAGACATCAACCAGCTACTGAAAGCTGTTGCTCGGGTGACTGTTACCAACCTACTAAAACTGCAATACGGCGGCGTATTTAAAAATTAAACTGATTGTTTCACTGGGAACGCTGTTTCACTTTGGCCCACTTTCCCCTATCTTAATATCCATCTTAAATAAATTGCTAAAATTTTCAAAGTAGGTATATAACATAAAAATCTAATAATTTATGTAAGTTATTATATGATACAATTTTCTAGGTGTACGAAAAAACTCCAATTGGAAAAATTATAAATTTACATAGTGGAAGCTACCAATACCGCGTTAAATTTTTTTTTGCTATTTTCCCTTTCAACTGTAGGTGAACGCAACCTAATTTGAAATAATCCGAGCCATAATGAAACTTAGTCTTGGGCAATGATTTCCCCCCTGCATGATGTATAAAGTTTTTAATACATTAGAATGTTAATATGATTATTTTTTGACGTTTCTATGAACCAATAGAAACTTTCAATTTAAGTCATGTGCGTACGTTTTAGCCAATCAAAACATTATTATAGTGGGATAATCTACCTCCATTATTACCGTGAGAATAATTTTAAGTATTTTGTTTTTATTGAATGATGAGGTGTTAGTGTTGTCAATGTTTGCGTTAAATTAAGAATCTGGGTACTAAACAGTGCTCAACATGTTTTGTCTTCCGTTGACAAAAATACGTACTTCAAGTCTACCTATAACGATACATAAATATGCGGTTTTCGGCCGCTTGAAAATAAAAAATAAACTCCATATCTAGTTGCTGGTTGTTTTGACAAAAGCGTACATTTCAATCACACCAGTTTCGTTCTTGACTAACACCGCACCACTTTTCGAATTATGTCACATTTAATAATTAATATCGCACATATTGTTTCAAATAATCCCAATAAATAGGGCATTTTTGAACTCAGGGGAAAGAGTTGCATCGATTTCCGCGAAGAACATACAGGGTTGCCATTTAAAAATATGAGCTTTGACGTCATCTGCGGAAGGTGCGCGGCACCATCTACGTGTGCGACACAGCATAAAGTTCGGAACCAAAATAAAAAATCGCCTTGTCGATTGTATATATATATATATATATATATATATATATATATATATATATATATATATACATACCATTATAATTTTCAATTATGGTAATCTCCAGTCTTCCATTCTTCTGCAGGCGAAAAATTATTTTTTACTAATTACCTGATGTATGCTAATCCTCCTTGAGGAAGTAAACATTGGTTATTATTTCTTACTATCCATGATAAGGAAAAAATTAAGTTCTGCATCTTCCGTAAACTTTATGACCACTCACATTCTAATATCATATCATCATTATATACATGTAATTTGGTATTGTTATGCTAACCAAAATGCTTTGCGGGGTAGCATTATATACTTTACACCAATGTCTTTGATAGAAAATATTAAATCTGATAATTTGGAAAGTTTATATACATGGTGGCGAATCAGTGCGTGGTGGAAGATAACAGCTTTATTTGAGTACATAGAAAAAAATTATACACAGAAGTTGTGGGAAAGTATCATTTTAAAGTTATTGCTACTTATACATCCTCACAAAAGCCTGGCAGCACAAACTTACATTTTTAAATGACATCCTGTATATTTTTACATTTTTAGATTATGTGATTAATTTTAAGGTGAATGTGTGTAACGTTCCTTATACCTATCTTCAGTGGTTTTCAAAGTAATGAAAGTAGAATGTCCAGACAGGGTCTAGTTCAAGGCACCAGCTCCATCTACATGTTAGTGTTTTATGATTTTTGTTTACATGCGTATGATTCTACAGTCTTCAGGTATAAGTTTGCCCTAATACTATAGCCATACTTCTTTACGCTATACCACGTGATAACATTATGCAAATTGTTATATTTTTCGAAAATTTTAAAATCTTTTGGGAGGGTGCCAAAAGAGTAGCCAGCAGAATATATAAGGCAATGTATCCAAATAATGGAAGATATCCGAAACAGGAATCATTTGCAAGTCTTTTGGAACGTTTTGAACGAACTGGAAACGTTACATACGAAAAACAAGAAAGAAAAAAAGCCGTAATTTAAGAAAATGAGTTCCGTGTCGTGAGAGCACTAATTGAAAATCTTAGTATTAGGAGTCGGGGATTAAACCACATCTTAGAAATCCGTCGAACATCTGTTTAAACGATTATCTGGAAAACACAAGTTCCAACTTTACCACATTCAGTTTCACTAAGGACGATGATTATGGTGGAAAAGAAATATTTTGTCAGTGGCTACATAATCAGCTTGGTGAGCATGTTCCACTTCTGGAATTAATGTTTTCTGATGAGGTCACTTTTCACGAAAACGGGACTGTAAACAAACAATTCCCATTTTTATGCATATCATCCACATCGTTTACAAAAGCCCGTGTAAGCAGAAATTATGGACTAATATCTGACTTTTTTGAAGATCATGAAGAGACATGTGCTATAATTTTCTAAATAACGAATTATTTGGACTTTTTCGAAATGTTCCACCTAGCATTATCCAGGATATGTGTTTTCAAGAAGACGGAACTTCTCATTTTGCCAGAAACATTAAGGACTGTTTAAATCAACATTTTCCTGAGAGATGGATAGGACGCGGGGGTGTGATTAACGGCTTGCTCCAGACCTTACACCCCTCGATTGTTATTGATGGGGTTATTTAACGGAACCTCCGACAACAAAGGAAAATATGAAAACACGAATTCGCAATGTGTTTATCTCGATTACACCGGTAATATTAAGAAAAGTTAAACGAGTGTTCAGAAAATCATGGTGACATTTTGAACACTTGTTATAACAACTAGGTACCTATTAGGTTTATACATAGTTTTCGGTTATTCATTATTATTTTACAAAGTATGATCAAATTGTACAACACCAATAACAATAAAAACAATCATAATGAAGAAAGAGAATTAGAAAATATTCATAAAAGTTACGTTCATGAGAAGTTATTTAAAAATGACAAGTTTTTAATTTTTTGACTTAATTACAGAACGTCTATAATATTTAAACCCAACAAATGGTATCATTATAAAGCTCTTCCTAAGGGCTATCCAATCGGTGCATAATGTAGAGGGTGTTCCATTTAAAATTTTCGAGAAAAATAACAATTCACATAATGTTATCTCTCTATATAACATAAAGAAACATAGTATAGTATTGGGGTAAAGTTATACCAGAGGGCTGTGGAGTTATACCCATGTAAAGAAAAATCGTAAAACACTAATATGAAGGTGGATCTGGTGCCTTGAACTTGACCATGCTTGGACATTCTACTTTCATTATTTCGAAAACCACTGAAGGTAGGTATAGGGTATAGGTATCTTACACAAGGTCACCTTAAAACTAATCATATAACTAAAAAATGTAAAAATATACAGGGTTTTTTTATTTAAAAAATTTAAGTTTGTGCCACGCTGTATAAGTAAAAATAGTTTTAAAATGTGCATCTGATACTTCCTCGCAACTTTTTTATTTAATGTTTTTTCTATCTACTCAAATAAAGCTATTATCGTCCATCCACACACTGATTGGCCACCTTGGTATACCTATATTAATGCTTTCGCAGGGCTTCTTAAAAAGATGATCCATTACAAGATAGTTTTGCCCCAAAATACCATGTGAACGACTTGGATTACATGTTATATATGACAATTATTTCACCACTTTTCAATTATTGGGAAGTGTAATGGAAATGGTAATAGAGGAAAGTGCAATTTTTACCTTCCAGCCTACATATGCATATGTAAGTATAGACGGTTATGCAATCGACTTTTTTTTCACTATCGCTAAATCCTTAAATCGATTTATTAGCTCATTTTACAACTTTTGGCCAAGTTTCGCCAAGATCGGCCATGATGTCTGGATGTCTGTGTGTGTGGATGTATGTTAGTATCCACAATAACTCCAGAACGAAAATACCTACGTACTTAAAGTTTTGTATTTAAGCTTGTTTTCATTTCGTTTGGAGCGGATTAGATTTTGGGAGAAATCTTGCGGCGGAGAGAGGGGTTTGTTAGGGGCAGTTTTTGATTTTTATCAAATATTTCTAAAACAGCTGCATATAAAAATACCTAGACCTTAAACATATCGATTAACGTTGTATGCAATTGTTCGACACGACGCGTGGTTCAAATTTTTTCAATATCTGAATGATTTAAAAAGTGTAGACATGTTTTTTAAAGAAAATTTAATTTTACATAACTTTTCTTTACAAAGTTTCTTAATATCACGCAAGGTAAGTCTAAAAATTTATTAAACATGAATGAAAATGGTTAAACTATATTATAATATGTTATAGAAGCAGGCAGGTTTGGAATTTTTTTTATGTTAACAGGTATTTATGTCAATTATTCTCTTTCTGACATGAAGTTTTAATCGTCATTCTGACATTTTTTGTTTTTACAATGTTGCCTGTTTTCGTTATGAACGTATCAGAAGAGGTTGCAGAGCTATCAAAAAAAAAAAAAATTTAAATTATTTCATTTATTTTAATTTTTTTAATTAGCCTCTAGATGTAAGAGTGAGTTTCTTGGTCTTGCCATTCTTTTCATTTCTTCTATAAAATTTTCAAATGGAAAAGTTGAGATGATATCTAAAGTAAAATAAGGTGTTTAATTTATGAAGTATTCTTACTTAATATCTTTATTTGCTTATTTACAATATTGCAAAGGACTGTGTACCCTTTTTACATTTACTACAATTCTATTCACTATTTACAATTGACTTACTAATGTCTCTCTTTACCTCACTCCACGTACACTGTCTTCCTCGCCTCTTAACTGTCTTCTTCGTTTCCATATTTCTTCCATCCAGTCCCCTCCCCTTCCTTTTCCCCCCAGTAACTCCTCTACCGTCCTCTCCTGTTCCTTTACCTCCCATCATAAGGTTGATCGTTTCCATCCCCTCACCACATAGCCTACATACTCTGTCTTCATCACTTCTCCAATATTTGTTCCCTCTTTCTTCATTTCCACACCTAAATCTCGCTATCATTTTCTTTCTTTCCTTCCTCCCTTCTCCTTTCAAGTATCCTGGTATCCCTTCTCCCTTGATCTTCCTATAGTTTGTATTGTATTTACCTTCCTTCACCTTCATCCATCTTTCCTGCCTTTGGACATCCCTGTCCCTTCTAATTATGTCCTCTCTCACGCTCACACCTTCCCTTCTTAATCTCTCCACTTCTTCTTTCGCGTACCCATTTCTTTCATAATATTCTTTCCTGGTTTCTTGTCCGTATTTTATTCTTCCTTCTTTTATTTCCTTCCAGCATTCTTGTAATATCTTACACTCTGATCTTCTACTTATTTCCTCCTCGTACTTCATTGCTTTCTTTCCCGCCTCCACCCTTATTTTTTCTGCTTGCACCTCCTCTCTGATGATGTATCCCGGTGTTTCTCTTTCCACTCCCAGTACCCATTTCCAGTATTTTTCTTGGAGTCCTTCTATCTATTTATACTCCTTCCACCCTCACACTTCCGCCTCGTACATCATACTTGTTATTAGTTTTTCAAATATTAATCTCCTTTTCATTAAGTCCATTCCGAACAGTCTTTCTCCTACACTCCACACTTGCCCTATTAATTTATTCCCTTTTCTCACTCGTTCTTTTATGTGCTCTCCATCTTTATTGTCTTGTCTCTTCGTCTATCCCAAGTAGGTGAGTTCTTTTACCTGCTGTATCTCGTCTTCCCACTCCTCCTTTTTCCTCCCCCTTTTCTCAATACCATTACCTCTGTAATTTGTCACTCTTTTTTGACCCCTTTTTTGTGCACCGGACATATGTGTCCTCTCCATCTCTCTTGGAATCCTTCCCCTCTTCATATTTTATTTACTATTTCATTCATCCTTCTTGCTACCTTTTCTCCTCCATATATCTACTTCTCACCTTGTATCTCATCTTCTCCTCTCGCTTTACCTTTTTTACCTTCTGTATTGCCTCTATTACTTCCTCTTCTTTAATTGCTTGTCGTGCTTTATGTGTTTTATATGTCTTCTTGTTATTTCCTCCTCCTTCCTGTATATCCTCCCCCTCCAGTACCTTTTTGAAATATCTCTCCTATTCGTTTATCTGTATTCCCTCTTGCGTCCTTCTTCTCCTCTTTATTTTCTTTATTTATGAAGTATTCTGAAGCATCCTGACTTTGATGTACATCCTTGTAGAAAGACGGATTGCACAAAATTGATTTTACTGTATGAAACGAAATAAAATTTTCATATCTTTATACATCAAGAACATCTTTTAAAACTACGGACCCAAAATATAAAGAAACATTCTAAATTCCGTAGGTTTCCATATCAGGATCAGCATTCAATTCCTTAGATTTCTTAGAAGTCTGATGGTATTAATCTAGCCAACAATATTAACTTATTGGAAACGCTTGAGATATTCTTATGTGGCAAGTCGCCCGAACACCATATGGAGATTATGGTTCTTATTACCCCTAAATATACTCAATGCATGTACTCAAAAATAAAATTATGCACAAAATCTACATTGGGTAAAGCAGTTTCATGTAACCTATTGGAAGTATCGGTCCAATTTATGAAAACCTCTCTGGATACTGGAGCAGAATTTATTTCTGAAAAAGCTTTCTCATGGTGCCTTGTTTCCCCTACAATTGTACAACGAATGTTGTAACGTGCCAACTCTTGGCTCTTCTTACCTTAATTTGTTTTCAATTCTTGTCTATCGTTACCTTAATTTAAGTTCTGAAATTTGCATTACTATTGATAAATATAATTACATTACGTTGGTATCTTTTTCTTTCAATACTTAAATTTTAGTATATCTCAGTATTTTCTCTTTAGTGTACATAATTACGAGTACCTCTGTATATATTTTGATCGTCTGCAACGGCTATTTAGCCACATCGATTCTGCTTTGTACGCAGCTCAACACGCATTGACGCTTGATTGACTTCCGATCTGTTTCTTCTCCGTTCAATCCAGTTTAATACGTTATCTTTTTTTACGCTTTACTCCCTTGTATAAGGTATGGAAAGTCGTCTAACTACATTTTATATATATTATATTTATTAGAGAACAAAGAAAGAGTACGCCTCTACATTAAGAAAGGCCGCTGGTGTTAAGAAAAAGCTTTTATTTTGATAAATTTCTATATCGTTGTAAAAGCGTGGTGTGACGTCACGAACTTAACTTGCATAATATGACGTGGATGATATGCAATTTTGCCTTGCATAATTAGAAGTGGAGATACCTTCGTATCATTACCGCTTGCTGTTAGTACGCTTGATGTTAGTTTGCCTGCGTTTGTAGTTTTTCCATTATTGGTATGTGGAAAATCTTAACATTACCTTACAGTTCGTTTATTGGTACGTTATTGACAAATGGAAATTATCGTATGTTATCTTATGAATTGGGAATGAAATTCTCCTACTACAGTGCATTTTAAGACGAAGTAATATATTTATTTTGAGTACATGTAAGTAAGAAGTATGCTTTTATGCAAAGCACGTGTTAAGCAAACAAAGCAGTTAGTGTGTTGATACGGTTATAAAGGAACAGCTGATTTCTGCTCCTAAAATAAAAACATTTGAGTTCATAACCTACATTAACCGTAATATCGGCTGGAATAGGTCAGCATACCTTTCATTATTATTGAATAGTGTTGATCATATTGCATTTTGAATTTTAAATAAATATAGATTATAAGCTTATGTAGTTGTGTTGAATTTAGTAATTTTAGAATTGTAAATCTTTGCGAGAAATATCGTTTTAGTTATTTTATGCTGATATTAATCAGACGTTTGGCTTTATTAAATATACATATAAATACAGTTGTTTAGTGTTTATTCAGATTTCCTATAATGCTTTAAGGTACAACTTTTTTAATTTTTGTTGTATTATTATTATTAAACCTATAAATTGAGTGGCGTCCAGCAAACAAAATGTTTCATACTGGTTATACCTACGGATACATCTTTGCCGCCCTCACGACCTGTTCAAAAGAGTTCTCAATTACAGTCATTTCATAAGCTTGTACCTCACTGAGCTAGACCGTGGTGCAATTTACCTTTTGTACTATAACAATCAACCGTGCCTAATTTTTTATTTGTTATAATGCAACAAGAATACCGACTGTATCCTTTAATATCTAATAGGCAGCGCATTTAGGACACCAATAACAAGAAGAGGACGCACGTCGGTACTCTTAATAAAAATATATAAAAACCTGTGTTATTTGTTGAACTTATTAACAAAACCGCCTTCCATTCTACTGGACCCTTAATTCTCAAGCCTTTACCCGGCGGGGTGTGAGGCTGCACCCCGGTGAGAGTCCGCACCTCCAAAACATAATGTCTGTCCCTAAACTCCACGACTCCCTAACAGCCATGGTAAAATATGCCAAGACAGGATTCCAGGCCACTGTTACCCTAGTACTATCCCCACCCCGAGACCTCCGACGCCACCAATATTTCTGCCCGTTTCAACACCCAGAAATCTTTTTTCCAAGGTGAGACTGTACTTGTCTCCTTGAAACGAGCAGGTCCCTGCCAGCGACAATGCAGCGCATGATGCAGCATCACTTTGGTGAGCCTACATTTTAGAGCAGGAAGCTGTCAGGTCCGCCACTTTCCGCTTCCCTACCAACCCCAAACCCTTATCTTTGTTCTGCATCATCCGCGGCGTAGAAAGAGATCATTTCCGAAGAAATTCTCGATTCCATTAACCTTCCTAAAATCATCAATGTCCTCCGAATTATATCCGAAACCACGGACGTTCCTACCTCCTTTATATGCCTCATCACCCCTTACCGAACCACCCTAAACTTTCTTTTATCGGAAGGTGTCACCCTTTTGGGTAGGCACTTTCCTTGCAAACATTCCTGCATTCCCAACCCAATCCCCAACTATTGATCTACTTGCACGCAGTGGGCATACCTCTAAAAAATGTCCTACCCGAACCCTCAGCTGTCCAACCTGTGATGAAAGCCACAAATCCTCACCTTGTGCTGGCCTGAATACATCAAAGTGTAACAACTGCAGTGGACCTCATGCGACCTCCTTTAATTTCCACTACCCCGGTAGAGATTGCCGTTCCAAAACTTCTGCCTCCTTCCACATCTGATACTGAAGATGAAAAGCCCAGTCCTGATACCATCGCCTCCCTATCGACACTACGGCCAGGGAATACTTCAAACGCCGTGCCAGAATAAACTTCGTAGGTAATAGTATCGATATTTCCACCCGCTGCATCCGTTCCTAATCCCCCACCTTAAGTATAATGGGTCTAATGTAGCAATCATTAATGCATGGGGCGCCCGTCGGAAGCGCCCACTCATTGAAAACCTACTATCTACCAATAAAATACAAGTACTGGCTATCACGGAAAGAAAACTCAATAATCGATGTCCTCTTGACTTTGCCACATACAAAACGTTCCTTCAATTTAGCGCCCACAATAGTTTGCGAGGCATCGCCCTCATAATCAAAAATTCATTTCCTGCCAGATCTTGTTCCACTACACCTGTAACATTTCGAATGTGTTGCTGCAAAGGTGCACGTCCCTCTTCTCGTCACCTTTTTAGTTGCAGGCCTTTCCAATGACCTGCTGGCTCGCATCTCCGGCATCCCCTATGCAATCCTGTGGAGATTTTAATGCCCCCCATATCCAATTTGGAGATTCCATAACCGATCGAAGCGGTATCCGCCTTGTCATTGTTCCGTATAAGGAACACTGATCCAACCTTTATTAGATATCTAGGTGCCTCTCACATTATATGTTCAACATATGACTGCAGATTGTCCGGCATGAAACCAATAAATGGGAAGAGGTTCTGGCACATCTTCAATGTACTCACAAACGTAAAACTAAGCCCCAGTCCCACCTAACCGTTGCTCAAGGTAACTTAATTTCTAGCGACCAAGGTAATACCAAACACTTCTACCTTCACCTACAATCCGTCGTCACTTCTCCGAATGATCTCCCGTTTGTTGATTTTTAGAACTGCGAATTACCCGAGATAATCCTAGACGAAAATAACCAGTTTTACTGCCTTATTACCCCCAACAAAACCCTCACTTACTTCAAAAAAGGCAAAATATCCGCATCTAGACAAGGCGGACTGAACAGACTGATACTGAGACACTTACTACCGTAGCTATCCGACGTTTAACGTCCATATACAGCATTTCTTATTTCCCGATTGCGTGGAAATCCGTCTCGATCGTCACGATCCGATTTGGTAAAACCCACATCCTGTAGAGCCATCTCCCTGATCAGCTGCCTAGGGAAGTGCTATGAACAGGTTCTAGTTCGAAGGCTGAGAGACTATCTAGAATACGATAACCTTCTACTCGACAGCTTGTTCAGCTTTTGATGCAACAGAACATGTCAAGATCCACTACTAAAACTCTTCATAGAAACATCACAAGCCCTCAACCACCGTCATTATAACCGTGTTGTTAGACAAAGCAGGCTTTCGACAGAGTCTGACGTGCGGTTTATTTCACGAAATCCAAGCCTTAGATATTCCCCCAGAGCGTAGGAAGCTCCTACTATCGTATCTAACAGATAGGGCGGTACAAGTCGGAGTAGGCTCAGCTCATTCTGAAAGTTTTATTCCATAAGCACGTGCACACCATGATTCTACCTTGGCCCCAATACTCTACCTTATGGGGAACCGACTAAAGTTGCCTATAATAAAATTTCCACCACAGTACAGAACTTCTCCAATTGGGCCAAACAGGTTGAAAGTCTCCGTAAACACGACCCAAACACAAGCTATCCTATTCCCACATCCCGACTATACCAAACAAACTACTCTCAAAAGTATGCAAAGACGTAACCATTTCCCTGCGAGGGTGAAGATTACCACTTCGAGACACGTTATCTACCCAGTAATAAGAATAATATTTACCAAATCCCTTAACTAGAACGCCGTCTTAAACAAGATACTTAACAAACCGATTAATATCCTAGGCGTCCTTAGGGGCCGCATGGGAGGTTACCACTCTGAAACCTTTATAACATACTTATAAGACCTACATAGGCCCCGTTTGTATGCTACCCCAAAACCCAAACACCTAAAATCCATACCCGCATGTGAACACCTATCACACAATGACTCAAAACACTGCAAACAGATTACACACACCGTAGGACATTCGGCGAAACAATAGCCACCAAAAACACCTTCTGTACTCTGTACATTTGTCTTACACTCATCCGATATCTAATATCTTACAGCAAAAACCCCAAAAATAAATTCAAGCACACATCAGCTATCCTCACACAGAATCTTGAAAACCTACCTGAAGAATTCCAACAGCTCCTAGATGGTATTCCATCTGCCCTGAGGTAAAAGCGACGACGACCTGTTAGGGAATAAACTGGGGTTTTGCTCTACTAGCTCGGTGGTTGGGGGGTTGGGTGTTAATAAATTTTGCGCACCGTAGGATAGCTTACCAGAAGTAAGTTGAGATAGAGTTGGGGTTGACAAGAAAACCGGAAAGAGCGTCAGTGTATTTAAAATGACACAATCGGGGTTGAAATGTCTAATTACGCCAGTTCCCGGCTCGCATAAGAACTCAAATAACTCGCTTACCTGAACTTAATCACAGGTAGTCCAGCAGGTCCTCGCTATACCTGAAAAGCTACAAATAATATCGCACGCTTATCGAAAATTGCGTGTCGCAAAATTAGTAACTGATCTGATCAAAAACACTAATTCTGTTGTTACGCTACTTTCTTAATAAATCTTAATTCCAAAGAAATTCTACTTCCAAGAAAAAATCACTTTACTTCAATTTACAACCAATTGAATTTATACCAATCAATCCGCTATAAAATTTGCTCAAATTCATGAAAATAATGCATCAACCTTTAAATGTTACGTTAAAATTAAATAATCACTTGTAAAGCTTTCGAACGTAAGTACTTTACTTAAAATAAACACAAAAATATTGACATTAATTCAATCATCTCATTAAAAAAACACTTAAAATGCGCGCAAATACTGTGGTGTATAATAAATGGGGTTGACGGCTGGATTCACATAAAAAACACAAGTTCGTTAACCTAAAGATATGTATTATGAAATCATTCGAGATAACTATACGATCGTTACATTAATTTCTTTCTATTCCAATTAAATCGTTTCGCTTACCTAATAGGCGGTGATATTAGCTAGTTTCAACGGCCGCCTTTACTAAAATTACTGCAAATAGTACTGGTATGCCAAAATAACAAATGGTTATAACAAATAAGTTGAGTTCCCTCGTAAAGCAATCGTCACATTAAATTTCGGTACAAAATAACCAATACTAGGAAATAACGCTTAACAGATTTTCTAAGATCCACGACAAAGTCCCTTTGGACAAACTGCACTTAACGATAAATCAGTCTCATGTTGGTTAAACGACACAATAAGATCCCAACAAGGGTTGTTTGGGGATGCTGCCCCTGCCTACTGAAGTTCTTTCAACACGGATTTGGGGTAACGCCGTTCCGTGATAATTAACTGGCTGCCGCAACAGTAACTGTTAACGCCTCTGCGTCTAAACGAAGGATCTGTCCGAGAATCATCCCATTAGCGCCACATTGGATTGTTATTCTCCTTCTTAATTAACCAATCATAAAAATGATTACTTAAATTTTTCAAATGCGCGCTAATACGAACTAAACTCTAAAGCCGTTGGAAAAATTGTATCACCAGAAGAAACATTTCTCATCCGGCAGGCGTTATCAATGTAACGACGTGGGGATCTTAACGTATCGTACCTAAAAGCTAAACTCTTTGTTTAAGACCAAAATCTTCATCGAAAAAACCGGCCAATTTGCCGCCCAAAACGTCTTAATAAAATTCGAAATATGCTTCTCTACACTACATTTAAATACAAAGTAACAATTTTAATACGATAAAAATTTTCCACTGACGCAATTTAACGTGAACGACTATATTTAACGATACCTATAAAATTACTAACAACTCTTATTTACAAAGAAACTCATTAATTCTCAACCACATTAGTAAAATGGATTTGACTAACTATCGGTACCAATACGTAAATCACATTTTAACTTCAAACTCTCATCTAAACCTGATAAACAAACCAAAACTTATATTTCGTTTTGAGAAAGAATTCTAAATGCGATTACGATTTGTAAAAATTTCGAATACTTTCCAAATACGTAACGGAACAAAATAAAACGTTACGATCACAGAGCTTCCCATGAATTTACGCGTTATTAAGCTTAACTGCATGAACTTACACTACATTTCAGAAGTACGATACTAATAAATAATTTATAATTTGGAAATTAATGGCAAATATGTGATAAAATCACGACAACGTGACAAACCACCGCTAACGACCCAGGAAAAATCGATCAAATACAACTCCCACACATATATACCACACCTAAATAAAGAAAATAATATAATACTTATTAATAATATATTTTTCTGCTACAACATAACACTAGACACTAAATTACATGCAGTTAAATACAATACAGAAAGCAATAAAACCCCACTAACACAGATGACCCAGAGAGAAATCAGACTCTTGAACAGTCCGCAGGTATAAGTAATAAGCAATAATAAGAGTAAAACATTTATCAGTAGATCTAGTGTATTGGAGCACCACGTTAACATTTAATCACTTAAAACTCTGGCAAGTTGCCTGTTGCATCGGATATAAAGATAATGTCCTGGATTAAAACACTTAATATATTTGAATTTAAGAATACGTTTGAAATGGAAATATAAACTTTGGGGTCATTATTGCACAAACTCTTATTATTACTTATTGTTTGTAGTATTGTAAGTGAATACTTGATTGTCAGAGTCAGACAAGTTTACTGTCTCAGCTTGTGTTTCTGTATTATAGGCAACAATAGCAACATCATGTTCACCTTCAGCAGTGACAGGCATTGTACGATGTTTGTTTCGGTCCGAAAGTTATTTAAAAGGAAATATATTTCTAGGCATTGGTTTCATTTGGTACAATTGTATGATTATTTTGACGTATCGTTTATATGCAGTATTTTGATAACGTATGGAATGTGTTTTGAATGTAAATGAAGTGAGTTTGTACGAAACAAAAATTTTTTTGCGTGTGAAGAATGTAAGTTGGTGTAAATGATACGCCACTGGAGTTTAACGTAGCATTAGATTTCATATGAAAGAATATTTGAATGTTGTTATGTTGAAAGCATTTTTGGTTGAAAAATAATGTTTTGGTAAAATTGTTACTGGGACGGCACTGGTAAAAGAATCCTAATTTGCCA
Organism: Vesta saturnalis; assembly: GCA_036346205.1. Classification (NCBI taxonomy): domain Eukaryota; kingdom Metazoa; phylum Arthropoda; class Insecta; order Coleoptera; family Lampyridae; genus Vesta; species Vesta saturnalis. The sequence goes on along the minus strand of JARFJB010000994.1, from coordinate 302,582 downwards.
TTGGCCTTTTGCTGCTGTGTACTAAAGGATTCAGATTAAAGAAATGGATCTACACGTATGAGTGAGTGAGAGTATGATATATTGATATTGTATTAATATGCATATTCTGTTGGTAGAAATTTTGTAATATTATGCAATAATGGAAAATTGAATGTTGTCCAAGAATGAAGTTGTTAGAATGTGTTGGAGTTGCTAAAATTGTGCAGAAATAGGAATCGCCCACATGCGAAATTTTCATAGAAAGTTGAGGTCTGGATAATGTACAGAGTGAATATAATTACAATTAATGGTTTTTCGGAGAGTTGTGAGTGAATTTACAAAGTAATTTAAGATGGCTACGTTTTTCTTACTTTTGTAATATTTATTATTAGAATATATTAGAAATATAAATTTATATGTATACGAGGGATACTTAAAAGTATTCAAAGTAACGTTTTATGACTAGGAATTTTCATATGTGTGGGATGTGTTCAATAAGTTGACGACGACCCGTGTATTTTCAAAATTTTCTTAAGTTTATGGATAAATTTCTTTTCAAGTGTGATTGAACTGGAGTTGTGTATGACTGTACTGAGTAGGCTACAATCCTGTCTTCCACAGTCAGATAGGATTAATTTAATATCCCACCTAAGACTATTTATTTTAGAAAAATTTAAGATTGTGATGGCGCCTGGAGACAATTTTTTTCTGGACTGAAGCATTGTGAGTTGTAGACTTATGGTAAGTGTAAGGGGTGTTTGAATAATTTTACTCCTTATATCGACCCCGCCTATTTCCACTAGCTTGGCAACCCGCTTACTTCGGTAAGCCTGCACGACGCCTAGTGCGGTTTGGACGTATAACAAACTGTATTGGTAAAATGTAAAATCCTAGGTTTTTATTCGCACAGTGTTAATTGTAATTTCGGTACTCGTTTACGTATCACTCACAGAAACGAGATTTAAAAATGAACAAATTTCCGCTAAAGAGATTATGAACTATTTTACGAAATTAGGTATCAGAAAAATTTTGGGACGGAAACCTGACAATGCACGAAATAATACCATTTTTGAGTTGCACTTTTTAGTTTTATTTTGAATTAAGAATAATTTTTGTTTTGTTTTGTGAGTATTACGTTTGTTTTGAACAAGAGAAAGTTTTATGTTTATTTTGTTATCAAAAGTGTTATGTACAATAAATTAGTAAATATTATTCGCATATAAACGCAAACATAACAGAAATTTCTAAATTTAAGATATAATTTCAGATTATAAAAAGAAATTATATTTCAAGGCTAACAAAATTTTACATTGTCTGACAATGAATGAACTAAACACAGGTTCAGTTAATTAATTACTGCCTTTCAGCATATTTGTTTTTAGCGATGAATAAGATAAATGCTCACCGACTTTAGTCATTTTTTAAGCAAAATGGTGTTTTAACACATTATTATGTGCATTAACTCTTAATTACTAAGTAAATCATTCATTTGAACAAAATCAAAATTGAATGGATATTTGATTTATAGGCCGGAGATCAATTTAACAAAATTAATAAAGTTGAAAATCAAATTGGATTTTATATGGTACATATAGATCTGACTGACCGTATAACTGCATTACATAGGTGGATTTTAGAAATAAATTTAGGAAACTAGTTTTATTGACAATCAGTGCATTGTCAATAAATTGAACCTTCAATATTAATAGTAAATATTAATAACCTTTAGCAGGCTTGATTATTGAAATTTTCCATAAATTGATCTTGAGGAAGGTCATATCACAATTTAAATTAAAAGCATCCTACTTAGAGTTGAAAAAGTTTCATTTCTATTAGAATTTGCATATAGTTATAACAATACTTGATACAGGAAATAAGTATTGAGCTTGCTGGAATAAAAATCAGGTTTGTTTAATTTTCTTTTTTTGCCAAATGTAAAAAATTATTAGAGACAGTAAATTATAATTATATTTCAATCAGACATTAAAGGGCCAGCTTGGATAAACAATTTTTTTATTTATGTATTCTTTCAATAGATCATAGTGTGTTTTTTTCACTATCGCTAAATCGATATTTACGTCATTTTACGACGTTTAACAAAGTTTTGCTAAGATCGGCCATTGTGTGTGTGTGTGTGTGTGTGTGTGTGTGTGTGTGTGTGTGTGTGTGTGTGTGTGTGTGTGTGCGTGCGTGCGTGCGTGCGTGCGTGCGTGCGTGCGTGCGTGCGTGCGTGCGTGCGTGCGTGCGTGCGTGCGTGTGTGTGTGTGTTTTGCAATTTTATGATTAGTTTTCGTTTTACATATGTGGTGGCACAACTATATAACTGACCACCTGTTTCACTGTTCTGTTGCTAGAAGGGTCGTGCTACACCCGGCATCTTCGAAGTAGTTTTAAAAATGCACATACATTTTGTATTTAAATTCAAACCTGGTGAGGTAGATTTTCTATTGTTTTGTAGCACAAAGCAGGTTCAAACCCACTCAGGGCGCGATATAGAGCCAATAAATGGAAAAGGCTTCGTTAAATTACAATACAAAAAAAATAGCTTTTTATGAAAATTTTAGGGCTCAATTTCCTATAAGTAGGCATTATATTTCATTTTTGTAATCGTTACTTTTAATACATAAACAAAAAAGTGATATATAACTAAATATATAAACTTTCTTGTTTATGTATTTAATGTTACATTTGTCATCAAATATTTCAAATTTTTTTTCTAATTTTATGTAAACAATTACAAAAAAATTTGTTCGCAACACGTGGGCTGCCACATTTTTGGTGCTCGGCCTTATATTTTATCCTTGGGCTACGCCTCGGGTGAAACAGAACGGCCTCGTACCAAGAAATTTGTAAACTGCGCACTAGTTACGAAAATAACTATTTGAGATTTCTTAAAAAACATAAATTCACATTTTTACGGTTTCCGGTTTCTTAGAAAAGCATTTAGGATGTGTGTAAATTAAATCATGCCACCCTACCTATAGGAAATATTATGCCAAAAAACCAGTTGTTATTTTAGCAATGTCAGGGTGTGTGGCGTGAGTAGTGTAGTGTGTGAGTGTGCATGGACAGTGTGAGTGTGTGAGTGTGAGTGTGAGTGTGTGAGTGTGTGGTGTGAGTGAGTGAGTGTGGTAGTGTGAGTGTCTGAGTGTGTGTGTGAAGTGTGAGGTGTGAGAGTGAGTGTGTGAGTGTGTGTGTGAGTGTGAGTGAGTGATGAGTGTGGAGTGTGTGAGTGTGAGTGTGAGTGTGTGAGTGTGGTGTGTGAGTGTGTGAGTGTGTGAGTGTGAGTGTGTGAGTGTGTGTGTGAGTAGTGTGAGATGTGAGTGTGTGAGTGTGTGTGTAGTGTGAGTGGTGTGAGTGGTGTGAGAGTGTGAGTGTGAGTGTGTGAGTGTGTGAGTGTGTGAGTGTGTGATGTGTGTGAGGTGTGTGAGTGTGTGAGTGTGTGTGAGTGTGTGAATGTGTGAGTGTGTGAAAGTGTGAGTGTGTAGTGTGTGAGTGTGTGGGTGTGTGGGTGAGTGAGTGTGTGTGTGTGAGTGTGTGAGTGTGTGTGGTGTGTGTGGTGTGAGTGTGTGTGTGTGTGAGTGTATGAGTGTGTGAGTGTGTGAGTGTGTGAGTGAGTGAGTGTGTTGAGTGTGTGAGTTGTGAGTGTGTGAGTGTGTGAGTGTGTGAGGTGGTGTGAGTGTGTGAGTGTGTGGTGTGTGAGTGTGTAGTGTGTGAGTGTGTGAGTGTGTGAGTGTGGTGTGAGTGTGTGAGTGTGTGGGTGTGTGAGTGTGTGAGTGTGTGAGTGTGTGAGTGTGGGTGGAGTGTGTGAGTGTGTGAGTGTGTGAGGTGTGAGTGTGTGGTGTGGTGAGTGTGTGTGAGTGGGTGAGTGTGTGAGTGTGGTGTGAGTGTGGTGTGTTGTGTGTGAGTGTGTGAGTGTGTGAGTGTGTGTGTGTGTGAGTGAGGTGTGTGAGTGTGTGAGTGTGTGGAGTGTGTGAGTGTGTGAGTGTGTGAGGTGTGAGGTGTGGAGTGTGAGTGTGTGAGTGTGGAGGTGAGTGTGTGAGTGTGTGAGTGGGAGTGTGTGTGTGAGTGTGTGAGTGTGTGTGGTGTGTGAGTGTGTGAGTGTGAGTGTGAGGTGTGAGTGTGAGTGTGAGTGTGTGGTGTGAGTGTGTGAGTGTGAGTGTGTGATTGTGTGATTGTGTGAGTGTGAGTGTGTGGGTGAGTGAGTGTGTGACTGTGTGTGTGTGGGTGTAAGCGTGTGTGTGTGTGTGTGTGTGTGAGTGAGTGTGAGTGCGTGCGTGCGTGCGTGCGTGCGCGCGCGTGCGTGCGTGCGCGCGGGCGCGCGGGCGCGCGGGAGTGCGGGAATGCGGGCGTTCGGGCGGGCGTGCGTGCGTGTGCGTGTGCGTGTGCGTGTGCGTGTGCGTGTGCGTGTGCGTGTGCGTGTGCGTGTGCGTGTGCGTGTGCGTGTGTGTGTGCGTGTGTGCGTCTGTGCGTGTGTGCGTGTGTGCGTGTGTGCGTGTGTGTGGTGCGTGAGTGCATATGTGTGTGAGTGTGTGTGTACAAGTGCGTGTGCGTGTACGTGTGTCTGTGTGTGCCTGTTTGTGTATATTAGTATCCACGATCACTTTAGAACCATAATATGTACGTACTTTAAATACATCCATTAATTACGTTCTATCCAATATTTTATTAAGACGTGTAAGTTGGCGGGAAGTGTGTGCGTATGTGCGTGTGTGTCCTGGAGGTGATTCGATTTTGGGAGAAATCCAGCGATGAAGAGGGGGGTTTATTAGAGGCAGTTTTTGGTTTTTATCAAACATTTCTAAAACAACTGCATATCTCAAAATATAAGAATACCTAGATATAGATCTTAAACATATTGATTAATTATGGTCCATGTAATTTTTTGATACGGCGCGTAATTTAGCCCGAAAAGAATTCCTAATGTAGAATTTAAGTGTTAGTTCAATTTTTTTCCGAATAACGCTTAATTTTATAAGAAAAAGTGTAAACATATTTTTTAACGAAAATTTTATTTTACATAACTTTGCTTTATGAAGTTCTTAATATAACGCAAGATAAGTCCAAAAATTAATTAAATATGAATGAAAATGGTTAAACTGTATTATTGATATCTTGTAGAAGTTAACATGTATTTATGTTTATTAGTATTTATCTGACATGAAGTTTTAAACGTTATTCTGACATAGGTTATTGTTTTTGTTTTACAATGTTGCTTGCTTTCGTTATGAACGTATAAAAATAATAATAATTATCCTAAAAAAACTATAATTAAAATTATTTCATTTCTTTTAATTTCCACTTTGAAGGTTGGAAGGTCGTGTGTTGTTTCACACCATATATTTTTAAATTATCATTTACATGTGTCTGACGTGAAGTTTTAAACCTCTCTCTGTTATGAAGGTAAAAACAGGTTGCATAATTATCCTAAAAAAATTATTATTAAAGTTACTTAGGTTGGAAGGTCGTGTGTTGTTGCACGCCAAATATTTTAATAATAATTAAAAAATACAGAACAGCATTGTGCCTAGAGGTCGTCGCTTGGAGCTTTTTGTCAGTTTAGTCGTAGGTATGTTATATTTTATATACATATTATTTCCAAAAGGGCATAAATATGCGTATAATGTCATTATTTGCCAAGTTTCTGCACATTGATTCGGTTAAATTAGGAAACATGAACAATTGAAAACAAAATATAACATAACCTAATATAAATACAAGCACCTTGCCAAATTTGCGCACCAGAAAACACCGAATAGCTAAGTAACGCTAATAACACAACATTACATACTATATTTACAACTTAACATCACAAAAGTTACTTGAAATTAATTAATTATTAGTATGACAATTACACTTGCGCTTTTGAGATCATTTGTGATTTTCAGTTTCTGTTACGAAACTTTTAGGGCGAGATGTAAGTTGAAGAAGTAACAGCCCAAAATAGTACATATTTCATACAGGGTGTTCACACAAATTATTTAAAATTTATGTTTTGAAACTATTTAGCATCTAGCTGTCTATTATCCTCTATCTGGCAGATTATTGTTTTTGTTTTTACAATGTTGTCTATTTTCGTTATAAACGTATTAAAAAAGAGGTTGCATAATTATTCTAAAAAAATTATTAATAAAATTATTTCATGTCTTTTAATTTCCATTTTGTACGTTGGAAGGTAATGTGTTGTTCCACACCAGCTATTTTTTAATGTTAATCTCGATAAAGTAAATGACTTTTGCCAGTTTTTAGATATCAATTTTCAATCATTTTTGTATGAAAAATTTGCGATTTTGGGCTGTTAATTCTTCAACTTAGACTTTTATCTAAAAGTTTCGTAACAGAAACTGGAAAGCATTAAAAATTAAACATCAAATACTTTGGAAACTATGTAGTATAGATCAAAAGTGCTATATGAAAGAAATCTAGAATTTGATTTAGAATACAAATCTGTAGTAAAATATAAGGTGTTCCATTTAAAATATGAAAGTTCGAAAATACTTCCAGTATAACCGGAAGTGCTCGAAACTTTAACTTAACTGAAAATCCTCCAACGTCAGCCACATATTGCCAAATTTTCAGAACGCAGACGCAATTCCCGTAGAGTCACCTTGTATATGTTGTAAACAATATTTTAAAGTATTTAAAGTTGAATTACCCTCAACATCAATCTCACACTGCCAAATATTTATAATTTTCCTATTTATAACTTTCGCAATACCTATCGACGCAGTTCTTGGAGAGGCACCGTGCCTGAAAATATTTTGCACGTAACGTTTTTTAAATATACTAAAAATATTTTCGAGAAAAATGTTTTTCACAACAAAGTAACGTTTTAAAAATATTTCTAAATATTGGGATCTGGCCGTTTACTAAACAAAACACCTTATATTTAGAAATTTACATCGATTGGGGCTTGAACCTTGATGGCGCAGTTGGTTAGCGCGGTACTCTAGCAAAGTACAGGTCGTAGGTTCAAATCCTACTCGAGATAAACCTTTTATTTATGTATTTAATAAAATTAATAATAATTTTTAAAACAAATAAACTTTCTAGACAATAGAAGAAACTGCTGCCTTTTCATTAAATTAAAGTGGAACGATCCAATATCATTAAAATATAAATTTGACGCAAGTAATTAAAGCTCCTTTAAAAAAACTTTTAAAAATATACATTCCTACAATCATATGATTTATTTTGTTTATTTTATAATAATTTAATTTCAAGTTGCTTTTATTTTAATAAATTAAATAAATAAACAAATATAAATCACTTAATTAAACTTTTCGCTAAAATTTTTGGCAATTCTATTCACTGTACAATACAAACTATTACATTTAGCATTTGACCTTTTATCATTTGTTTGTTGGCTGGCATACCTTTCAATTGCTTCTAATACGTAAACAGTGATATTGTTAATATTATCACCACCTGCAACGTACACAAAATTAATTGTTTTAAGTATAAGAAAAACTATATTTACCAAATACTGATCCTTGTTCTAGCTTTCTCATATCATCGTCTCCTTCATCGTATTCACTTTCACCATTGCCATGTGTATGTGTTTTGTTTTTTATCCACGGGATGAATAATAATAAACATAAAATTGCTACAAAACTAACAAATTTTTTAAACAATATAACTTTAAATAAGATCTTTAGTAGTGTTATAATTTCCAATTTAAACTTAAATTTGTTTAAAATACTGCTAATGAACGAATAGGGAATACCCATACTGGGTTCAAGTGGAGGTCCATAACTGGAATTATAAAATTGGGTATACAAAAGTAAAAATTGGGCTAAAATTCTTACTGTGGATACGGTGGCGGTGGGCCGTATGTTGGACGTGGTGGTCCATATGAAGGTATTGGTGGACCATAATCGTATCCATGATCTGGAGGACCGTACTTTTGTTTGTTATAAGATGGATAAGGTGCATCTTCATGGTCACCTTTACCAACATTTAGTTCACGATTTATTTTAACAGCATTTAGATTGTGGGTTTCAATATAAGCATCAATATAAGAATCTTTCCCAGTTTGAACTTTTTCTTGAATTTCACCAAGTACATTCACTGTTAATAGTAATAACAATAACATATTGATGTTGTTTAAACTGCGGATAAAAATAAACTGAAACTATTTGAAATTTCACTGTCTCTGATTTGTTTATTTAATTATTCCAGTTTAGGACTTATTTTAATTTATGTGTACGTGTTCTTCCGGTTAACTAGTTCAGAGATATTGTTATTCTGTATTAAGGCTTGAAAAATAATTGGCACGTGTATGTGACGCGAATATTATACAAAAAGAATGGGTTAATTTAATTTTCATTTCACACGTATAACTGTTCCAGATTTTTTCATGCTTCATTGAATGTCTACTAATTCTGCCGTTTAGGATTTTCTTCTTACATAAATGGTTGGTTTATCTGTTATGCTTGTACTGGCACATTTAAAAGGAAGTTTTAGAAGAAAGTAAACAAACAATTTATAGAATAACAGGTACGGATTAAACATTTAAAACAAGAACTGCAAGGAAATAAAATAAAAACAAAATGGTTAATGTTTGGGAATACTGATCTTGTCTAATTGTAAGCATCACCCTAATATTGTCTGCATACTAATTATATCTTGACAAAACCCGTTTCATGTAACTATAAACCATAACTTAATGTATTAAAGAATAGAATGGTACTGTTATTATTTACTAAGCACTTTACGTAAAAGTTTTAAGTTCAAGTTTTTTAACAATTACAAAACATTATTCATTTAACCGCCTACAGTAGTTTATCGTTAGTATCGTCAACGGACTAGAAAAATTTTCTTACCCTAAGTAAAAAAACGGGCGAAAATATTTAGAAACTGAAAAAGGAAATATGAAAACACTTTTTTAGATTATTAATTTGGGCGCCATCGGATTTTCTTAAGTACAGACGTTGATTGAATTAAAAAAAAAAGTGTTCTCCACTTTAAACATGAACCTTCGACTTGATCTTTATCGTATAACCATTCTAATCCCTTGTCTTTGAATACAAGATTATATTACTATGCGTTGGAAACACAGAGTTTACTACCTGAGCTAAAGCGGCCTTGTTAATACAGGTTACTTAATGACAAACTAGGTTATTTTTAATTTTTTCTTCCAATTTATTTTCTGTAACACCACACGTCACACAACCTGGATACGTTCGATCGTTTAACATTGCACTTCATGTATTACCCGTTTATATTTGTTTTACCCACTTACTTCTTCACACACACACACACACGCGCGCGCATGCACGCACGTACTCACGCGCACACACACGCACACGCGCACGCGCACGCACACACACACTCACGCATGCACACAGGTACTCACGCAAGCGCGCGCACTCACGCGCATACAGATACACACACGCAACACGCACACGCACAGACTTGTAACATCTAATGTGTTCCTTGTATTTAATATCAAAGTTCCTAAGTGTTTGTCCAATATAAACAGAATTATAGAACGTACAGTTCAATTTATAAATACCCGACTTCAAAATGTGGTTAATTGAATTTTTCGCATTAATGAAACATTTAAGAATTATATTGTATTTAAAATATTAGTGCTATTGAATATAGAATTCCACAATGTAAGGTTAAAGAAGATAAATTTAACAGATTATGCATTTATTTAAATTCCAAAATAACTGTTGCGAAATTAGTGACTGGTTCTAATAGTATTTATTATTCAAGAATAGTTGGTAACCGTTAGGAGATTAATTACACGTGCTAAATGAATCATTTTGTCTAACATGCCACCGTGCATTACATCTTACGGTAATTAACAGATTACTTAAAAGTTGAGCGATTGCAAAGCATCCACTATAAAACTCTTTTTTTTATATCCACATGTATTCAGTAGTGTTATTCACTTCCTGCTGTGCATTTGGTCACGATTCACTACAAATGGAATTTATTCTGTCCAAAAGATCTAAGCCAGTCCTGCTTTACGAGGGTTATGAGTATAATTTGCGAAATGTTAACAAGAAAAAATCAAACGTTGGGCGTGTGTGAATAGAAATTGTGGTGGCAGTATTACTACTACTGACGACACTAGTAGTAGTATCCTAAGACAATCTAACCACAGGTTAGCTAACAATCAATTTTCGTGTTCAGTTTATTTCATTAATTACATTCAAAACCTAAATGTGGTTATCTCCGAACAAAACATTTCTATGAGAAAGTATTAAAACGTTCTCTCCTATATTGCAGTTGTGATGTAGCAAAAAGGGAAGTTCATAAATGTCTTTTCAACTGTAAAAAAATTAGTCAGGGAGGAGTTAACACCTATTAAAAAAATCGTCCAAGAGGAATTCTCAAATGCCAAGGATATGGGTTTGGAACTTATAACAGACATCCCCAAGTTTATGTCGATTAAGTCAGGGTTATAAAGGGTTTTCCAATAAGAGGTGTTATTTTGAATAGACCGCTATTTCGGTAGATGTCACTTTTGAAGCTGTCATTTATTGACATTTGACAAGTAAAAACTACGCGATTAATAAAAATGGAACGATACACGCTTCAACAACGCATTGAAATTATTAAAATTCGCTATAAAAATGGTGAAAATTTGGCAGAGACGGTTCGTAAAACTAAAACATTTTTGGGTCGTCGTGAAGCACCTTGTCGGACCGCAATACAGAAATTGGTGAACAAATCCGAGCTGTTGGGACAAGTTAATGATGTGAAGAATAAAACCCGTGCACGTCGCTCAAGAACAACTGAGAATATTGCTGCTGTATCCCAAAGTGTTGAAGAAAACCCAGGTTTGTCCATTCCTCGTCGTTCTTTGGAATTGGGCATTCCACAAACGTCATTACACCGTATTTTGCATAAAGACTTGGGATTTAAGGCTTATAAAGTTCAGTTAACACAAGAACTCAAGCTGGCCGATCATCAACAACGTCGTGTCTTTGCTGATTGGGTCGTTGAAATGCATGAAAATGATCCGGAATTCCATCGAAAAATTATCTTGACTGATGAGGCCCATTTCCACCTTGGTGGGTACGTCAACAGGCAAAATTGTCGCATCTGGGGCTCGGAAAACCCAAGAGTTATTGTTGAAAAGCCTCTCCATCCTCAACGTGTGACTGTTTGGTGCGGTTTATGGTCTGGCGGGGTCATTGGACCTTACTTTTTCGAAAATGAGGCTGGAGCAACAGTTACGGTGAATGGATTGCGCTATCGAGAGATGATTAATGATTTTTTTATGGCCGGAATTGGATGGTATTGATCTGGACAACGTTTACTTTCAACAAGACGGCGCTACGTGCCACACAAGCAACGAAACCATTGATCTTTTACGGGAAAAGTTTCCGGACCGTGTTATCTCTCGAAGAGGTGATCACAATTGGCCACCGAGATCTTGTGATTTAACACCTTGCGACTTCTTCCTTTGGGGCCACGTGAAAGATAAGGTCTACGCCAACAGACCAGCGTCGATTCAAGACCTCAAAGATGGAATTCGTGAGGCTATCGATGACATAGGGCAGCCACTTTGCGATTTGGTTATGGAAAATTTCATGAAAAGGATATGGTCCTGTAAGCGTGGTCGTGGTAGCCATTTGGCTGATATTGTTTTCCATTATTAACGGCATACCTTCCTCTTTATAATGAAATAAACATCCAATCAATTATCTCAAAAAATTCTATTTTTCTTTGAATATCAAAATAACACCTCTTATTGGAAAACCCGATATAATAATCGTCACAAGTCAATGAAAATATCGAAACTCCCTAAAAGTAGACGTGAAATTGCTTGTCTGAAGATTTGAGCCGGGACTTACTGTTGATCGATGACGGTGTAGAAGATCGAATACTTGTATATGCTAACAACGAAGAAAATGATTTGGGACCAGGTAGAGACTTCTTCTTCAACCAACTTTACACTATTCATACGGAGAGTGGGAGTGCTTTAGAAAGTACGTGTATAATTCCTGTAATTTATGCGCTGTTACCAAACCGAACGCATGAGACTTATGTTAGGTTATTCAGATTGTTTAAAAATAAGATTCCACAATTTTGTCCAACAGCCTTTAAAATTGATTTTGAAAAAAAAGCGGTCATATCTTTATTTAAAAAAGTATTTCCGGAGGCCGATGTGCTGGTCTGCAACTTTCACTTTAATCAGGCTGTTTGGTAAAAGGTGCAGAACTTAGGTCTAACACATTATCGGGATAATGAAGACATCCGCTGCCACATTCGAATGTGTGCAGCTCTAGCACATTTGCCTCCGAAATATACGGATGAGGGTTGACTACACATCATGTCGGTATGTTCTGAAGTTGAAATATGTGGGGGAAAAGTCATCCCAACATATGTGAGTTAATCAGTGCTCTAAAAAAAAGACGCACAATATTACTGTATTGTAAAATCTAAATTAGATTTATACTAAAAGGGCAAAGAAACTTGCATCGGATCTCGAATGTAACGGACAAGCATTGGAAGGAATACTACATAGGTTAAGTTATATAGTTGAGTTTTAGATAAGATGTTAGATTAGTTTGACATGTGCTATTTTGGTCGTAAATAATGTCCCTGCATGTGATGGGCAACACACATTGCGCTTTGCCGATATCACACGAAAATGTTTAGATGGAGAAGGGGTACAGTCATTCAATAATTTGTAACGCAGTGTAACGTGTATTTATGGTAGGTCAAGATCCGCGTTCCAAACATAGCGAAGTTACAGTGTATAATAATTAAAAAAAGCTTTTATTTAAGCTATTTGGTTGTTTATATTAAGGTAAGTGCATTTATACACACACGTTGTCATCAAGTATTGGTTATAAAAAGAGCATTGTAAGTATATTTCCATTAAATGCTTAAAATAACACATAAATAAAGTGAGGTTATGTGAATATTAGTTAAATAGAAAAAAAAATGAATTAATTGACTTTTAAAGAAAGATTTTGAAACTTTAATAATACTATTCGCCAACTCTAGAACGTACTATAATGTTTATTTTCAGATAAAAATGGCTCAAACGAAACACGTTTTGAAATTTAGTGCTATTGTAGATTACTTCCCGTGCCGATGAAACAAAACTTATTCAAAGAGATAGTATTAATAAATAACTCATGATATATATTGAAATTAAAAATTGTTATACTTAAAGGGGAAAATGCAGTGGAATCAAACCATGTAGAGCAGTTTATGTTTGATGCTGAACTACTCGTAATGAAAGGGAAAATACATGCAAGCATGAGGGATTGATTGTATGATATAGAGGTAAAATATTTAATTTAAACAGAATGTTAAACATAAAGAAAAATATGTTAACCAACATCATATTAAACTATTATTTATACACTTTGAGCACCATCCTGCGGTATAATTAGAAGTAATATACTTTGTAAGGCCACTTTGCCGTATAATATATAAAAGTAGAACAGGGACACTTGTCGCCGCCATTTTATTTTTTGTCGTGATAGGCCAAACCCACCTTCACCCGCCCCTTTTCTGACGTCTTCTTTTCGGGGGCCATTTTCAGGCGCTATATGGAATTTTCACCCCTAATTAGGGGCCTTTTGATTGTATTAAGAGCCTTTTTGGCAGTTCAGCCCCCGGAAGGTAGGCAAATGCGTGAGCATACAATGTTCTGATTGGTTCTTGGTCCCCACCTAGCCTCTGAGCTCTAATTGGTGGCCTAAGGCTCTGCATTGATTACGGCGAGAAATTTGAAATTTTGTGTTAGGGCCTGAGCCCTCTTGTCGTGGCCCCTTGACTCGAAATAGTATTCTAATAGGGGGGCCCTAATGCTATCTCATAAGACAGGTATATGAACTTGCTATAGGGTCTGAGCCCTCTTGTCATGGGCCTCTTTGCTGCGAAATTTCAATTTGTTTGTAGCGCCATCTAGTGGTGTATTTTTTAAAGTAGCAAGTGTTTTCTGTAATAAAAGTTGATCTTCCACGCCTCTCTCGTTTATCCGTTTTTTCTCAGCTCTCTCTCTCTCTCTCTCTCTGTCTGCGATACAGATTTTGAAAAAAATGTCTGATTTTACGGCGAATGGCAACCATTATTCAAAGATCTCTCAGGGAAAATTCAGAAGGGTTTACCTGATATGGAGCAGTTTGACGGTGAAAAATCGGTCTTGATAATAATTGACGATCTAATGCGCGAGACTAACGGTTCGGTGGTTGATATTTTTACAAAGGGTTGTCATCATAGAAACATACGCAAAACATATTTCATCAAGGGCGTGGACAGTGAGATTTCTCTTTCAACACTCATTACATAATCTTGTTTAAGAAACCGCGTGATAGGGCATAGGTACAGCATTTAGCAAGGCAAATTTCACCTGGCAATCCGAAATTTTAAGAGGCTGCGTATCAGGAAGCCACTTCAAACCCGCACGGATATTTATAGTTCGATTTAAAACAGAATACACCGGATGTGCTACACTATAGAACAAAAATATTCGGGCCTCAAGATATTTGTCAAGCATATATAGCGAAAACAGTGTTTAAGCCTCACAGTCATAAAGGTTAAATCATATATGATGGTTGACGCTTTAATCGAAAACACCGATACTTTGCGCGCATTATCCAGATTAAGTAAAAGTCAACGTGACGCTTTATTGAAATGTCTGGATAGTAAGCAGGTGGAATGCATTTGCGAGTGTTCACATAACATTTTAAAAGGTCGTGTACCTCTGTCAGCTGATCAACAGCAGCGACTCTCTCAACATAAGCAGACTTTAAGACGGCTGGCGCAGAGAGGCGATTCTATAAAAAAGAAGAAACAATTTCTCGTACAGAAGAGCGGCGCATTTTACCACTCCTGTTAGGACCATTGCTTGACGGAATTCGGGGTAATTTGTTTCAATAACTATGGACCACAATCTGAAGAAGTTGATTATTCTACCTATGGATTTTATACAGCACTTGCAAGCGCCAGATGTCACACAAAACAACATTTGGGTAACGAAATGGATAAAGTTTTAAAAACCAAAATGACCGACCATGACAAATGACAGCAGTACAATCAGGTTATTCAAAGATATCTAAACTTTTCCAATCAGTAACGCCAACCCACTAGTATAACAATCAGCGGTGATGATATTAGAGACTTGCAGAAACGCAAAGGTCTGGCAGACGACGAAATAGTATCAACACTGCCTGTTTCATATATAAAGAAAGGTACTGATTTCTTGCGTATACTGAATACTGGCGGTGATGTATTTTGGGATAAAAGAGGTACTGTCACAATAAAGGGTGAGATCATCCCTCATTCCAACATTATCGATCTGGTTCACGAAACGTTAAGACAGCGACAAACTATAAACCCACACGGTTGGCGACAGTTTGCGACGTGCGTTAAAGAAATAAATGTACCACGAGAGTTTATCGGAAATACTCGAAGACGTGAAGCTGCAGTATCTCCTAACGTTGAACCGACCCTCACAACTATAGGTGAGAATTACGATGCCGATAGTGAATCGAGGGAAACACCGAAAAGATCCTTTCACTGGGTTGGGATACGTGGAGAACATAACATGGATGCTGTACACTATGATCCCTCGCATCCGGCTGGGTTTTCGGGTATAACACCTTCAGTTAATACTTTAAAGGGTAAACATGGCGAGGTGGAGAATTGGCTGCAGGCTCAGGAAGCTTATATGGTTCATAAATCAGTCAGAAAAAAGTTTCCCCGCAATAGGTACATTGTGAGCAACATTTACGAGCTGTGGCAAGCGGATCTTTGCGATATGCGAACTTTAAATAAACACAATAGTGGATACAGCTACATACTAACGGTTATTGATTTGTTTAGCAAGAGGACTTGGGCGAGAGCTCTTAAAACGAAGACAACCGCATCTGTAATTGAAGCATTCACAGATATTTTTAGGGGAAGTGATATTATACCAGAAAATCTGCAGACGGATAAAGGCAAAGAGTTTGCGGCGATCAGTGTACAAAACTTTTTCAAGAAACAAAATATCAATTTCTATGTAACAAATAACCCTGATGTAAAAGCATCTGTAGTTGAAAGATTTAATAAAACATTGAAAACAAAGATGTGTCATTATTTCAGCAACAAAAATTCTTACGGGTATATTGATGTACTCCGAAACTTGTGACTGCTTACAACAGTAGCCCTCATTCAAGTATAAGATGGCCCCTACGGCTGTAAACGATAAAAACATTTTGAAAGGCTTAGACACATCACGTCATCCTAAATATAAAGCCGGTGAACATGTTAGAATAGCCAAAGCTAAGTACACCTTTGAGAAGGGATATGAAACGAATTGGAGTGAGGAAGTTTTTGCAATTAGTGCAGTGATAAAGAAGAGTGTATATATATAATCATATATATATATATATATATATATATATATATATATAATCATTAATAGTATTGTATTTAAAATTAACTTTTAAAGTACATACAGTAAAAGATTAACTCGAGTTAATCTTTTACTGTATGTACTAAAAGTTAATTTTAAATACAATACAATTAATGATTATTAAATTGAACTTGTTCGTTCATTAAACCAATTTCTATATATATATATATATATATATATATATATATATATATATATATCCCCTTAATGCTACAACTAGATAACTTGATTTTTGTACATACTGAGTTATCTATTATATATATATATATATATATATATATATATCTATATAGTCTGAGCACGTCGTGTTAATAGCAGCTTGTGTTTGTAACAAAATACCGTGTTTCGAAAAGGTTCAACCAACTCCAATGCTTTGCTAATAAATTTATTTCTGAAAACTTTTATAACATTATGCGAAACGCGCCAGATGCTATTTCTCGTTCAATTATAATATGGTATTTCATTTATTTTGTCTTGCAGAAGCCAAAGTAAAGGTACCAAAGGACCAATCCCTCTCATGCCCACTCAACAAGCAACAAGGTACTATCGTCGAAGCGTGAGGTAAGGAATTTTTGTGGTTTATGGTATTTCTACATTTCCTGCATGTTATTTTCTCCAGTGGAAAAGCAAAACTGTATAACAGTAGAAGATGAAATTAATTCTGGACCAAGTGCTTTGTCCGCTGAGTCGGATGATGAGTCCTATTCACCAGATCACTCCGAATATGCACCATCAAGTTCTTCGAGCGAATCAGGCACGGAAACTGAAAACGGAAATAATACAGAAAACACAAAGATCAACAAAAAAAAAGACGTGCCTAAAAACGCAGCAGAAATGGGAAAAGGATATGAAAATTTAGATTCTGTCATGGGTAACAGAAAACTAGAGGGCATGGAGGAACTTCCCACCAGAACGGACAAATCTAGAAACAGAAAAAAGAATCCTACAAATTGGAGTCGAGATGTGTCAAAGAGAGGAAAACTACGTGGAGAGAACTATGTTTCATCAAGGGGCAAATTTGTACGTGGAACATCATTAAAAGATCCGTGTCCACCAACTTGTAGGCGTAGATGTTCGGAGAAGACTAAGCAGAATTCCAAACGTGACAGCACCATTTTATTTTCTTTGCCCAAGGGTGATGGCAAACTTTAAGTTTGTAAAAAGATGTTTATTAGTACTCTTGGAATACTCAAGGGTGTTGTCGATATTGCGATCAAAAAAAGAACCGAAGGCAATATTAGTTGTTCTGATAGAAGAGGAAAGCACATTAGGAAAGCTATATCCGCTGCAGTGCTTTAATCAATTAGAAATCACATTGAGAAGTTTCTAGTGATGGCTTCTCATTATTGCCGTGAAAAACCCAAAGAAAATATTTATATTCAGATTTGAATATCACCATAATGTACGAATTGTACAAAAAAGAATGCGAAGAACGAAATTGGAAGTGCAGCTATGTACAGAAAGGTATTTTGCGAAGAATATAATTTGAGATTTTTTCGACCAAGAAAAAATCAGTGCCTACTATGCATGACCTATAATACCCCGGGTAGTGACCAAAACAGTTTAGATTCTGATTACCAAGAGAGCGCCAAGAAAAAATATCTGACAAAATGCAGCTATGCCTGAAGGAAATATTGCATGTTGCAATTTTGATCTGCAAACAAGTACTTTTGGTACCAAGTAATACATCCAATAATGCTTTGTTCTATGTATAGCGACCTAAGACATACAACTTTACAATCTATAACACCGTCTCTCGTCAAGGTGACTGCTTTATCTGGAGCGAAGTGGAAGGGAAAAGAGGCAGTTGCGAAATTGCGACTTTTCTTTATTCTTACATCAAGTATTTGCCGGCTACAGAGCATATTGTATGCTACAGCGATAGATGTGGTGGTCAAAATTTGCACAAATTTGTAGCAGCTATGTGCTTGAAAGTTGTTCAAGAACTACCTCACTTGAAAGAAATAGATCTGAAGTTTCTGGTCACAGGTCATAGTGAAATGGAGTGTGACTCGATGCATGCTGCCATAGCTACCGAATTTGAAAGAGTTGGTAAGGTCCACATTCCTTCTGATTGCATTTATTTTCCGAAAGGAAGATACTAGTAGGAACAATGTTCACTGGCAAAAAATGTCTTGGTTGAACTTTTCTTCAAAAAAATTTACCCAAAGGCGAAAGAAAGACACGCACAATTTCAGCTACTGTTGTAGAACCCTTATATCTTGAACAGATAAGTGTCAAGAAAGAAAAGCACAACGCTCTCGTCTCTTTATTCCAAATGAAGCCTCCTGCCCTTGCGGTAGAATTTCAACCATTCTACCAAAATTATGCCTTGTCAGGGTGTTAAACGAAACCGAGGGATAGAAGTATCTTCCGATTCTGACGTAGACAGTGATCATGAACTATGAACATACTTGAAGAATTCGTATTTTATTTTAAGTGCCTTCAGCACGGTAACTTTTGTTATATTGAAAGAAGTTTTGGGCTAAAAATAGATATATTGTGTGTTTGTGCTAAAAGTAGATATATCACTTCAGTTTTTTTTAAAAAGCGTATATTTCCGTAAAAAAAAGTTTGGTTTATAAAATCTTAAAATTGCTGTATTTTTTTTACTTGTAAATTGAAACCAATTTTCTGGAAAATGTCTTTTTTTGAGTTACCAGCATTAAGGGATATATATATATATATATATATATATATATATATATATATATATACATATTTTTTTTTTTATAGGCAGGTATGAATTGTCTATATGTTGGATTATTATTACAGTAGCGCCAGGAGAGGTGTCTCATGGCGGACTCGAGAATGGGGATATAATTATCACTGTGAAATGCATCTGTTTCCCTTTATCTTAGTGCGAAGTTCCCACTTAAAGAAAGACGGGGTTATAATATACGTCTGCTATATATTTTAAATGCAGGACTTGAAAACGTATGTCGATTATAAACTCAAAGCGCATAACGCTGTCAGATGTCTTCTTGACTATTTAACCTCAAATTATTCTTCGTATTTCGTTTCGTATAATCGCATCGTGTTTTGTAGTTATAATAATTTATCTTTCGCTTTGTAATTTATTAGTTTCCATTGCATTTGTAAACAACAGTTTTTTTCAAATCTATTATTATTAATATTCACTATTACGAGGCAAGTTTATAATGCAAAATGTATTTCCAATTGATCGAATGCATTTATTTATTTTGCAGTAAATAATGATGTGATTAAATGGTAAATCTTTGAAAAGTCAAACTCAGGTAATGTTCATGAATATACTGCATTATTTCGAGATGGAACGCGATAACGGCCAAGTTTATCTTTAACTTCCATTATCCAGATTCCAGGTACGCTAATAATTTTCACTATGTAAATTTATATTTATGTAATATTATGTTGCAGCGAACTGCTCTCGCATGCGGTATTTCTGACAAAACCATAACGCGGAGAAAGGCAAGAATGGCTCTCACTTTAGAATCTGGGAAATCGGCGCCGGATTCACCACAAAAACACAGGCTGCGTTTGAAGTCGAATTCAGAGGATGTCCACGAATACGTGAAAGACGTTTTGAAACGAAAAATTTACACCATGCATGCAACTTGTAAATAATTCAGAAATTATTGTTGAAATGGAGTTAATCACTGTTTAATTTTAGGCTCACATATTACTATAGAAAAACTCCAAACTGAACTTAAAGAACATAAAATATTTACCTTCAGTAAAACGAGTTTGAAACAATTGTTACACAAAATTGGTTTTGAATTCAAAGTTGACGATGGAAGAAGGCGTTTAATGGAGCAGGTTCATATTGCTGGTGCTTGAGCAACATTTTTGCGAAAATATTTTGCTAATAAAAGTTGTGAAATTAGTTACGATCCTGTCTTTTTGGATGAGACGTGGATTTTTAGTCGAGGAAGCGTTCGAAAATCATGGCATTATAATGGTTTGAAAAACACAAAAAATAAACCGGTAGGAGAAGGGAAACGGTAATTAAAATAGTCCGATTTGTTAAAAATATTTTTAACCGAATAAATTTTAGTTTTATTGTACTGAGTGTTGGCAACAAGGATGTTTTTATACCTAATTCATCATTGGTATTTTCCAGTAAAAGTAAGCCAGCAGACTACCACGATAATATGAACGCTGATTTATTTAATAAATGGTTTCAAGAACAGCTTTTATCAAATTTAGAAAAACCAAGTTTGATAATTCTTGACAATGCCAGTTATCGAGTTGAGTGAAGATGATAGTGAAAGTGATGACTTAATTATAATCAGAATCTTAGTTACTTTATAACATTGTAAAGAATTATTATGTTTAACATATACCTCTGTAGCTGTACTTAGGTTTACATTTTTTATATATATATATATATATATATATATATATATATATATATATATATATATATATATATATTGATAAACTGTAAACTGTAAAAATCGGTTATACTTTTAACTAATCATAAATCCCATTTTTAACATCCAATACAGTGTATTTATTTATGACAAAATCAGTTATTTATAAGTGACTTCATAACCAAATTACAGTCTTGACTCTTTTGACACAGTGAGATCTGTCGGCTAAAACGATCTTCCGCAATTAACCAAACTTTTCGCACTTCATTTGGGCACTACCTACTGCTAGCTAATTCCTTTCTTATTGAAAATTATTGATATAATTAATTTGTAAAACAGATTCAAAACGAAATTTTGTTGACCCGGTCTCGGTTCTGATAACCGTTTACAGTTGTACAATATAGCTTTATCATATGACTACCCACACTTGGTGGACTTTACATGCCAGAATAAGTGCGAACACACTTTAAACGAAATTCGACTTTATTTATAAGAGTGGATGGGGATTTTTAAGACCTTTAGGATGCTAAATCCCGAGATATTGGAACAATAATTTTATTTAAATTTGACAGCACAGCTTAAATTTGAAAATAACCTAGAAACATTGACGATGTTTTGTTGGTATTACTATACTACTATATGAACCGATAACGACATAAGTTTTTACAATCTTAAAGCAGGCTTTACTAAAAGATGAGTCATAAGACACCTCTCGACTGTCCGACTTTATATCCACCTTTGGATCTGATTGTACCGACAAATAATTCTATATGACCCTGACAGCATTTGTACATTGGAATAAATGTTAATTTATTATTTGATTCAACATATTGCTGAAACATATTAATCAGACAATCAAACCCCAATAGCAAACCTAAAAACCCTATTTTTCTATTTGAGTTCAGAACATACACATCATTTTCAAACTTTAAATTTATTAAATACGCTAATAAACTTTGTTGAAATCGAATTATGTTTAAGTGATTCTTTGAACAAGCAAGCTTGCTTATGATGAAATTCATTACTTGTTCTAGAATTTAAAATAACAAAAGCATTATTTATTAATAAAATAAATTTTACTGTTGCTTTACAATTTTTAGAATCGGGCAGTTATAAGACTTCCAAACAAAAGAGAAGTGCATCAGCAACAATTTGCTTAATAGCCGAGTAGCTAATTTAACTTTCATCTTTTGTTTGAAAAATTGAATATGCCCATTACATAATAAACACGTTGGCTGCCACCATAAGACATATACACCATTCTCCTTTGTGCCGTGATGAAAATAAATAAATGTAAGGTAACTGAATTTTTTATTAATTTTAGGCTTACAAAAAATAAAAGCATACTTTTTTTACAAAAAAATACTGAGATCACCGGTGATGCTCACGACACTTCGGTAAAACAACATTCGTAGGAAGCCATGAGCATCACCGGTGATATCGGCAAATAGAAATACATATAAAAATATATCTAATGTTTTTCAGTAAAACAACTCAAACATAAAAATATTGCATATTTATCGCACTTTGTATAAACCTTTTTCGTTGTTTTTTGAGCTATTTGACGACCTTGTTCATTTTTCATTTTCTTGTAGCATCCAAAGCACATGTTTCTTTTTTTCCTGTCTTGTGAGGTCTTTCCCTTTTCCTCTACCAGTTTATGTTTTTCGGCGTCTAATGTATTTTTGATTCCACTAGGAACTCCTGCAAGTCCAAGAATCAATTGTTCTCTGAATTCTGTTATTTGGATTTTTTTCTTTGTAAGATTTTTCCATATGATCCAAGCATTGACTACACTGGTATTTAGCAACAGTTCGAACACCGCTTTATGATACCACCTTATTGTCTTCCTAAGAGGTGAAAAATAGCTTGCCATTTGGTCAGAAATATCCACACCTTCCTTTCCACAATTAGTCAATAATGGCATCAGGCTTTCTAATTTCCTCATTATTACGGTTTTTCTTCCCAGTAGCTTTCATATCAATTCCACGTTTTGTCAGGAAACACACTTCTCTTTTATCCATCCATTTTCCCTGCCGATAATTTCTCCTTTTTTTAGTTTGGCTTTTGTAGCTTCTTCTGGCAATCCTTTGCGATTTTTTCGCAATGTACCTAGAAGATGTGTATCACGATCTAATAATTTTACAGCTAATGGCACACTTGTATAATAATTATCGGTAACCACTGTTCTTCCTGTATCTAGATATTTGTCGCAAAGTTCCATTACAACTTTTTCGCCTAAACCTTGGAAACCATCTTGGAAGTTTTTACCTGAATACAGTAACATTCTAAAAGTGTAACCTGTTGTATCACAAAGTTTAAACATTTTCAAACCATACTTATGTCTTTTACTTGGAATGTACTACCGAAACAGAAGATGTCCACGAAAGGGAATCATCGATTCATCCACCACTAAAATTTCACCAGGGACACAGTTATTAGCAAATCTTGTTTCCATCATTGTAAAAATATTTTGAATTTTGTGTAAACGATCATTTGGCTGGGCAGCTGTATTATCCGAAAAATGAATATATCGCAATAATAGTTGAAACCTGTTCCTTCCCATAAGATCAGGAACAAATGCGTTTCTATACAAAATGGATTTACTCCAGTAATCGGAAATGTTTGGGTAGACCCATATAAAAGACAATTGCCAAAAACTTACGCATTTCTTCCTTATTCGTAGGTTTCCATTTTTGGATCCTAGCATGTTGTGTGTGAACCTTGTTGTTTTTTTGTTCATCTGCATTTTTATTAGTTTCGCGAACTAATACCATTTGGATAAAGTCTTAGGATAAGGTAAACAATTTTGAAATTTATTTCGAAGATAATTATATGCTCGAGGAGAAAAAAATGTAGTGTAATTGCAAAAGATCTCATTTTTGGTAAATATGTCTTAGATAAAGTCTTGCCCAAGGTGTTCTTAAATAGTCGTTCAACAATTTCTTTATTATTTCCAAAATTTTCCAAGACATTTTCTTCTTCTTCAATAATTAAATTTTTCCATCATTGCTGCCTTTAGAGATGTAATGACCTTCTGTTGTCTCCATACGGTTTGCTGTAATTTCCTTAATTTAACAATCTTTATTTTATTCTGAGTTTCCAAGTTATCGATGCATTTTTTAAGTTTCCTTTCACAAGAGGTATCAGGAAGGTTTTCTTCCAACTCTTTAGAGTATGTGACACTTTGTCGACAACCAGAAGGTCCAGGAAGAGCTAAAGAACTTTCATCATTGACAGATGTTACCTGTTCAACGGAAGGGTTGTAGGTTCTTACCTGAAAAGTAAAAACATTAATTTATATTTGCTATTATTAGACAAGTGTCAAAGATTATTAATACAAAAACACAGATAACTGTAGATAAATACCTTAGAATATAATATTCTAAGATAAATACTTACATATTTGATTCGAGTCACTTGAATCGTAGGTACAGCATTTGGCAACAGTCTAACAACAAGTGAGGAAGATCTATCAAAGGAGTTTGCTGTAAAGTGCTTGGAGCATAAAAAACTGTTTTTTCCAGGAATCCAGTCATCCTTGTCCACAATCTTGGCCCATTCTCTTCTTTTATTTTCATCACGTGGAAAACTGTTAATGGAACAAAGATTTGTTATAAAATCAATAATTACTTTACAAAAACACACATATTTGTAAAACTTTACTTTTTGAAGAACGTATTGAATTTTTCTAACAGTTAATAATTGTTTACCATAAAAAAATTGTTCATGGAAGTAAATTAACACTAAACATATACAGTTATAGACAAATTTTATGTTGGTGTAAAATTAAAAATAGCTCAATGAACGGGCTAATCTAAGTCGTGTAGAAATAAAGATATAATCAATGGCAAATTTAGGTTAGAAACATCTGCTTATGTGTTAATTAAAGATTTAACATAAAATACATATTTAGACCTATGTACAATGCATGATTGTTACAATAATATGTACTTACCGATGAAAACTAAATTTCAAAACGTCGGTTTTAGTAGTCTTTGAGCGTCCACAA
Organism: Vesta saturnalis; assembly: GCA_036346205.1. Classification (NCBI taxonomy): domain Eukaryota; kingdom Metazoa; phylum Arthropoda; class Insecta; order Coleoptera; family Lampyridae; genus Vesta; species Vesta saturnalis. The sequence continues at coordinate 277,855 of JARFJB010000994.1, read as the reverse complement.
GCACTATAACTAACCATTGTCTGTAACACTATATTATCGCGCTAGGACTAATACCACTATATATTATAGAACTAAACTAAGAATTTATATTTTAACTACTACTTGATTGTTAGTAAAAATGGCTCAACTACTAATAAACTGCAAAATGCAATACAAAAACCAACTTTCTAACAAAGCGTAAACAAACGATGAATCATAAATAGTTATCCAAAATGGCAGACTTTATCGTTTACATTTCCTATTGGATATATAGCGCACACTCCTCCCTTAGTACTTTAAATTCTAAGATAACAGCGCATTTTTCAAAACCTTATGATCGTATAATCATGAGTAGGTATACTTTAAGAAATATTTTTACATTTATGTTATTTCGGCAATTCCTTAATGTTTACTTATTTCACGTAGTGAGAATTGGTCATGCTTGCCTGTTTAGGCTATTTACAAGCAAATGAAAACAATTTGTTAGGGTCAAATGGGGTAAATGCACTTTTGGGGCAAGTGCACTTTCCCGTCATAAAATTTCCAAACAAAAAAATTTTGTTAACATCCAGATGCCGTACCTCTAATCAGTTCCATTCACGAAAATGTTACTACATTTGCGCTGGTAACAACGCAATTCTGTCAAGGTGTCAGCTGTTAAATTTTAAGGTTATGTATGTTTGTTTTGGTCAAATTTGAATTCTAACGAAATTTACGGTGTTTTTGTTTAAAAATTTAATAAATTGTGTAATATGTTTCAAACGTACATTTATATATGCAAGCGTACCCCCTTAAATTGTTTTCCAAAAATATTGTCGTCTTCATATCTATTAAGAGGGGGTGGCGCACTTGCCCCAGAAATTTCTGTGCACCGGGGTAATTGCGCCACTTTCTAAGGGGGAAGTGCACCGCACGTTTTCGAATCCCAATCAGAATTTTTTTGCGATTTAGATACGTTTTGCAACACAACAGTAACAGTTGTATATTCAGCATTACTTTTTCAGAACATGGTGCGGAATTATGTGCGAAAAACTAAACGACGTAATTACACTTGCCGAGAGCTGAATGAAGCTTTAGGGCAATGTAGGCAGGGTGTCATGACTATAAACGCATGCAGTAAAGCTTACAATATCCCAAGAGAAACCTTACGCGACCATTTATCCGGGCGCCGTGGTAAACGCCAAACAGATGGAAATGTCGGTGGAGGTGGTAGACCTACAGTGTTTACAAAAAATCAAGAAACCGAACTTGCGGATTGTTTGAGAGTAATGGCCAAAAATGGGTTCGGTTTGACACGTACCGAGGTATTTGACATTGTTCAAAAATTCGTAAAAAATAACTCTATTGCCACCCCATTCAAAAATGGTAGACCGGGTGAAGATTGGTGGCTACAGTTTAAGCGGAGACATCAGTTGTCAATAAAAAGCAGAAGGGCTGGAACATTTACGAAAAAGCAAGGTGCAAATCCTTTTGTCGTGTACGGTTTTATGATCTATTAGAAAAACCATAGTGGAAAATAAGCTTCAAAATAAGCCGGGCAAATTTTCAATTGTGATGCAACTAGCTTTTGTCATGACCCCAAAGGACAAAAGTTGTGGCAGAGAAAGGAAAACCTTGCCACAGATATACTGCTGCAACAGGTAGAGAAAATACCACGGTTTTAGCATGTGTTAATGCCGCTGTAGATAAGTTGCCACCGTTGGTAATTTTCAAAGGGAAGAACCTGTGGAACTCTTGGATCCCGAGGGCGGCGATTTTCAGGGACCAGCTATGTATCTGCGCCAAAAGGATGGATGACAGGAGAAATTTTTGTGAACTGGTTCCAAAATAGTTTTATTTCAAAAGTCGGTGAATCTAGGCCCGTATTGTTAATTTATGACGGACACTGCAGCCACATTACTCCACAACTAATAACAATTGCTAAAGAAAACAAAATAATATTGTTAAAACTCCCACCGCATTTGTCGCATCTTTTGCAGCCTCTAGATGTGTGTTGTTTCCGTGGCTTAAAAATCATGTGGGATAAAGAATTGGCTAAATGGCATAGATTTCATCCGGGACAACGCCCATCGAAAGTGGAATTTTCAAAATTGCTGGGAAAAGTTTGGATCGGTTTAACGAAAGAAAATATTATGCGTGGATTTCAGGCAACGGGTATCTGTGATGATCGAGTTATCGGGGACCTAAAAGTTAATCGAAAAGCTATTGATAAAAGAACAGACTTTTCTGTAAAAGATTTGCAAAACTACGAGAGTCGTAACGAAAACCGTCATACCGAACCAGAGATGTCATTTAATAATGATAATATTGGATCAAATCTCGACGAAAATCAAAATACTCGAACAAACGAACAAGATGAACCACAAACAACGCACGAGGACATTATTGAACTGGAGAAGACTACAACACCAGTGCCAGAACAAACATTTCAAGAGCTTTTAATTGAAACGGTAAAGTCAAATACCAACAATAATTTGGGATCTGTTAAGAAACGAAGAAAAATCGGCAACACCGCAGAGGTTTTAACTAGCTCGGACATCATTAATCCGACTGATTCATTAATATCATCAAATTCTCAACCTGATAAACCTTCCGTGTCAAATTATGTTCCAAAAGAAGTCAAAACCAGGTCAACAAAAAACATAAAAAATGCAAGGAAAATATCAGAAAGTGACTCCTCCGTCTCAGATGGGGCATGCAACTTTCGGGACCTGACAGACCTAACTGATAGTGATGACATTAATATTTTTTCAGACGAAGAGAAGGATGATGATGAACGTTCAGTGGGCCTTATAAATCTTGACAATTTTGTGCTGGTGAAATTACCCGGAAAGAAATTAATTAAACACTACGTTGCGAAAGTTATGAAAAAAGAATACGAAGACGAGTTTGAAGTATCCTTTTTACGGTGCAAAAACAAAGTCCAAGGAAAGTTTGTCTGGCCAATAACTCCCGATTTATCTGTGGTACGACTAGAAGAAATCATACAAAAATTGCCCAATCCAGAAGAAAGGAGAGGAATTTTGACATTTGGAATCGATTTTACCCAGTTTCCAATTAACTAGTACCAATGAACATACAGTAGGTTATTAACTTAGTTACTTTTGGTTGTTACTATTTAAAAATATTTTTTTAAATATTCTACCTACCTAAAACTGACCTATGTTCATACATTTATTACTTACATACCTCCAAATATTTGTCTTTTAATTCTTTACGGTAAAAATCTAAGTTCGCATTCATTAGTTCGTATTCTTTAGTTTGTATTCATTAGTTCGCTAGTTGTTTAAACAACATGTTTTTTAAATAAATTGCTACGCATTCAATTTTGTTTTTTTTTCTGCAAATTTTTGGCACGAAAAACTATATGTTCAATAGTTTGGTGCTCTTGCCCCGGTTAATTGATATCGTTACTTTAATGGGGTATATCCGTGGATGGTGCATTTGCTCCAGTGTAGCGGGGCAAGTGCGCCACCTTGCAATCAAAAAAATAATATTTTCCAGAAAAAAAATATGAAAGCGAATGACATTTCGCGACCAAAGGGTACTATATAAGATGTCATAGTACTGATATACAAAATTTGAAGTTATAATATTAGCAATTCTAGTTTTGATGCTCTTTTAAAGCCGAATTTATCAGTTTTGGGTGTGCACTTGCCCCACCTGACCCTACTATTTATTTTTGGTAATATGGTTCAGAAAGAATCCAACTACTTAATTCTCGAATTTTATTGATTTCCATTGGAAAATAAAATATATATGGTATGAAGTCGAGCGTGTTGAAAAATGATACGACTTATAGTTCAAGCGTTGGTTGAAGGAGTTGGTCCTTCAATCAACGGTTCAAGTTCAACAAAGTTTATTAAAAATTTTAGAAATTAACAATTCATTTTTATACTACATATCACACTTAAAACTAAATATAATAATAAATGAGTATTGTGTTGTATTGGTGGTGCGCTGCTCAGGAATCTTCTTCCTCTTCAGCGCGTGGATTGTGAAGTTGTTGGGTTGCGTGTCGTGTGGATTGCCTGTTAACTGTGTTGTGCTTTGCATTGTTGGTCATTCGGGGAAAAAAAGATGAGTTGTGGAGATGTGGTGATGTTGGAGTATGTTGTATGGACTGTCCTGTTGTCGCTCGGTTGTGGCTGGTTGCTGATGCCCGCGTATCTGGAATAAATAGAAACATGTGTTAGTTGTGTGAAACATTGTCGGTTTTAACAGAACAGAATAGATTAAATTGTCGATACTGTATACTTATCTGGGGCACCAGACTTCGCTCCGAACCTTTATATGATTACCCGAAAAGGGCAACCATCTCTGAACCGTGAGAGAGGAGCACTCTCCACAAGTCCATCGCAGTTTGCGCTCGAGCATGCGCCGCTGCCACCTCGCAGATGACAAGTAGGGCCTTTCCCATATTGAGAACTCCGAGGAGGGTCAATACCGAGTCGAATCCTAGGGCGGGCTGGGCTGGCGGAGTAACGATCGCGGCGGGAGCCGCTTTCGGTACTTCCGCCCTCTCAGCACCGCCTGCCGTCGCTCGGGCGTAGCTGACGCCGGTCCGGGTTGAAGAAGGCGCCGCCGTCGGTGGTGTCCTCTTCGGTCTTTGATGTCCTTCAGTCTTCTTCCGTTGCGGAGGTCGAGGGAACTTCGGGCATCCCCTGTAGCTGGCAGGGTGGTCCCCACCGCAGTTAACACACTTTGCACAGTCTGTACGGGGTTTTGTGCATTCGCTGCTGTGGTGATCGCCGGCGTGATGGAAACCTTGACACCGGTGACACTGCCCGATGCCGGATTTCCGCCGCAAATCCTCGACGGTGACTCGGAGGCGGGCGACGTGCTGCACCTCCCGGATCTTCTTCCTGCCGTCCTCGGACGGCAACTCCACCATCACGAGGGGGATCGGGCGTCCTCGCTGCTTCATCCTAAAAACAGAGAGAGCATTAATACCTTGCGTTTTTAGCTCTGAGCTAACGTCGACCTCGGATAGCTCTAGGGCACGTCGCGTATCACCACCATAGCAAATCGCTCGCTCTTTGCCTGGTAGGTGTGATACGGAGTACCACACCTATCCATATACCTTATCAGCCTGTCTCGGTCCTGGAGTGAGGCAGGCTGAATCCGGATTCCCTCGCTGAAGGCGACCCGCTGTCGGTCCATTTCACGGGAGAACGCGATCCAGTTCTCCTTCTGACGAATGATTACCGGAGGCACCTTTCCCTGGCGTCTTTTCTTGCTGCCTGCTCCATCGTTGCAGGGATGTCCGTGTAGGGTTCGAGGGCCTCGAACCCGTTGTCGGTAGGCGGCGGCGTAGACTGGCGAACCTTCGGCGTCTTCTTCTGTGTCCTGAAGTCGTCGTCGGTGGATCCCTGGTCTTTTTCTCGGATCGGTGCGGGTTGTGCGGCGGCGGACGTCGTCGGAGCCGTTAGTGGCACCACCACTAACGGGGCGACGTCTGTCGGCGGCGTCTTCTTTGCTCTCTCTCCTCTTCTGTCGCTGTGGAGATGGTAGGCGGCTAGGCATGGAGGATCCATACCAAATCGGCGCATCGGTATCCCTCCGAAGTCCTCCACCTGGTCGATCCAGATCCCGTCGTCGTCGTCGTCTTCACACAATCTGCGCGGCATCGTGATAACGACGCGGGCAGATTGTTATTTTTTGAGAAAATTAATTTAGCTTAAGCTAAATTATCGATGTGCACGGAGAGCTAGGTAGAGGCGTACGTTTGAATGTTCAAACTGCTCTACGACTTATAGTACCTTTTTGTAAATAAAATTCAACAGTTTTAAAATTACGCCAATTAAACACTTTACATATTTTAACAACAATATACCAATAGACAAACAATTCAAGTTCGCGTGTTAATTGTCCACAAAACATTTTTATTGTGTATTTATCTGTTTGTTTCGGTACTATAAGGATTTTAGTTATAAGAATTGTAAATATAGGACTCAAAGTATTAGTATAATTTTGTTGTACAGTTTGTAATAGTTCTTAGACGTTTAGCAAACTGCATTTTAAGCTCAGGTGAGGTTATATTTTTGTTGCACCTAAACCAGATTTTAGTTTCATATTTTCTATTCTAGTATTTATTTCAATTATTGATTTAATATAACAATTAGAAAAGCAACAATGGTTATGTGCTTTGTTCCCTTACGCAAGCACTACAGCGAGCAAAAAAGTTGTAAGTTTTTAACATTCACTGTTAATTACGACGAACGCAAAAAGTGGATCAACTTAATTAGGTATGTCTATTAAAGTACCTTCTGGATTAATGCAATAACGAAATTTGTTTAAAGATGAGGAGATCGGGAGCCCAGTAAATACTCCTTAGTATGCAGTTGTCATTTCAAAGGTGGAGAACGAAAAAATGGGCCAACCATTTTTGAACACAATTCCAAAAGAAAGTTTGAATTTGAACTTCCGGAAAAACGGTTGGTATTTTATTATTAAAGTCTCTTAATGATTAAGCAGGCTACACTGGAGCCTGTAGACAACATTGTGCCGAACATGGAAGCAGGTTCTAGTCATTCAAATTGTGAGAAAACAAGCACTGCTGTAACATACATTTCTGGAGCTGCAGTGGAAGCAAAAAATTACTTTTTGAAGGAACATATTGATACATTAAGTAAACAATTAGAAAACTTAAAAGTATCATTTAGTTACCATCACATAAAGTCGAGCAACTCTAAGGTATTAATAATGTACACTGGCCTTCCAACTGCTGATGTTTTTGAATTACTGTTTAAGATAATGAACAAATTTGAACTAAATTATTATTATGGCTGGAATGTTGAAAAAATTGTAAAAATTGACCAATGTTTACTGACATTAATGAAATTGCCACAACCTGCCCCATAGAGATTTAGCGATAAGGTTCAATGTATGTACATCAACAGTTACTAATATTGTGATGACCTGGCTATATGCATTTCATAAAGTGGTTTTTAATCAGTGGATGGCTGTTATACCACTGAGGCAAAAGAATATCAATTTCTTCATGCTGCATTTTCACAATTTAAGAATTGTAGAATAATTATTGATTGTACTGAATTATATACAGCTGTACCAAAAAACTTAGAAAAACAACGCTTAACCTACAGCTCATAGTATAGAAATACAAGGAAAGTGCTGGTTGGGGTCACTCCAAATAGTGTAGTCACTTATATTAGTAAAGTGTATCCAGGGTTATTCTCAGACAAGAAAATTGTAGAACATTGTGGGATTTTAAAACAAATGTGTTCTGGTGACCTAATTTTGGCTGATAAAGGATTTCTTATCAGAGATCTTTTACTCGAAGGTGTTTCCCTAAATATTTCACCTTTCCTAAGTACTCCACAGTTTACGGAGCAGCAAGTTTATGAAACACAAAAAATTGCAAAAGCAAGGATACATGTAGAAAGGGCTATTTGCAGAATTAAGTGTTTCTGTATTTTATATCGAATACCTCATTCTCTAATTCCCCATACTTCCACCGTTGTCCAAGTGTGTGGAGCTTTAACTAATTTTCAATACCCTTTAATAAAAGAGGTAGAGGAGTATTACAATGAATAACATTTAACAGATAATAAAGAATTTATTTCATGTGGTTTATATTATTTTACATGTTATTATATTATTAGAAGTACATGTATTAGTTTAAATTGAATTTTCTAATACCTTAGGCATGTACTGGTTAAAATAAAATTCTTCCGGTATCATTAAATTACCTTTCCATGTCAAATCCTTATTAATTACAGTGATAATGTGACCTTTTATAGTCCATACAACTAAATACCGTCAACTGGGGGAAAGTCAATCGGTCGGGGTAAAGTCAATCAGCACGTCAAAACAAGAAATATTAGCGCGCATGCCCACTACTTCGCGTTGAAGACCGTTGCAAACAAGTGGATGTTGGACAGTTTACTACAGGAATCCAGTCAAAATGGTCGTTGCGTGATTTTAAAGTTAACGTTTTTGCAATAAAAAATAGTTTTATTGTAGATTTTTTTTGCGGTTGTTTAAACTTGTGTAAACGTGAGAGCTGGTAAGTCATGTGCATTTTTGGAAATTATTATGTCTTAAAGTGGTTCTCATACAGTCAGTATCATGAAAAATTTAATTAAAAAAAATATGCATGCAACAACCGAGACTCTTAAAGCAAAAAAACAACAAACAATGGGGAAAAGTCGATCAATGTCTTCGTGATTTTATGTACCTACCTACCTATTTATTGTTTAAACATAAATAGCAAATTTTTGTGTTCTAGATGCCTCGAAAGTACATAAAGAAAATTGGACTCAAAGGGAATAAAAATTATGACGAAATTTATTTACAAAGAGCAGTGGAGGCAGTGAAAAAACAACAGATGTCAATGCGGGCCGCTTCTGTGCAGTACGGGGTACCATACTCTACACTTAACGACCATGTTCATGGTAGGGTTACTTTAAAATATGGAAGACCGCAGGCACTAGATAACGATAGTGAGAGGCAGTTGGTTGTGTAGAATGGGAGTTTCCCCTGAAACCCATTAACGTTAGGTATATTGTGAAACAAAGCCTTAATAAACGTGGCCAAACTGAGAAACGGTTTCGAGATAATTTGCCGGGAACTGATTGGTTTGCAGGATTTATGAAACGGAATCCGGATGTTACTGTAAAACTCGCAGAAAACACAAAGCGGGTTAGAGCTTCTTTAAGTTATGAAACAGTTAGAGAGTACTTCGATTATTTAGAAAAAAACTATTAAAGATGTTCCAGCTTCACACATAGTGAACTACGATGAAACTAACTTTGTAGATGACCCTGGCGCCGCCAAAGTTGTTTTAAAAAAGGAAGCAAACATGCGTTTAGAGCTATAGATAGTACAAAAACTAATACAACGGTAATGTTTGCTATTGTTGCTGATGGCACCTTGCTTCCGCCATATGTGGTGTACAAGGCAAAACGCTCCTACGAAGGTTGGATGGAAGGTGGTTTGGCGGGATCAAAGTATAACCATTCACCAAGCGGATGGTTTGACGTAAATATTTTTGAGGACTGGTATTACCGCATTACCCTACCACATTTTAGAACGTTAGATGGCGAAAAAGTGCTCATAGGAGACAATTTAAACAGTCACATAACAGTGTAATAAGAGAATGTGAAAATAACAACATCAAATTTGTTTTACTCCCTCCAAACTCGACCCATCTACTACAACCTTTACATGTGGCTTACTTTCGCCCATTGAAGGCCTCTTGGAAAAAAATTTTGGAGAAGTGGAAAATAAAACACAGAGGCGTGCTACTTAAAACACTTTTTCCAAGGCTTCTTAAGGATACTATTGAAAACGTTGGATTGAGATCGCAAGCAAATTCCATTGCAGGATTTAAAGCATGCGGGATAGTCCTGTTTAACCCCAATGCAGTCCTTAATAATCTTCCACGACACAATCCAGAGAAAGTGGACTCACAAAAAGTTTGGACAGATGTTATTGTGGAGCACCTTAGTGAACTAAAATCTGGACCTTCTCACGCTCCAAAAAGGGGGAAAAAAATCAACGTTGTAGCGGGGAAAAATATAAGCAGCAGCGATCTTAGTATTTCAGAGACAACAAAGGGTAATGCAAAAAAAGTGTTCGCAAATAAAAGAAAAAAACAAATTAGTAGCAGTAGCAGCAACGATGATACGGACGAGATAGACTTGCTGGAAAGTGAGTCGGACCATAAAATTTCGGAAAAAATTAAATCTCCCTCGCCTTTCCCTGACCTTCAAACTGTCAAGAACACATTGAAGTTAGGAAATATGGGCGATTACGAAATTGGCGAATCATCAACCAACCAAGAACAACCAAAGCAAACAACCAGAACAACTGCGGACGCTGCTGCTAACCAAACAGAAAAAAATGTTGCTAAATGATTTTGTCATAACCAAGTTTAAAACAAACAAACGCGACAGATTTTATGTAGGAAAGGTGCAAGAACTTTTGGAATCATCGATAATCATTAGCACTCTTAGAAAAACAAGTAAAAAAGACTGCTGTTTTGTTTTCCCTCAAAATCCTGATTGGGCTGAGGTTACCAAAGATCAAATCGTACAAAAAATAACATTAAAAGCTGTACGCAGAGGAAGCCATTTTTTTACACTACCTGAGGGATTTGACCTAGAATAATTTTTTGAGTTTATTTCATTTTTTGTTTTGTTTTTCTTGAAATATGTTTATTTTTAGAATAAGTCTTAAGCCATAAAATGTTCTTTTATATTTAAAACAAAACTTGTTCCACCTGTAAAAACGTACAGTTCCTATTGTGTATACTTTGAGTTTCTGATGCCCTTTTTTTTAATAAAATTGTTAAATATACTACTATTACATATTCCATATCGACTTTACCTATATCCTAGTGTAACATCGATTTTACGTTGTTTTAAATGGGTGATCGATTTTACCCCAAATCAAGGGGTAAAGTCGATCACCTTTTACCCACAAAAAAAAAGAAAAACGGCAATGCGTCAAAATTACTTCACCGCGGTATCTTGTATCTTAAATATCAAGGATGATATATATTTATTTTTGCACAAAGACTCAAGTAGTTTAGACGCAATAGCGGAAAAACTTCATTTTTTGATTGAATTTGCCCCGGTTGACGGTAACATATTGACCTATGTAGTATGTGTAAGAGCCCTTGAATTTGGTCATAACAATAGTGACTTTTATTAAGTTGTAAGGAACCTTCATCATTAAAATAAATTATATAATTTTTACATTTTTAAAAATTTTTCTGGCAGTTCATCATTACAGTGAGAATAAGGGCATTTGACTTCAATGAGAGCATCGTCACATATAAAACCATAAGGACTGCCCCCCAGAATGTCACTTCCACTTAGCCATATACCAGTAGGAATCACCTTCAAGTTTGTTGCAGTTTCAAAATTAGTAATAGCAACATTCTCATGCGTCTTACCCCACTGAATTGCTTTAACGCCTTCTAAATTATATGTACCTACAATGACAATTTATGTGTATACATATACCAACTAATAAATTAGAAACTTACCAGCAAGACTTTTAAATAATGACTCCGGAAAAAGTTTTCTTCTACATACTGCTAACACACCACTGAAGTTACTAGCAGCTAGTCTGTGTTTTCGGATAACCAACCAGTTGTCATTTAAACTTTGTCCAGTTGTTTGAAGTGCTACATTTGTTATTGCATCATAGTTTAGCATACATTTCTCTTGTATATACTGCTTCTTTTTGTCTGTATTTAAGAAATCTTGAGAAGAAATGATTTCTTGTATAAGGGGCACTGGTAAAAATGCCACTTCTCTACAATTTTCTTGTTGTAAAAGCCAAGAAAACCCAACAATAGAACCCAAATTATTTAATTGGGTACGTACTTCTTTCATTTCATCCTCCGTTACTTTTCTACTTATGACACAATAGGGTTCTTTAAGGTACAAATCATCGCATGTAACAATTTCTTCAGATTTTTTTTTCGTACTGCGCCAAGTACATTGCTTGTCCGTTATTGAAATATTATAAGGTTATTATGAGTTTTCTAGTCTCACTGTTATATTATGCTAATTTCTTCTAGATAGCGGTAAAGTTGCAATAGTATGATAAAAAAAATTTTTTATGGCGCGGAAATTACGTTTTTGAACGTTTTACCTCGTTTAGCTTAGGTTAGTTTAGTTTAGGTTAGCTTTTGTTAATATCTTTGGGCAATTTTTTTATTGTTTTAGTTGATTAATATATATATTTATTTTTTGTGTTTTTCTCTTTTGTGTGTTTACCGCCAAGACAGTGAATTTTCAGTTAATTTGTGATTATCCCCCCCAAGACAGTGACTTTTCAGTGTAATTAGGTTAGGTTTGGTCAGTTCCAACATATTATTTTTGACTTTTCAGTGAATTTGTTTTTCCCGCTAAGACTTTTCATTGTGATGTTTAGTTTAGGTTACGTTATATTAGGTAAAGTCAGTTCTGCGGTAAAATTAGCGTTTTTCCGCGACCTTAAGGAAGTTTTTTAGATGTTTTTTTGGAGTTTTATGGAGTATCAGAACAAAAAAAAAGCAACACAAGGTGAGTCTATACCTTTTCAACTTCAATTTCAGAAAAAGGAACTTCAATTTGGAAAATAATAAATTTAATTTGAGAAAAAGTAATTCCAGTTTAAGAAAAAGTAAGTTTAATTTAGAAAAAAGTAAATTTAATTTGAGAAAAAATAACACCAATTTAACAAAATTTTATTTTAATTTGGGAAAAGGTAACATCAATTTCAGAAAAAGTAAATTCAATAGTTTATATTAAAAACAATATCTAGTATACTATGAATAAAAGTGAACGTCACCACAAATTTTTCATCTGAAAGTCAGCATTATTCGTAAGTAGTTGGCAGTATATCTGTGCTTTAACTAATAAAATTGGAAAATACTGAAAATAATCGTGTAAGAAGACGTTGAGGAAAGTATGGTAAAGCTAGCAATGATGCCCGCCAGCGTGTAATGAACGAGACAGATATGGGTGGAAACTGGAAATTAGTAGCTAGAGCTAATGGGGTTCCATATAAAACTGCCTATAATTGGATAAAGAAAGGAAATCCAAATAGGATGCAGAGGTGGTGAACGTCGCGTTAAAATTACTGAAGAAGTACTAGAGGAGATTCTTTCTTGGCTCGAAGAAAATTGTCAAATGACACTAAAAAGCATTTGTGAACGCCTCAGTCGCGAACATAACATAAACGTTTCCCACCAAACTATTTCGAAACGTTTAGATGGGCGATTATTTACATTTAAAAAAAACCATATCTTACCAGAGGGCGCCAATACTCCAGAAAATAAGGAACTTCGAAGGCACTATGTTGAAACTACACTTCAACACACTGCATTGCAGAAATTAATTTTGTATGTGAATGTGGATGAAACAAATTTTAATTTATTTTGCCGACGAAGTTGTGGAAGGGCGAGAAGAGGAGAACGTGCCGTTGTTAAACTACCTAATTCCAAGGGACCTAATTTACATGTTATTGGATGTATGTCTTATATAAGAATGGAGTTTTTGGAGCGAAAGGGAGGCGCCTTCAAAAAACAAGATTTGCAGTCTTGGATAAAACGATGTTTACGTTTTTGTATACAAAATGGCAATGAATCCAATAACATTGTTGTTGTTTTGGATAACGCACCAGCTCATTCTCAAGTAGAAGCCATTACTGAAGAAGAGGAATTTCAAGGAGTAGTATTTTGGAGATTGGCACTATATAGCCCAATGTCAAGTCAAATATAAAAAGGACTCTGCAACAACATCATAATGAAGTAATGCCGGGTGATCCAAATGGAGTATTGACCCAGACAGAATTTCGTTTGCAATTTATTGAAAGAACTGCAGACAATTCAATGAGGCAAATAACGGGACAAATGTGTTTACAATCATGTAACTATGTTCAGCGATATTACCCATGTGCAATACGAAGGGACGATATTACTGTTTAATATGTTTTTTTTATAAATTTACGTTGTGTTGAAATTTTATTTAGGTTCATTTGTCTAACTAATGTATTCTGAAAATAAATTTACTTATTCTGAAATTGAATTAAATTATACTTAAAATGAATTTATTATTACTGAACTTGATATTACTTTTTCTCAAATTGAAACTACTATTTCGCAAATAAAATTTATATTTTCTGAAATTGTAATTACTTTTTCCCAAATTAAAATTATTATTTCTGAAAGTGAAGTTGAAAAGGTATAGAAAGTTTAGTTTTACCTATTATAACGTGCAAATAAGCACAGCGCTGCAATATGATGGCACTTTATACCCCGAGGACATGAACATTGTGCAGATGTGATAAATCCCAATTCCCACAATGAAATCTTAACAAATATAGAAGGGTCATATTAGGACCTATTGCATATTAGTTTTACCTCTACGTCATACATTTTGTTTTTCATACTGGCGTGAACATTTCCACGAATTAACTGCAATTCAGCATCATACTCCATTTTTTAACATCACCGGATTCAACAGCGTTTTCACCCTTGGCAAATGTTTTGCTGTCTTCATTAAACCAATTCATAATTGCAGCAAGTCGGACTACATGTTTAACAGCCATTTCATATGTTGTATTACCTAAAACTATAGTTTAAAAAGTAAATACAAAATAAGAACATAACCTCAACTTACTTTACATGTACTTCTAGGAGTATGCTTACACCTATTAAGTAAAAACTCCCGATATATAAACTATTTATTGCCTCTTATTTATAGATAATAACACTAAAGCACTTATTTCATTAAATAATATGTAAAAAACTGGCAATAAAATTCCCTTATGCCAATTTACATAAAAGGTACAAATCTTTTAAGCGTCATTTACATTATGACGTCACGCTGGCCACGTCTATTGTTAAATAGCAAAAATTTTAGGCAAATCGGCCCTACCAATATTGTAAAATAAACCTTCAAAGTGAAGTGACTAAATTTTTTACTTTGGTAGTAGTTTTAGTTAATTTCAGTTTAACAGATCACCATTGTGACACGGATTAGGGTAAGTTAGGATTGCTTACCATTCTTTCAAACACCACATTTACGTATACATAAATAAACCACAAAGAGGTATAATAATTCATAACGTAACTAATAAATAATGTAATTATAAAAAAAAAGTTACATACATGTTTACTAACTCATAATAATTACAATTGTTATATATCTATAATAACATTTAAATAGCAAAATTTAACAAGAATGTTAGCAGTGTTAATGACCAGATTCTAGATGCCCAAAAATAAAAAAAAAAATAAATCAAGCAGTAAACTTGGTATATCACACATTGTAATATCGCAGTATACCAAAATGTAAAGCAATATTACAAAGTGTAAGTAGTACTTATCCCTCTTATATATTACATTGCGATTATAATAAATTATTTTACAGTACAAAAACTACGTATATGGGCGAGAATTCTTATTACTATACTTACACGTTAACAGGTTTTACAATGGTACACAAACACCCTTAGATTAGAGATAACAGAAAAACATCACATAGTTGATATAAGAAATAATGAAAATAAAGCGCCTTTTTGAGGAACTTTTAATAAAATATATTTAGTATACGTATTTTTGGCAGTTTTATACATCAGTACTTCATGATGGATTCTAAAAAATTATTTACAAAAATGAGAATACTGAAAATGGGCTATACATCTGTTTAATATCTATGGCAATAATCTAGGATTAAATCGTCCCATGTGTAATAATAATCCTGTAGGATTATGTCTTACAAAATATAAGAATGGCCTATCAAACCTTAATCTAGGTGGATCGGGTAATCTTGCTTGCCTAGGTCTAAATTGTAAAGGTAAGGAAAGGTAAGTCGGATCATAAAGAGGATCGTGGAAAGCTCTTTGGTAGTCTCTTGGTTCATCTGATAAATCACTATTTTCGTAAGGTTTATCGTTACTATAATGGGGAATTTTTCTAATTCTTCTAAATGCTCTATTAGTAGTAGCGGGGTAGATTTCGGAGTGGTGAGTTTCATCTATTTTATTTTCACCACATGTTGCAAAAGTGTTAATTTGGACTATATCTGATAAATATAATTCATGAGCAACTCCATTTAAGCCTTTTAAGTCAGCAGAATTTGCATTAAAAAGGTCTTTCAAGCCCATTCGTTGTAAAGCAGCGGTTGCGTTAATTATGGATTTGTGCGAAAATCTTGGAATTTGTACTTCTAGCCCAGGACGCGGTATTAATGAGCGTAGTAATCGCGACCAGGCGTTTTGCTTAAATGCACTTTCGATTAGACGAGTTTCTAGTCGTACCAGTCCATCTCCTGGAGCTGAGATTCCTTGCTGTCCTGGTATTACAAATATTGTGCTGATCGTATGGTCTTTTTTCCCAATTGCTACTGCCGTTGCATCCAATCCGGGTTCGTAACCTGCTAAAAAACCTGATCTCCACACTACTGCGGGAATTGGAACCAGTTTTCTTTGGCGTATTGAAGGTAGAACCACGAAATGCAATTCACCGTCACGACCATTTGTAGAAGATTCTGAACAGTCAGTCTAAAAGACACGTCATCTGTAGTAATCTTCAAAAGTAAATGTGATACAACTTACCTGGAATAAATTGGCACTAATTGCAGCAAGAGGCGGTCTTAGAAACAAATTATTGTCTTTTAGATATTCTGGTACTTTACCCCAAGTTTGTCTTTTTACAAGTAGATTAGTTCTTCGCCTGATAATGTCATTGATCTCTTTAAAATTAACTTCCTCAACATGTCCATCATAAAACTGTTTAACGCGTTCCTTGTAAAAGCTGAGCAATTTTCCTCTATTTTTGTCACTATATAATTCTTTCACAAACACAGAAGTTGCCACCCCTGATTTTTTAGATACTTCAATAGACTCTACAACGTTTTTAAATATGGCGTGAGGGTTAAACGTAACCATATCATCTAATTTCAGTATTTCATTCATTTCACCTGAAGTTGAACCACGTGCACCTAAAAATACCATCGCCAAAATAGAAGTTGCGGCAAAAGGTGAAATAACGACACTTCTTGCAAAACTTATACCACTTGTAACAGAACTCCAAAAACTAAAAGCTAATTCGTTGCACAGTTCTGTAAATTGAAAAACGTCAGGTTCCAAATCAGATGTACTATCTGCAAGCCCAAATCCTTGGAGAGGTTTCGGTACCAAATCCACCGAGGTGACTGCATTTAATAAAAATTTGTCTTGTTCACTACTTGCTGTTGTTCTATGAGGCGCTAATGTTGAAACAAGAGTCCAAGTTGTATCAGTTTTGGGGGTTGTAGAAACCGTTCGGTTGATTATATGTACCTCAAGTTTATCTACTTTTGCAGAAGGTGGTGTTACAGTTTCAACCGTAACAAATTCAGGTGTTTGTGTAGTACTTGGTGTTTCTGTCTCTACAATTGTAACGTTTTCTATGGTAGCTTCGGTTATGTAATACACTTCTGTGTCGTTTGCTACAGCTTTAGTTGCACAGGTAGCGATAGTTGTTTCAGTGGTACTATAATTGCTATAATCTGCCGATGCCTCTGATACTTGAAGTCCTACTAACTCAAATGAGTCAGTTTTTAAATTTTTATTTGGTATGCTAGTAATAGAGCTAGATATTAATTCAGTTGTGGATAAATATTCACTATTCGAAGTATTGTACACTAATTCAGTAGTAGCTTCGATTGCTGCTTCAGTACTTGGTAACTTCTCAGATGTATTGACAACTTCATCCATGTCTTGTGAAGGTTGAACAGTTTTTCCTTCGTAATTAACTGTAGTATAAAGTGATAAATTATCCAACTCCATTTCTTCATAACGATTTTTATCAGATTCGTCATCAAGATTACTAACGGTCGTGGTTTCTTCTAATTTTAAAGTTGTTGCTTTACTATTGTCAGTTGAAACAAAGTTTTCAATTGTAGTTTGGCTTGGTTCTTGATTAATTATTTGAGAAAGAAGACTATCAAACGCATTATGCACGTTTATATCAATTTCAAATTTTTCGGTAGTTAAATCAGTGTAAGTTGTTACATCAGAAGATAAAGTTGTGCTTGGTTCTAAAATTAGATTATCTGCAGTTTTTGTTGTTGTAGTATCAGATAATTCCGTTGTTTTACTTTCGCTAATTGTTGTAGTATCTATCACACTAAAAGTGGTGCTTACATTGTCTAATTCGGATACAGTACTACTAGTAACTGGATAATTTGTTTCAGCTTCTTCATTACTTAAAAAGCCAGATGTGGTTGGTTCGGTAAAATCATCCGCATTGGTGTTCGTATCAGCGAAGGATGGATCACTTGTAGTAGGACTTTCTGTGCTTATTCCAATATCTAGAGTAGATAATTGTTGTTCAGTTGTTACTTCTTTTTCAGTAGTGGTACTAGATTTAATATCTATTGTAGATCTGAATTCAGATTCGGTTGCACTTTCAGTGTTAATTAAACTTGTTGAACCTATTTCCGGAATTACCGTAGTTGTTTCGACAAAGCTTTCAGTGTAAACTTCTGTTGTAGATAGCAGATTATCGTTATCTAACGAGGTAAGCGTCGCTACATCCTTGTTTGTTGTTAAAACATCTGCTGTAGTGGCGGACGTTGCAATATCTTTACTAGTACTGGTTGTAGAACCCTCATCATATGTTGGTTCTGTTGTAAAAACGTCTCCCACAGTAGAATCATCATTTGAAATTATGTTTTCGGTAGTAGTTAATTCCGTAAGTAAACTAAAGGTAGTCAATTTTGAAGTATCTTCAGTTGTAGTTTCTGGTTTTTCTTTTCCAGAATACACATCTTCTTCAGTAGTTGTTGCAAAAGTTAATGGTAGGGGACGGTAACTGCTTTCTGATGTTTTTAATTTTTCTGTAGCTTCACCAATTAGGAAAAATGTACTTAATTTTTCAGGTATGTGTGTGGTTTGAGGAACCGTTGAAGGTGCAGCTGAGGAAGTTATTTTAATCGAACTGGGTGAGGACTTAAATGTGGTAGTTGGAAAAGTTGTTTTAGTTGAGGAGGGAGAAGATGTGAGTGATGCAGTTGTAGAAGTTATTTTAGTTGAGGTAGGGGAAGTTGTGGGAGGTGTAGTTAAAGAAGTGTTTTCAATTGAACTTGATGACGCTATTTTAATTAAATTTGGGGCAGATGTAGGTGGTGTAGTTGAGGAAGTTGTTTTAATTGAATAGGGGGATGATGTATGTAGTGCAGTTGAAGAAGTCGTTCTAATTGTATAGGGGGAAGATGTATGTAGTATAGTTGAGGAAGTCGTCCTAATTGAATAGGGGGAAGATGTATGTGGTTTAGTCGAAGAAGTAATTTTAATTGAACTGGGAACAGATGTATGTGGTGTAGTTGAGGAAGTTGTTCTAATTGAATAGGGGGAAAATGTATGAGATGTGGTTGAGGAAGTCGTCCTAATTGAATAGGGGGAAGACGTATGTGGTTTAGTCGAAGAAGTCATTTTAATTGAACCGGGAACAGATGTATGTGGTGTAGTTGAGGAAGTTGTTCTAATTGAATAGGGGGAAGATGTATGAGGTGTGGTTGAGGAAGTCGTCCTAATTGAATAGGGAGAAGATGTATGTGGTTTAGTCGAAGAAGTCATTTTTATTGAACTGGGAACAGATGTATGTGGTGTAGTTGAGGAAGTTGTTCTAATTGAATAGGGAGAGGAGGTATGTGGTTTAGTTGAAGAAGTCATTTTAATTGAACTGGGAACCGTCGTATGTTGAGTAGTTGAGGTAGTCGTTCTAATTGGATAGGGGGAGGGTGTATGTGGTTTAGTTAATGAAGTCATTTTAATAGAACTGGGAACCGACATATCTGGTGTAGTTGAGGAAGTCGTTCTAATTGAATAGGGGGAAGATGTGTATGGTTTGATTGAGGAAGTCATTTTAATTGAACTGGGCATTGAAGTAACAGTTGAAGTTGTTATTTTCTTAGTCGATGTTCTGATTAGTGACGCATTTGTGGTACTTATAATTGGACTTTCGGTTTTTACAGAAGCAGTCGTTGTGGTTGGTGCAACACTAGATTTTTGTGTTGTACTAATTTCCGTGGTAGTTATTGGTGCGTTCGTTGTACTTTTCACTGATGTTTCAGATATTAAATCAGGAACTAAATGATCAGAATTACCAAAAATAGCAGGTAAAATTAAATTCCAAGTAGATGTTACATCTGGCCTATCAAATTCCGGTTTATAACCAGATGCTGGTTTGTGAGCCTCCATTTCTTCTTTTAGTACGTTTTGTACATTACTAATTACATCATCCACCCGTTGTTCCGGAAGATTAATTAATGATTGAGAATTGTAATTTGCAGAATCGCCATCTCCACTAGCTATAATTCCTTGAATTTCATCTAAAGTCATTAATCTTCTTACAAGATCTCCACTATCATCGAACGTGTAAAATTCGTATCGATCAGGATTTAAAAGATTTATAGGACTTGCCAGTTGAGTTGCTGTTAATGGTTTTGTCATTGGTTTCCCGACTGCATCAGAGAAGTATGTTTGGGAGCCATTACCAACATCCATTATAACGGACACTGATGTAACGACACTGCAACAAAAGATATTATTACATATTCATCTTTTTCATTTCACTTCTTAATTTAATTGAAATACTGTTAGCTTTGTATTAATAGATACCTTCCTAATAGCAATCGCATCAACTTATAGGCTACATTAAAGAATACTATGTACTCTTTGGTTGTACATTGACGTAAGTACATTTTCAGTTTGAATGTGAATGACTGTTAAAAGTTCAATATAGCTCACATTTTAGCACAACCCTGTAGATAAGTATTGCACAATTAAAATTGCGAATAGTATTTTACATACAACCTTTAAATGCATGGAATGGAATGGAATCTGCAACGTTATCCTTTTATAGTATATACATAGGGTGTCATAGATGGCGTTCCAGCTACAGGTAGGTACACTTCTCTTGGCGAGCATAAAAAACAAAGATGAACAAAAAAGGTGAGCGGAAACTTAGTAATCATTTAAGAGGGGTCAAAAGTTAAGGTTTTTAACACGAATTTCTGCAAAGAAGAGGGTAGAATGTGGTATGAAATATAAATCTTACAGTAAGCAGCTTGAAACAAAAATGGCGTTACTTTTTGGTTTATTTTGTGTTAGTTGTATATATCTACTAAACATCTTTAAAGCAACGAATCATCGTATCTTGAAAAAATTATGGACTATCTTAAGGTAGAGTAAATGTCTCTGGTTTCTTTGATACAAATGGACTTCGTTGGTATACTTCCTTGGATTCAAAAATTTGTGATGAAATGAACCTTTTGTTCTTGATAATTTGACTGGTGATATGTACTTTGGCAGTAATGAAAGGTAATTAATGTGACGTTAATGTTTCTGCAAATTCATTTTAAGACCTACGACGATGAAGTGAAATTACTCCAGCAATGCTCCAGTACGTGCGAGATCTTTATTATGTAAGTTAATATGTAGTTAACGTTTTAAGAAATAGTTACGATACTTAATATAACGAAGATATAACACTTAGTGTTTAATAAGGACGAGAAAAAAATACTAAGCATAGACCACTGACAATAACGATTTATTTCATTTTAATTCAATTACGTTAAACTTGGTGCATCCTAATCACGTTTTACAGATCGTAACTTTTTATATCAAACAGGTCTGTATTTTTGAATATAAATGAATTAAAAATAATAATTAGATAGCACGTACTAAATATCATTATATTATGTTAATGTGGACATGACCTACATCGTTAGTTTCACAATTAATTATTTTTTTAGTTGCTATTAAAAAAATGCAGAATAATTTTTAAAAATTCCAAATTCATTCATTTTTGCATAATAGGCAACTTGTCCCAAAATTAAATAGTAAAAAAAACGTAAAACCCCAGGTGACACAACATTAAAACAATATGTAATAATAATAAAAACAAAACAAACAATTTTTTCTGTAATGGATATAAAAACAATGGAAAAATGTAACCTAACAACAGATAAAACTGCAATAAACCAGACGGGAACGGTTAAGGCTGTTGCCTGAAAATGTGTAAATCGTACGGTGTGACATGAGACACGTTTTCAAATGCTCTACGAAAGGCGATAACTTGGAGTTTTAGTTACAAAAAACTTTTGTTTTTGAGGGAACTGTACTCTTGTGAAGAATAGTTCTTTTGTTACCAGAGTAGCCGGTTATTAGCACACAATTGCAATTGTATGCAACCCCTAACATTTCGTAAAGATTGAGATTAGTATGGGAAAATTTGCAAATGTTTCGTATTTAGTCTTAAAACCAAATATAGAAATAGATTACCTACTTAATAATAATTAGTCCGAAACCAAGTCTCTAAATTAATTAACACATTAAACGTTAAACACTGATAAGGCATTGGATAAGGGAATACAAATGATTAACCCGTAAAATGTTTTTTAATGAGTTGCGAAAGAAAAGTATAATTCTCATATATTTTGAGTTTGACATAAAGTTGTTTTCATGATAAACAAACTAGAAAGATTTAGAAGATTGAGTGCCATTGACAGCAAATTTATTTTATTATTTCTCAATTAAAAATATGACAAATATCAGCAGATGATAACGTATTTTTTATTATAGTGGACACTTGGAATAGAAAAGTTGCAATCAATTTGAATAATAATTTGATTTCCGACAAATATAATTGGTCAATACTCAATTGGCAAAGTATTTAAAACTAGCATCGTCCGTTAATTTAATTTATTGATTACTTTATATTGTAAACGTTGTACTCTATATAATATACGCCTTTGTGAATGAATTTTGTTTAAAAGAAAACACATGTCAATCTCAGAGATATTTTTTTGCCCTCCACGACTAACATTACATATAAATGTGACTATTCAACTCACCACCTCCATGTCAACTATCAACCAATTACAATTTACCATTTTTTATATTTGATCCAATCAGAACACAATTATGCGACAACCCCGCTAGCGAAATATTCCCGAAAATGTTTTTCTTTTCCTGTGAAATTTAATTTCCTTCCGGTAAAATGTCAAATTGACATAAACTTTGGCGTTTACTTTGTTCGTCAAAGTAATGCAGACTCCGACTACGATCGAAACCACTATATAACCTGCAACTTGTTCTAAATTAAAACTAATTAATTAATTCATGACTCAATTTTGTTCGTTGAATAGTCTTCTAAATACTAGTCGTGGCCAACGAATGCATAAATTTTTGTCAAAGTGCTTAATCGTGTTTATTGCATATCGAAACAATAAACACTCATACACTTTGGCAAAAATTTTCAGCAATTCATCGGCCACTTGAGGTATTGTATATGATAATTTTGTAGTAGACGTATATTGTAAAATCATTCTGTCATCATCAATCATTGGAGAAGAACCCGTATTTTAAAGAGAGAAACAGTGACATTTGTGTAAGTCCATAACCGTCCTTCCGCCCGAAATAACTTTGTTTTGGCAACATCTTCAACTGCCCTTCAAACCCTGAAGTTATCCTCGACTGACGGACCTGGAGCATTCCGTTTGGAAACGGTATAAGTTTAGTATTGGCTCAAACATAATATAGACTATGGTATATCTTTGGGAGGCACCTTTAACCCGTATCAACCCCTGGAATCGTTAGACCGTTAAGCTTATTCCGCCCAGGGGTTGAAATCCCGCACCGTAAATTAATAAAAATAGTATAAGATAACTGTATTTAAGTTACATAAAACGTTTCCAAACTTAATCTGTGTCTTAATTTGTATACAAGTGAAAGCTGACTGCAAGCCTTACTTGAAACCTGAAAACGGCCTTACACTCGGTATATTTTATTTTCTGTAGTATTTTCAGTGTAGCATTATTAGTGAACGATTAAAAATTGGCGCTTGCAAACTGTAATGTTAATGTATAATTTATAATATTTAAAATATTAATTCTTATATGTGCATGTCCTGTGTTCAATCAATTATGACGAATAAATAAATGTCATTCTGGCATAAAATATAAACGTATAAAAAAGAGGTTGCATAGTTATCCTAAAAAAATTTAATTAGAATTATTTCATTTCTTTTAATTTCCACTTTCGATATTCATGAATTATTTTGTTTAAAAAAGGATGTATTAATAGACGTCATTAATACACTCCTTTTCATTAAGTAACTGTTTTTGGGATTTTCATGTTTTGATATTTTGATATAGACTACCAGTTATACTTATACAAATAAAAAAACAATGACGACTAACATCATACATTTTAATAATCCATAATTATTTTTGGTTATTTATAATAATATTATTAATATTACAATTGTTCAAATTTAAGAACGGAACAGATACAGTGTTTATGTTGTGAACGTCAGGATTTATATTTAGGTTTAAATCATTTTGGATGTTTTCGAAATTGTTTGGGGTTATGTTAATGTTTGCTGGGGGTTTGGAAGAAGAGGCTGTCTAGTTTGTGCAAAATAATTGTTTTTTTTATGATTGTGGACCTGAACAGGCTAAATAAGGCCTATCGTGCTAAAGCACTCAGGAACACTTAGGAGGATGGATAGAGGGACAATGAATTGCCAATAGATGCCTATGAACAGCTACCTTAAATTTTCTCGTATCATAAGTGAGAGGAAAACAGGAACTAGGGAGATCATTCCAGAGTTTAGAAGCCGTATAGAAAAATGTGGATTGCGCCCGTTTGGTACGACAAGTGGAGATTTGAACTGCATACTGATGATGTGAATGAGCGAACCGAGTGTTTCTCGCAAAGATAGCCGGAGATGGTATCAAAGAATGTATTTCACCAGCACAATAGCAGTTGTAATAACGATAATACAGAAAGAACTGAAACCATCCTTCTATGCTCAAGGGACTGTATGTGAGAAGTTAAGGACGGGTCATTTATAAGCCTAATCGCTCTCTTTTGAATACGATCAACGATATCGAGAGCGTATTGGGGAGCACTAACCCAAAGGTGAGAATTATATTCCAGATGAGGCCGAATTTTGGCCTTATACAGCAGAAGGAGTTGTCGAGAGGTAAAGTACTGCTTAGATCTGTACAAAAAGCCTATTTTACGAGCAGCTGTTTTGGTAGCTGACAGAAGATGGTCAACCCATGAGAGATTTGAAGATCAGTCATACCCAACAGAGTAATAGAGTCTGAAAACTTAAGAACTGAGCCATTCATACTTACAACAGGAAATGATCGATCTTTTTTGGCGGACATAAGGCAACACTGAGTTTTGTTAGCATTACATTTAACTAGATTATTGCTTCCCCATTCGAGAATACGTTGAATGTCTTTGTTGATTGAATTTGCCATTTCAGCTTTAATTTCTTGATTTGACATAGAAGGTGGATTATCACTATGAGTAGACTGAGATGAACTACAGTGAAGAGTGCTATCGTCAGCAAAGCAATGGATGGGGTTAGTTGTTGAAGAAATATGGTCGTTTATGTACAGCAGAAAAAGTGTAGGCGCTATAACGGATCCCTGCGGTACGCCCGCGTTAATGCTAACTTCTTTTGAAAAAAAGCCATCAACTACGACACATATTCGTCTTTTATCAAGGAAACTAGAAACCCAGTTGATGAGCGTATCATTTAACCCAAACGAGGTGAGTTTGGCAAGTAAACACTTATGCCAAACTTGGTCAAATGCCTTTGAGATATCTAAAGCGACTACAACTGTTTCACCGGACTGCTCTACTGTATTGTTCCAAACTTGGGTCGCCTGTTGAACGACTTTGCCTAAGTTTACAAGTGTTTTCTTTGTTTTGGATTTAATCCTCAATGTATGCCGCAACACTGTTTGATTTCCAGCCCCCATGTCTCTTTATTGCTAGAAAATCTGCCCCTGAATCCGACAATATTGAGGCAGAAGATCTGCGGAAGCAATGTCCTGTATATAGCTGTGGCTGATCCAGTTTTAGAAATTGTGCAACTGTACATGGTATTTTGACAAATGTGTTGATGCCCACAGGGTTTGTAGTGTACAAAGAATCGTGTGTGTTTTGAATGCTGTGGTCTCAGTGTTACATATTGTCTGATTAATTTTAAGAATGTATTTTGATCATTATCCACAACCGTAAAAATTCTTTTCTCCTTTGTTTTTGTTTTTGATTCTGGGATAGTGATTAGAAATTTAGATTTTAGGTCTTCAACATTACGGGTTTGCAACTCCAGAAGTTCATGCTTCCTTAACGCTCCAGCTATTCCAAAAATTAGTGCGACCTACAGAATAGTTTGCTATTACAACTTTAAATTTAAACCATTTGCTTACCTTGGTCATTAAGAACAAATTATTAGGAGCGTCAAGAATGAATTTTAGCACTTGTTCTTTTTCTAAAACTTTAGATTTTTTGGGGACATGTCCTTCAGTTTGTCTTTTAAGGTACATAATCAATTTGTTAAATTTTCCAATGTCAATATTTTTCTTCACATTAAGAATTGATTTTAACATTGAGAATTTTGGCCAGAGGCTCGCTATGAAGCCTTTTTGAGCAATGTTTGAAAAGTATGCCAGGAAGACAGGCTCCGTATAATTGGTTATATGTTGTTCGGTACACCAGGTATCAAATTCATTATAAGCTTTTCGTAAAGATCTCGACTTTTAGTTGGCAACAAAGTCAAACATGCATTGTTTGCACTTGTCACCACTGCAGCAAGTAATACATCAGGGTTTTCTAGCTCCATAATTGCTCAATTACCAACAATTACGAATTGGCGACTTCCGGTACAACCGGAAATAACATGACCTTGAAAATATTTTAGAATGAAAGAGAATCTTAAATAACCCGTAAGTCCAAAAATTCAGATTTCTAAATTGTTTCTAACCACATAAACTTCTAACGAACGCCTACCGTGGAAAACCCTATATATATATATATATATATATATATATATATATATATATATATACATGTTAGTACTAGAATAAAGACGCATCTTTCCTATTCTAAGTATTTTTCTGATGCTAAAGGATTTTTCTTTGTTCTCTTGAGATAGAATCCATTGATTTATTTTATATAGCAGTTTTATTTTAATTAAAAAATGATTATTCATATTTTAATAGATTTCGATTTTATTTTAGAGCTGATGTGCACTCCACTGACATATAGTTTTCTTACATTTATAATTGTTTACTAATGTTTATAGGGGGGTTTGATTGAAAATAAATATTTCATTTTCTATTATTTTCGTTCTTTATCGAACCCTATAGACTTTAACCATACCCGCCCTGGAAATAGGTAATTTACAAATTATTAGGCTTATTAGAGTATGAATTTGTGACTTTATTTAAAATATTAGCAAACAAAATGTCTCCCCACCCGGCGAAAGATTAGCTGAAAATCATTCCCCACAGAAAGGGTTACTATTCATATTTGCATTTAGCAATTATAATTGTATGAGGTACGTGATGGATGTGTGTGCAACCTTAGCGATATGCAAAAATAGTAACTTGGTATGTTAATTTAATATATATATATATATATATATATATATATATATATATATATATATATATATATATACAAGCTGTAACAAATTCGTTTCAGTATAGGGATCTCGGGAACGGTAAGAGATAGAGAGACGGTTAAATTATTTTGTACGGTTCCGGATATATCCGATAAAAACCGAAATTCTGTGATTTCGTTTTTATTTTTTTCTGGCCTTATTAGTAAAGATACTTGAAAACTAATAAAACATTCTTAGAGCCATTTTTAATGGTCTCAAACATGATATTTTTTATTTGCTTCTACAACGTTTCGTCCTCACGCAACCATCACCAGCTTTATTTTCTTAAATACGACGAAAATGGAGTTAGTTACCTTATTAAATTCTGAATGCAATGGTATATCACATTTCATGTCTTTTAACGGTTTGAACCTTAAAAACCACCCTCAATTAAATTCTGTTTGATACGATCCTGTGCTATCTTCAGCTTGTAATTACTTACATAAACTGAACTAGAAGAGTATTAAATAACAGAATATGAACTACTAAAATATTGCACTTTACTATTTATTATGATAAAATACATAATAACTAGACACTAAGGAAAAATAACTAATATCCACATAATAATAATAACCCCTAACAGAAATAGCTAAGAATTAAATTATGAAAAAATACATAATTTTAGTTTAGAATGTCCAATTTACAAATGTTCGAACAGATTTCCATTTACACCCCTACACAACTCTATTATTTTACATATATTTTGTACTGCCCTTTGAATATCACGCCTTCGTAAAGAATTAAACCAATTTATAATATTTTCTCGTAATTCCGCAATATCATTTGGAACGGTTTTGTATATTTTGTTTTTTAAGTGACCCCACAGGTAATAGTCCAATGGTGAAAGATCCTGTGACCTCGCTGGCCACTCCACGATTACCAATCCATTTTCCAGGGAATTGCCTATGTAGAAACTCTCTTACATCTCGAGTAATATGAGGCGGCGCTCCATCTTGCTGAAACCATAAGTTTTCGATTCTGTTCAATGGTAATTCATCTAAGTAATCTAAAAATATTGTCCTAAGAAATTCAAGATAACCTACTCCATTTAAGGTTTCTTCATAAATTAAAGGTCAAAGAATTCTATCACCATTGATGCCAGTCCATACGTTGAGACCAAACCGTACTTGAGTTCGAATTGGCCGATTAATTCGTGGATTTTCCACTGCCCAAATCTGTTCGGTATTTCTATTAAAAATTCCACAATTGGTAAATTTAGTTTCATCACTCCAAATTATTTCATTTAAAAAATTGTTATTCGTTTCAATTTGCTGCCTTAGCCAGTTACAGAACTGTAAACGTCTTTCTTGATCACCTTGTCGTAAACAATGAGAGATATGTATTTTATAGGGTTTTATGTTATTATTTTTTAATATTCGCCAGACTTTCATATGTGATACATTTGGTAAATTAGTGTTATTAGCCAATTCTCTGGTCGATTTGAACGGGTCATTATTTATCTAAAATGAGAAACATACATGTAATATAAAAAAAATATATGTGATATTACCATCATATCACATTTTACTTTATAAAATCTGTATGAGCTGGGTCCTTTGAGCAAACCTGTATTACCTAGCTCTACGCAGATACATAATATGTAAAATCTATAATTCTGATTCATAATAGCATCATTTTCATCTTGCGTAATTTTACTGCCATATGATTTCCTAGCTTTCTCAACTGAACCAAATTCCGCAATATTTTTATCTAATTTTTAAAATAGGGATCGGTGGGGCTGTATTCTTTCAGGATATTCCTCTACATACATATCACTAGCTGTCTGTGAATTTCTATTACATTTATAATAACATTTCAGCATATCTCGTCTTTCAATAAACATTTTTAAATAAAAATTATACCAAAGTCTTTTGAAAATAATTCACACTCAAACCAAATGTCACAATTAATAGTAATTGTTTTTAAAAATTTAGAATATCCATAGCCGCCTGGAACAACTTATGTTACTAACAGTGCAAAATATGTATTCGTAGAAGAATAATCAAATTTATGTATCAATGTAAACGAAAATTTGTTCACTTCTAAATTGCACACTCTAAATTATATTAATTTATTTTTTCATTATTTAATATTTAGTTCTTTCTGTTCGGGAATATTATTTTATTGTTTGTTATTTATCATTATTATCTAGCCGTATTATTATCCATAATATTATTGTAATAAATAAGTATAGTATTTTGGTATTTCATATTCTACTCATTAATACTCATTTAGTTTAATTTGTAGAATAATTATGAGTTAAAGATATCACAGGACCGTATCAAAAAATTATAATTCTTGAACCTGGATTTTTAAGGTTCAAAACGTTGAACAAATATAACGTGTATATCCTTAGCATTCAGAATTGAATAAGGTAATAACTAGAGGAAAATATTCATTTTCGTCGTATTTAAGAAAATAAAGTTGTGATGGTGATGACTGAGATTTATTCGAAACTATTGTAAACGCTAAATAAAATACATTACACATAAAAGTTAAAGTTTATTGAAATTCTTATATAATTCGAGACAATATTAACGATAATGCAATTATGATTTTATCAATCCGAAAGCAATATTTTACTTTATATACTGCAAGTTGAACTAAAACTATCTTTCCATAGAACACTGAAAGCGAATTTACGCGTATTTATCATATATAAACATGAAATAGAAAGAACTTAAATTTTAACTTTTTACAGAGATAATTATATGCACAAATGTTTATAGCAATATTCACATTTAAAGAATATCCAAGAATTCATCTCATTAACAATTCTTAAATCACTGAACATGTAGAAGCAAATTTGTTAAGTTATAAATATTTCAATGAGATAGCTTCAATGTTTTCATTTTATGATAATTTTATTTTGATCGTTCTTTGTTATTAAATTGTTTTCTTTTCTGATCATTAAGAAGAATTGCCGATATTCATTATTATTATGGTGTTGCCCAAGGGAATGCGAGTGAGGCTGCTAGACTGTATGCAGCTGCATAATAATAATGACTATCGGCATATTCTTCATTTGAAAACATGACTCAGGAAGGAAAACACGAACACGAACAAGAACAATAATAATAACAGGAACAAGAACGACTCAAAAACTAAATTACAATATCACTACAACAGAAAGAACTCGTAGTGAAATCAGCAAAACTGTAATAGCAAACAAATTTTGACAACTAACTTATTAATGTCAAGTCGTTGCTACGGTGACGAAAAGATATCAGTAGAGGAGACGTATTTCTTGCCGTAAATGTACAGATTGATTGAAAAGTGAGGGACAAATCGTCAATTCTCATCTACTCTATCATATTTTTGAAGGTAATTTTATGCTCTAAAAGTTTTTCCTGAGGCGTATTCCTGTAACAATTCAATAATTAGTACGTCAACCATAAGTTTTTTTTCATATCGTTGTGAAGCTTATGAAAAAAGGAAGTTTTTCCTTTATCGGCCATGTATCAAATCCATCTCTATTGGAAAAATATTCCTCTTGGAAATTTGTCTTGGGATTTGAAAAAAAAATCATTTCTGAATTCATTATGTCATTAAAAATGTTGAATGATGAGTTTGTCTCGAATGAATTCAATATTCTTTAAGACAATTTCATCTTCTACAGATTTCTCCTAATGTGTTTTCTTGTAACTCTTCTAGTTTGGAAGATACAGCGTGATTTAAAAAATAAGTCCACGAAATAAAAAAAATTAAAAAAAAGTTAACATCTTGGAAACCATCAACAATAGACACACCCTGTATTAACAATTTTTTGTTCCTTTTGGCCAGAGAAATCAGCTGTTTTCGTTTTGGCCATCGAGTTTGGGTCACCCTGTATATATATATATATATATATATATATATATATATATATATATATTAAAAGAATGCATACGCGATGAGATATAAATCGAATGGTATGTACCCTATCTCTCGTTGGCGCCGTTGGCTACCAAATGACACGAGGCCCTGGGCTCGAATCTCATTCAAGGGAAAATCTATTTATGTTTGTATTAAAATATTATATTTTATTATTTATAACAATGAATGTGAATTCACTATTACATTTCTTAGTTTACTATTAATATTTGCATTTAGCAATTATAATTATAGAAGTTACGTGATTTGTGTCCAACCGTAGCTATATGCGGGGCACGTGAATATCCACAAATAGTAACTGTAAATGTAAGAAATGAAGATTTAGTTACATCGAACCGATTTACACTGGCAGTCATAGCCCCCCCCCCCCAAATTATTGGCATAATTGACTGGTTCAGGGTTAATCAAAT
Organism: Vesta saturnalis; assembly: GCA_036346205.1. NCBI lineage: Eukaryota > Metazoa > Arthropoda > Insecta > Coleoptera > Lampyridae > Vesta > Vesta saturnalis. The sequence goes on along the minus strand of JARFJB010000994.1, from coordinate 246,604 downwards.
TCCAAATTTATTTGAAAGGTTGAGTAATATGGGAGCTCCCTTAAGAGGTTATGGAGAAGCATCCTAAACTTAATTTCCAAAAACGGCAATTCTACTCGGTTGGTTTATCTTTAAAAAAGGTGGATTAAGTGTAAAAAAACGATAAAATGCAGTCAACCTGCAAATCTCTTGGCTAGACCTATCTACCTAGAAAGTAGTAGTTTAAATGTAATATTACTGTTGAAAACGCAACATGGAGTTTTTTACGAAAACAGTATTTTATAGTCTAAAAAGTATAACTAGCTATTGCCCGCGGCTTCGTACGAAAAGTGAATGTCTTTTTTTCTTAACGAAGCTTTAAGAGCATCCATTAATTAAAACAAGAAAAATGTTTGAAAATGTAAATTTTTACGATGATTACACGTGATTAAGATACTTGAAAACGATAAGAGATACGAAGGCGGTTAAATTAAAGAAAAGTTGTATAATTTAGGACATGTTCACATGTAGTTTGCAAAAGTTCATTATTGTTTATCGTTTCGAAGATTTAAAACAAAATGCGTTTTTATTTTTTCGTAATGCCTTCATTTATTTTAAAACATTTTTAAAAGCAAAAGTACTTCTTCATTGTCACTTTTTGAATTCTATTAGATGGCGTTTTCAAATTTTTTATTCGATGTTTCGTCTCCGAGAAACCGTCGTTAATTTTATTTTTTTATATCGCCGCAACCAACGAAATACCCCGTATTCGATAGTATTTTTTCTTACAAATTTAACCATGTATTACACATTATGGTTTTGAACACGGATTTTCATTTTTACATTTTTCATACGATATCAGTTAATATTAGAAGGCTTTGATAAAATAACACTTGTTTAACATTGTGTTGAAAACTGTTTAACTTGATTGGGTTGCATTGAGATTGGTTGTTATTTGAATTGTATGTATTTTAAGTTGTTTTTATTACCATTATTTCGTGGGATGTTTTTTTGGTTTTGTTTAGTTAATATATAATTATAATTAATCAATAAGTGTATCTATGAAAAGACGACATTTTACAAACGAAGAAAAGTTCGAGATGTTGGCACGCTACATCTTGTCCCATACAAATTGTGTAGTTACTGAGACGATGTATTCGGATAAATATCCTGAACGAAGGTAACCTGGTAAATCCATTTTTAGACGTTTGGAATCTAATTTAAAAGAATTTGGTTCAAGACATCGACATAGATTTGGATTTAATATGTGAATGGGTATTTTGAGACGAATAGTAATACGACCTTTTATTTACCACAACAATTTAAATGCCGAACGATATCTGAACTTGCTAAGGACTCATTTGGAAAATGCCTGGGATGAATTACCTCTAGCACTTGTTAACAATTGTTGGTTTAAACAAGATGGTGCCCCAGCAGATAACTCAGGAAATGTACAGGATTATCCGTCATTGTGGTTTACAGGAAAATGGATTGGAACTTACAGTGCAGTAGCTTGACCAGCCCGATCATCCCATTTAAATCCGTTGGATTTTTTTCTGTGGGTTACTTGAAAAACCAAGTATATGATGAGAGTTTTGAAAATGAAGAGCAGTTGTTAGTATCGGTTATGGCAGCAGTTAGTACAGTTTCTCCAGAAATGCTAGACTGTGGTTTAAATTCTTCAGTAAAGAAAGCTTACCAGTGCCTAGAAAATAACGGCAACCTATTTGAACAGTTATTGTAATTATTTAACTTTAATTAAATAGGTTTAAAAGATTGGAGTTGTTAAATTTGTACATAAAAAAATATTATCAAATACTAATGTTAATCCGAATTTTTCTTAAAAATTAGGTTCAAAACCATAATGTGTAATACATGGTTAAATTCGTAATAAAAATACCATCGAATACGGGGTGTTTCGTTGGTTGCGGCGATATAAAAAAATAAAGTTGATGATGGTTTCTCGGAGACGAAACGTCGAATAAAAAATTCAAAAACGCCATCTAATAAAATCCAAAAAGTTTTTAAAAATATTTTAAAATGAGGGCGATAAAAATCGTATTTTGATTTAAATCTCGGAAACGATAAACAATAATGAACTTTTGCAAACTACATGTGAACATGCCCTAAATTATACAACTTTTCTCCGATTTAACGGCCTTCGTAACTTCTTTTAAGCTAGCAAGATCGAATGAGCAGAATCAAGCGAAACCTATCGGAATATTTAGTGTCATTAACAAAAATTTTGTATCCCATGCCGTTTTTAAAAACCCGTGGCGCTGCCTCATTAAGACAAGCTAGCAGGATCACAATAAAAAATAACGATAAAAAGAATATTAAGAGCAGCAACAGAAAGAACTGAATTTGTACTAATTAGTAGCATAAAAATAAATTAAATATTTTCATTTATTCCGTGAAAAACAACCCCCAATTGATTTTGGACATATTAGGCTCAAGAGTAAACTACTCCTTCCTTTCAGCAGAATCAATCGCTACTTGCCCTTGCGACGCGGCGTAATATTTACCGACAAAATATAAAGTTTTTGATTTTGTACCCCCGCCGTTACTTCGAAAACTACCCCGACCCCTATTAGGCTCAAGAGTAAACTACTCTTTTTTTATTGAAATCTGAATATTTACATTTTGACGGTATACATATATTATTTCGTGTCGTGTATGTATAAAAGGATTCTGCCGATAAAAATAAGTACTTTACTCTTGAGCCTTGGGTCGGGGATAGTTTCCGAAGGAACGGCAGAGGTACAAAATCATTTTATTTATACAAGGTGTCCACAAACTCTTTTCACAAAAGAAAACTACAGATTCTAGAGCTGAATATGATTTTTTAGTTGTACTCATAAGCGGCTCGTTAGGGCGGGGCATTGAACATTCTTATTCATAAGTTTTTTGTTTCCCAAAATTTCGCAATTTTAACATAAAATTTAAAAAAATTTCGATTTTTTCATAAAAGAATGATACTCTTGTCTGAAGCTGCTACGACGCACCGTTTTCGAAATAAATCGATTTGAACTTTTCATGTGTTAATAATACTCTTATAAAATTAACTAACGAATTCATTTACAATTATGAAAGATGGCTATGGAAAATAAACAAAATAACAATTGCGTGAACGTCAAACTGCTCTCATGTAAGAAATAAACTCTGGTAAAAAATAATGGTTTTTAAAACAAAAAAATGTTGCTGATACAATTAATAATAAAAAAAAACTCAAAATGACAACTGAAAGCATGAAACACAAAACTTAATCTACAAAAGATGCTCCACATGACAACCATCCGTTTCTATTCACAAATTTATTCGTTTATGTAAAGATTGCCGAATTCTTGCAAAAATTCCCCTATTGTTCCTAAATTCGTCGCAGGCATCCTGAATTCTTCTCCAAAGCTGATCGTGTGTTTCTATTGGTTGGGAATAAACCATTGATTTTAGATATCCCCAAACACAAAAATCACAAGGATTTAAATCTGGATACCTTGCTGGCCAAGCAACCGGACCGCCTCTTCCGATCCATCGCTCTCGGCAATTGTTATCTAAAAAAGTACGAACAGTTCTGTTATAGTGAGCCGGACAACCATCATGTGACAACCACAAGTTCCGCCGAATATTCAGATTAATATCATCTAATAAATCCGGTAAAGTATTTTGTAGAAAGTTGAGATATTCTTCGCCGTTTAAACGCTTAGGCAATTCTACAGGTCCAAGTAAATTATCACCAAGAACACCTATTCATACATTATTGCTAAACCTTTCCTAATGTTTTCTTTCCCTTATCACATGAGGGTTTTCATCAACATAGAGCATATATATATATATATATATATATATATATATATATATATATATATATATATATATATACAACGTGAACCAAAAAAACGCACCCGTGCTTCAAGTGTAGGTATATTCTACACATAAATTGAAGACGAAAAGTCAGATAAATTTTTTCTCTAAAATGTATGGCTACAAAGTGACAGGCCCTCAAAGTTGAATTTTGAAAATCGTTTTTCGCAAATAACTCGAAAATCTGTAGGAATTTCAAAATACTATCCCCAACGAAAATTATTTCTTTGTTGACGAGGATTTTTCTGGTTTGATTGGATTGTCTATAAATGGGCTGGAAGTATTCGTTTTCACATTGTTCCCGTATACTTTCTATTCCAACTTTTTTGTGTGTGACACTTTTCGCATCTTCAGACCAGTTGCTCATGGGTTGCCGCTCTGATTGAATTTGGACTCAAAGAGCGAAATGGGTTTTGTACTCTCTCCATACATTTTTCCTTCGTTGTTAAAGGAGTGTTGTATACTCAACCCTTAATGGCACCCCATACAAAAAATCTAAAACCGATATGTCTAGCGAACACGGTGGTCTGTTATTAGCTATCCAATGGTCCTCAAATGTGTTTTGTAGGAAAGTATTCACAATATGGCCATTGTGAGGCGGTATAACACTTGAGTTCTGTCCGCCAGAAGTAAACTATCCAGATACTCAGTTTCCAATTCTTGTAGTATTGCCAAATATCGTTCACTTGTATGAACATAGGACATATTCATTTCTGAACATTTTCGTTTTGATAGAACTTACTGTTCAAATTTTCGTCATAGAAACGTATCATAACAATTTGATCGTTTTTTACTGCGAAATAAACATTAAAACTCAGTTTTTTTGGAAGTTTCGTTCCCTAAGAGCATGAGGGTTTGCGTCACTCCAATATTGCGAATTATGTCGATTAAGCATGCCGTTTTTAGAGAATTACGCTTCGTCGCTCCAAATAATCTTATTCAAAAATCGTTCGTTTCCGTAGTGATTAGTAAGTATAAATTCACTAAAAAGTACTCTTCTCGGAAAATCATCTTCTTTTAAATGTTGCACTAGGGAAAATACGAAAGGATGAAACTTATGCTTTTTCAGTATTCTATTAATTGCACTTTTTGATACTCCCGAGTCTAACGAAACCTGTCTTACTGACATCATAAAATTTGTAACAAGTGAACCAAAATTGCAATTTACACATTTTGATTGTTAAGAATAGGTTTTTACCTTTAACAGTTTTTGTTTTACCGGAACCGGTATTTTTAAAATTTTCAACAATTTGCTTCACGCCTTTGGAAACTACCTCGACCCCTATTAGGCTCAAGACCAAAGTACTTCTTTTTATCGGCAGAATCCTTGTATACATACACGACGCGAAATAATATATACCGTCAAAATGTAATAAATATTCAGATTTCAATGAGAAAGAGTTGTTTACTCCTGAGCCTAATACGGGTAGAGGGTAGTTTTACAAGGAACGACAGGGGTACAAAACCTAAAACCTTATATTTTGTCGGTACATATTATGCCGCGTCGCATGTGTAAGTAGCGATTTATTCTGCTAATAGGAAAGAGTAGTTTATAATCGGGGTAGAGGGTAGTTTTCGAAGGAACGGCGGGGGTACAAAATTTAAAACTTTATATTTTGTCGGTACATATTATGCCGCGTCGCATGTGCAAGGAGCGACTTATTCTGCTGATAGGAAAAAGTAGTTTACTCTTGGACCTAATAGAGGCCGAAGGTAGTATTCGAAAGAAGGGTGGGGGTGCAAAATCTAAAACTTTATATTTTGCCGGTACATATTATGCCGCGTTGCATGTGCAAGTAGCGATTGATTCTGCTGATAGGAAAGAGTAGTTTACTCTTGAGCCGAATAGGGGTCGAGGGTAGTTTTTAAAGGAACGGCGGGGTGCAAAATCTAAAACTTTATATTTTTTTGGTACATATTATGCCGCGTCGCGATGAAAAGAGTAGTTTACTCTTGAGCCTAATAGGAGCCGAGAGTAGTATTCGAATTAACGGCGGGGGTACACAATCTATAACGTTATATTTTGTCGGTATATATTATGCCGCGTCGCATGTTCAAGTAGCGATTGATTCTGCTGATAGGAAAGAGTAGTTTACTCTTGAATCTAATAGGGTCGAGGGTAGTATTCGAAAGAACGGTGGGGGTACAAAATCTAAAGTTTTATATTTGTGGGTACATATTATGCCGCGTCGCATGTGCAAATAGCAATTTATTCTGCTGATAGGAATCAGTAGTTTATAATACTGGTCGAGGGTAGTTTTCGAAGGAACAGCGGGGGTACAAAATTTAAAACTTTATATTTTGTCGGTACATATTATACCGCGTCGCATGTGCAAGTAGCGATTTATTCTGCTGATAGGAAAAAGTAGTTTACTCTTGGACCTAATAGAGGCCGAAGGTAGTATTCGAAAGAAGGGTGGGGGTGCAAAATCTAAAACTTTATATTTTGCCGGTACATATTATGCCGCGTTGCATGTGCAAGTAGCGATTGATTCTGCTGACAGGAAAGAGTAGTTTACTCTTGAGCCGAATAGGGGTCGAGGGTAGTTTTTAAAGGAACGGCGGGGTGAAAAATCTAAAACTTTATATTTTGTTGGTACATATTATGCCGCGTCGCATGTGCAAGTAGCAATTGATTCTGCTGATGAAAAGAGTAGTTTACTCTCGAGCCTAATAGGACCCGAGAGTAGCATTCGAATTAACGGCGGGGGTACACAATCTATAACGTTATATTTTGTCGGTATATATTATGCCGCGTCGCATGTTCAAGTAGCGATTGATTCTGCTGATAGGAAAGAGTAGTTTACTCTTGAATCTAATAGGGTCGAGGGCAGTATTCGAAAGAACGGTGGGGGTACAAAATCTAAAGTTTTATATTTGTCGGTACATATTATGCCGCGTCGCATGTGCAAATAGCAATTTATTCTGCTGATAGGAATGAGTAGTTTATAATAGTGGTCGAGGGTAGTTTTTGAAGGAACAGCGGGGGTACAAAATTTAAAACTTTATATTTTGTCGGTACATATTATACCGCGTCGCATGTGCAAGTAGCGATTTATTCTGCTGATAGGAAAAAGTAGTTTCCTCTTGGTGCGAATAGAGGCCGAGGGTAGTATTCGAAAAAAGGGCGTTGGTGCAAAATCTAAAACTTTATATTTTGCCGGTACATATTATCCCGCGTCGCATGCGCAAGTAGGGATTGATTTTGCTGATAGGAAAGAGTAGTTTACTCTTGAGTCGAATAGGGGCGAGGGTAGTTTTCAAAGGAATGGCGGGGGTGCAAAATCTAAAACTTTACATTTTGTCGGTACATACTATGCCGCGTCGCATGTGAAAGTAGCGATTGATTCTGCTGATAGGAAAGAGTAGTTTACTCTTGAACTTAATAGGGGTCGAGGGTAGTATTCGAAAGAACGGTGGGGGTACAAAATCTAAAATTTTACATTTTGTCGGCACATATTATGCCGCGTCGCATGTGCAAATAGCGATTTATTCTGCTGATAGGAAAAATTAGTTTACTCTTGGACCTAATAGAGGTCGGGGTAGTATTCGAAAGAAGGGTGGGGGTGCAAAATCTAAAACTTTGTATTTTGTCGGTACACATTATGCCGCGTCGCATGTGCAAGGAGCGATTGATTCTGCTGATACGAAAGAGTAATTTATTCTAGAGCCGAATATGGTCGAGGGTAGTTTTCAAAGGAACGGCGGGGCACAAAATCTAAAACTTTATATTTTGTCGGTACATATTATGCCGCGTCGCATATGTAAGTAGCGATTGATTCTGCTGATAGGAAAGAGTAGTTTACTTCCGAACCTAATAGGGGTCGAGGGTAGTATTCGAAAGAATGATGGCGGTACAAAATCTAAAACTTTATATTTTGTCGGTACATATTACGCCGCGTCGCATGTGCAAGTAGCGATTGATTCAGCTGATAGGAAAGAGTAATTTATTCTAGAGCCGAATAGGGTCGAGGGTAGTTTTCAAAGGAACGGTGGGGCACAAAATCTAAACTTGATATTTTGATGGTAGATATTATGCCGCATCGCATGTGCAAGTAGCGATTGATTCTGCTGATAGGAAAAAATAGTTTACTCTTGAGCCTAATAGGGGTCGAGGGTAGCTTCGAAGGAACGGCGGGGGTACAAAAACTAAAACTATATTTTGTCGGTACTTATTATGCCGCGTCACATGTGCAAGTAGCGATTTATTCTGCTGATAGGAAAAATTAGTTTACTCTTGGACCTAATAGAGGCCGGGGGTAGTATTCGAAAGAAGGGTGGGGGTGCAAAATCTAAAACTTTGTATTTTGTCGGTACACATTATGCCGCGTCGCATGTGCAAGTAGCGATTGATTCTGCTGATACGAAAGAGTAATTTATTCTAGAGCCGAATATGGTCGAGGGTAGTTTTCAAAGGAACGGCGGGGCACAAAATCTAAAACTTGATGTTTCGATGGTAGATATTATGCCGCGTCGGATGTGCAAGTAGCGATTGATTCTGCTGATAAGAAAGAGTAGTTTATTCTTGAGCCGAATAGTGTTCGAGGGTAGTTTTCAAAGGAACGGCGGGGGTGCAAAATCTAAAACTTTATATTTTTCGGTACATATTATGCCGCGTCGCATGTGCAAGTAGCGATTAATTCTGCTGATGGAAAGAGTAGTTTACTCTTGAGCCTAATAGGGGCCGAGGGTAGTATTCGAATGAACGGCGGGGGTACAAAATCTAAAACGTAACATTTTGTCGGTACATATTACGCCGCGTCGCATGTTCAAGTAGCGATTGATTCTGCTGATAGGAAAGAGTAGTTTACTCTTGAGCCTAATACGTGTCGAGGGTAGTATTCCAAAGAACGGTGGGTATACAAAATCTAAAACTTTATATTTTGCCGGTACATATTATTCTGCGTCGCATGTGCAAGTAGCGATTGATTCTGATGATAGGACAGAGTAGTTTACTATTGAGCCGAATAAGGGTCGAGGGTACTTTTCAAAGGAACGGCGGTGGTACAAAATCTCAAACTTTATATTTTGTCGGTACATATTATGCCGCGTCGCATATGCAAGTAGCGATTGATTCTGCTGATAGGAAAGAGTAGTTTACTACTGAACCTAATAGGGGTCGAGGGTAGTATTCGAAAGAACGATGGGGGTGCAAAATCTAAAACTTTATATTTTGTCGGTACATATTATGCCGCGTCGCATGTGCAAGTAGCGATTGATTCTGCTGATGGAAAGGGTAGTTTACTCTTGAGCCTAATAGGGGCCGAGGGAGTACTCGAATGAACGGCGGGGGTACAAAATCTAAAGCATTACATTTTGTCGGTACATATTATGCCGCGTCGCATGTTCAAGTATCGATTGATTCTGCTGATAGGAAAGAGTAGTTTACTCTTGAGCCTAATATGTGCCGAGGGTAGTATTCCAAAGAACGGTGGGTATACAGAATCTCAAACTTTATATTTTGTCGGTACATATTATGCCGCGTCGCATGTGCAAGGAGCGACTTATTCTGCTGATACGAAAAAGTAGTTTACTCTTGGACCTAATAGAGGCCGAAGGTAGTATTCGAAAGAAGGGTGGGGGTGCAAAATCTAAAACTTTATATTTTGCCGGTACACATTATGCCGCGTTGCATGTGCAAGTAGCGATTGATTCTGCTGACAGGAAAGAGTAGTTTACTCTTGAGCCGAATAGGGGTCGAGGGTAGTTTTTAAAGGAACGGCGGGGTGCAAAATCTAAAACTTTATATTTTGTTGGTACATATTATGCCGCGTCGCATGTGCAAGTAGCTATTGATTCTGCTGATGAAAAGAGTAGTTTACTCTTGAGCCTAATAGGAGCCGAGAGTAGTATTCGAATTAACGGCGGGGGTACACAATCTATAACGTTATATTTTGTCGGTATATATTATGCCGCGTCGCATGTTCAAGTAGCGATTGATTCTGCTGATAGGAAAGAGTAGTTTACTCTTGAATCTAATAGGGTCGAGGGCAGTATTCGAAAGAACGGTGGGGGTACAAAATCTAAAGTTTTATATTTGTCGGTACATATTATGCTGCGTCGCATGTGCAAATAGCAATTTATTCTGCTGATAGGAATGAGTAGTTTATAATAGTGGTCGAGGGTAGTTTTCGAAGGAACGGCGGGGGTACAAAATTTAAAACTTTATATTTTGTCGGTACATATTATACCGCGTCGCATGTGCAAGTAGCGATTTATTCTGCTGATAGGAAAAAGTAGTTTACTCTTGGTGCTAATAGAGGCCGAGGGTAGTATTCGAAAAAAGGGCATTGGTGCAAAATCTAAAACTTTATATTTTGCCGGTACATATTATGCCGCGTCGCATGCGCAAGTAGGGATTGATTTTGCTGATAGGAAAGAGTAGTTTACTCTTGAGTCGAATAGGGCCGAGGGTAGTTTTCAAAGGAACGGCGGGGGTACAAAAACTAAAACTATATTTTGTCGGTACTTATTATGCCGCGTCACATGTGCAAGTAGCGATTTATTCTGCTGATAGGAAAAATTAGTTTACTCTTGGACCTAATAGAGGCCGGGGGTAGTATTCGAAAGAAGGGTGGGGGTGCAAAATCTAAAACTTTGTATTTTGTCGGTACACATTATGCCGCGTCGCATGTGCAAGTAGCGATTGATTCTGCTGATACGAAAGAGCAATTTATTCTAGAGCCGAATATGGTCGAGGGTAGTTTTCAAAGGAACGGCGGGGCACAAAATCTACAACTTGATATTTCGATGGTAGATATTATGCCGCGTCGGATGTGCAAGTAGCGATTGATTCTGCTGATAAGAAAGAGTAGTTTACTCTTGAGCCGAATAGTGTTCGAGGGTAGTTTTCAAAGGAACGGCGGGGGTGCAAAATCTAAAACTTTATATTTTTCGGTACATATTATGCCGCGTCGCATGTGCAAGTAGCTATTAATTCTGCTGATGTAAAGAGTAGTTTACTCTTGAGCCTAATAGGGGCCGAGGGTAGTATTCGAATGAACGGCGGGGGTACAAAATCTAAAACGTTACATTTTGTCGGTACATATTATGCCGCGTCGCATGTTCCAGTAGCGATTGATTCTGCTGATAGGAAAGAGTAGTTTACTCTTGAGCCTAATACGTGTCGAGGGTAGTATTCCAAAGAACGGTGGGTATACAAAATCTAAAACTTTATATTTTGCCGGTACATATTATTCTGCGTCGCATGTGCAAGTAGCGATTGATTCTGATGATAGGAAAGAGTAGTTTACTCTTGAGCCGAATAGGGGGTCGAGGGTACTTTTCAAAGGAACGGCGGTGGTACAAAATCTCAAACTTTATATTTTGTCGGTACATATTATGCCGCGTCGCATATGTAGGTAGCGATTGATTCTGCTGATAGGAAAGAGTAGTTTACTTCTGAACCTAATAGGGGTCGAGGGTAGTATTCGAAAGAATGATGGCGGTACAAAATCTAAAACTTTATATTTTGTAGGTACATATTACGCCGCGTCGCATGTGCAAGTAGCGATTGATTCTGCTGATAGGAAAGAGTAATTTATTCTAGAGCCTTATAGGGTCGAGGGTAGTTTTCAAAGGAGCGGTGGGGCACAAAATCTAAAACTTTATATTTTGATGGTAGATATTATGCCGCGTCGCATGTGCAAGTAGCGATTGATTCTGCTGATGGAAAGAGTAGTTTACTCTTGAGCCTAATAGGGGCCGAGGGCAATACTCGAATGAACGGCGGGGGTACAAAATCTAAAACATTACATTTTGTCGGTACATATTATGCCGCGTCGCATGTTCAAGTAGCGATTGATTCTGCTGATAGGAAAGAGTAGTTTACTCTTGAGCCTAATACGTGTCGAGGGTAGTATTCAAAGAACGGTGGGTATACAAAATCTAAAACTTTATATTTTGCCGGTACATATTATTCTGCGTCGCATGTGCAAGTAGCGATTGATTCTGATGATAGGAAAGAGTAGTTTACTCTTGAGCCGAATAGGGGTCGAGGGTACTTTTCAAAGGAACGGCGGTGGTACAAAATCTCAAACTTTATATTTTGTCGGTACATATTATGCCGCGTCGCATATGTAAGTAGCCATTGATTCTGCTGATAGGAAAGAGTAGTTTACTTCTGAACCTAATAGGGGTCGAGGGTAGTATTCGAAAGAATGATGGCGGTACAAAATCTAAAACTTTATATTTTGTCGGTACATATTACGCCGCGTCGCATGTGCAAGTAGCGATTGATTCTGCTGATAGGAAAGAGTAATTTATTCTAGAGCCTTATAGGGTCGAGGGTAGTTTTCAAAGGAGCGGTGGGGCACAAAATCTAAAACTTTATATTTTGATGGTAGATATTATGCCGCGTCGCATGTGCAAGTAGCGATTGATTCTGCTGATGGAAAGAGTAGTTTACTCTTGAGCCTAATAGGGGCCGAGGGCAATACTCGAATGAACGGCGGGGGTACAAAATCTAAAACATTACATTTTGTCGGTACATATTATGCCGCGTCGCATGTTCCAGTAGCGATTGATTCTGCTGATAGGAAAGAGTAGTTTACTCTTGAGCCTAATACGTGTCGAGGGTAGTATTCCAAAGAACGGTGGGTATACAAAATCTAAAACTTTATATTTTGCCGGTACATATTATTCTGCGTCGCATGTGCAAGTAGCGATTGATTCTGATGATAGGAAAGAGTAGTTTACTCTTGAGCCGAATAGGGGTCGAGGGTACTTTTCAAAGGAACGGCGGTGGTACAAAATCTCAAACTTTATATTTTGTCGGTACATATTATGCCGCGTCGCATATGTAGGTAGCGATTGATTCTGCTGATAGGAAAGAGTAGTTTACTTCTGAACCTAATAGGGGTCGAGGGTAGTATTCGAAAGAATGATGGCGGTACAAAATCTAAAACTTTATATTTTGTCGGTACATATTACGCCGCGTCGCATGTGCAAGTAGCGATTGATTCTGCTGATAGGAAAGAGTAATTTATTCTAGAGCCTTATAGGGTCGAGGGTAGTTTTCAAAGGAGCGGTGGGGCACAAAATCTAAAACTTTATATTTTGATGGTAGATATTATGCCGCGTCGCATGTGCAAGTAGCGATTGATTCTGCTGATGGAAAGAGTAGTTTACTCTTGAGCCTAATAGGGGCCGAGGGCAATACTCGAATGAACGGCGGGGGTACAAAATCTAAAACTATATTTTGTCGGTACTTATTATGCCGCGTCACATGTGCAAGTAGCGATTTATTCTGATGATAGGAAAGAGTAGTTTACTCTTGAGCTTAATTTGTCTGAAATAAATTGGGAGTTGTTTTTCACGGAATAAATGAAAATATTTCATTTATTTTTATGGTATAAATTTGTACAAATTCAGTTCTTTCTATTGTTGATCTTGATTTTCTCTTTATCGTTTTTTTTTATTGTGGTCCAGCTAGCTTGTATTAATGTGCAGCGCTACGGGTTTTTTAAAAACGGCATAGGGTACAAAATTTTTATTAGTGGTACAAATTAGTACACAAGAAGCACTAAATAATCTGATAGGTTTCGTTTGTTCATCCTTATCTTGGGCACGTTGTATAAATTTAAACGTTTCGATAACAATGACAGTTATCGTCCTCAGTAAATGGTAATTGATCTTACCATTTACTGAGGACGATAACTGTAATTGTTATGAAAACGTTAAATTTATATAAAATATAAATAGAAAAATACATGATTTAAAAACTCAAAAGATAAGTATTTTATGAAAAATGTTTATCTTAGATTTAATGTTACGATGTTAATGTTTTATAAAAGTAAATGTTTGATTTCGTAGTTTAACATAAAAGAAAACTATAATGTAAAATATCAAAAAACGCTTTGTTATGGGTGCTATGCTCTTTTAATAAAAATTGAGAGGCTGTTGCGATCCCTTGGCGTTGAAGTATTGTGGTACGTTTTAGTGATTAGTATTCATCTTTTTACATATACAGGGTTATTACAAATGATGTTCCCGATTTCAATTATAAATATTACTGGATTAACCTGTTTTAAGGCCATTTCAGTTGGTACCACTGGAAAGAAAAACTCATAAAGTTTTGTTTACATTCATTTAAGTACGTATCAGCTGTTTGTTAAAGTCAATTGTGTAATGGCTGAATTTGAAGACAGGAATGCATTTTATGTTTTGGATTATCACACCAACTAATCAGTTATTAGTGTACAACGTCACTTGAGAACCAAATTTAATGAAGATCCTCCTAACAATCATCCAATTCGCCAGTGGTACTTGAATTTTAAGAGAAATTGCATGTGTAAAAGAAATCAACTGAAGTCAGTAAGCAATGACGCTGTAGAGCAGGTAAGGAAAGTTTACGAGTAGTCCACAGAAATCTACTGTTAAATGCAGCAGACAGCTTGGTATACCACAGCCAACAGTTTGGAAAATTTTAAAACCAAATAACAAAGTTCTAAGACTTTCTTTTGTAGAACATGTAGGCCTTGATGGAAAATTAAAACTATGTAAAACGTTTAGTCTTTAGTGATGAACAATACTACTTGTGTGGTAACGTGAACAGACATAATGTCATAATATTCAGAACACATACATCGAGCACTTGATACAAGTTAATGTGTTTTATACTATCACTTACAACAAATGTAATTTTTGTTTGTTGACAAACAATAAATAGAATAAATCTTGGACATGATGACGAATGGCTTTTACCGTAATTAGAACAAGAATCTAAATATTCTGATGTTAAACTGAACTTCAAAATCGGCTGCCTGGCAGATGAATCAGTCGTCAGGTCCAAGTGATGGTGCATCTTGAACTGGCCTCAAGATCTCCGGACATCAGCCTCTGTGGTTTTCTTGTGAGGATACATCAAACATAAAGTGTATACACCACCAGAAAGCATACCTGAGATCCAACAACGGATTACCAGAGCTATCGAAACAATCGACTGAACATTTAACAAAGTATGGCAAGAGCTTGATTCACGCTTAATATCTGTCGTATCACAAGATTCTATGGAACATTTATAATTCCTGGCACCTGGGATGAAACTTTTGAGTTTTTCTTAAATGCAACCATTTTATTTTTTATGATAAATAAAACTAGATTTATGTGCACTTGAAATCATGAACATCATTTGTAATAACCCTGTACTATAACTTAGTATCATGATCCCTTTATTACGATAATTATGCAATGAACTTGTCGATTTACCTATTGGCCCCTTCAAATTAAACATGGATATTTCCGTCTAATAGTCTTTTCCGACATTTTTAATATAAAAAAGAATACAAAAATTATTGAAATATTTTACTGTTTTTAGTGTAATATTTAAGAAATTCGGGCACCTATTTAGTTATAACTATAATAAACGGCAAATAATTAAAAACATACAAATTATTATTTCGTGTTACGGTTGAGCTTCCAATACAATGTATTTTGTAATGTAATTCTCTGTCATAAAATAAATAAACGTTTTACGGAGGGAATATTTCCGGGTAACTTAAAAAGGTAAACTGATCATACTTTCCGGGTAACAAACCGTGGCGTGTGATGTAGACTGTCGCTACTTCTGCCTTATAATCTTTAAATATTTAATTTTAAGGTTCCATAAGTCCATCAAAATAAGTGTTTATAAAATAAAAAAAACTCCGTGCTTGTGAAGAACATATCAGCAATTACTGTAAGACAGTGGCAATAGACCTTTATTCCTCTTATTCATGAATAGCTATATGAATAGGACCTGAGATTAATGTTTTATCTATTATTCCAATTTTAAATTCAAGAAAAAATAAACTTTCTTCTGAATCTTCAATTAAATAGTTTATTACACAAACTATTGTATCATCAGTAATTCTATTAGCAATTATCATATTAATAATAAGTTCGAGATGTTCATCAAAAATAAATCAAGAATCATTAATTATTTTTATTATAAATTCAAGACTTCTAATGAAAATAGGAATAACCCCGTTCCATTTTTGATTTCCAGAAGTTCTTGAAGGATTAGATTGAATAAATTGTATATTAATATTAACATGTCAGAAAATTGCCCCTATAGTCCTGTTAATATTAAATACTAAATTCAAATCTTTTATAATAATTATTATTTCAATGGCAATAATTGTAAGAGGATTAATGGCATTTAATCAAATTAGAATACGAAAAATTTTATCATATTCATCAATTAATCATATAGGATGAATAATTGCAATAATTTATCTTCAAACAACATGAATAATTTACTTTTTAATTTATTCAATTCTTACAATCAATGTAATTTTAATTATAAAGAAAAACAAAATTTATTTTATTAATCAATTAGTTCAGAAATTAAATTTTTATTTGAAAAATGACACGCTTTGTAAAAACACAAATAATCAAAAGTTTGTAGGAGAAACCTGACGTCAAACACGCTTGCCAATTAAGAGTACATAGACGCTTTCACGCCGAGAGTTAAGGAGCAACTAAACATTTGAGACCCACATTACTACTAGCGCCGTCTCTAGTTGGGACCCAACTTTGTCTACGGATATTACCATACCGTTGCGTATCTTAAACGATTCCTCAATCAACGGTCCAAGTCATTCGATGCGGAGTAATTATTTGTCTTATGATCTTAAAGGTGTAAATTTATTGTTATTGCAGATAAAATATAATGCGGGATTTGAACAAGTTTACCTGTTGTACAGGATGTCCCAACGATAGAGTAAAGTAAGTTTATGCTTAACTAGAATTATTTGTGTAAATATTGTATGGACCATGGGGTAGAGGTAAGAAGTGTGCATTTTTTTAAAATATTGGAAGTTATACAGGGTGTGCCAGAAAAGCAGGACGTGAAAAAGTATGATTTTTTTAGATAGAACACCCCGTATTTGATTTTAGTTTTTAATTCTACGTGTCCATACAAACATATTTTGTCATACAAAATATTGGCTGAAAGTTTTTAGTTCTTGAGATATTCGCGTTTAAAGATTATTATGGTCATTTTCGTGGGGTTGATGAATGGGCAATTGTTCCGTTATTTCACAATAAAAAAATTGATATTTCGTGTGAAAAATGAGTGATATTATACTAACGTTTAGACCGAGTAGTATTTCTAATTTTCTCAACAGGGTGTTTGTTATAACCATTCAAATTTGAAAATTCTCAAATTAAAAAAATCAGTTTTTTTAATTGCACACCTATATATTTTTATTTCATTTTATTCGGGATTAAAAATCTATTATTTTGTCAAATATATCCTATATCTATCTTTGATAGTTTTCGAGGAATTTCGATTTTTCTCACTAGCTACGTTACATACGATACTATAACATTATTGTGGATCGTGGTAGCCATGGAAAACAATTGCGACGAAATAAAACAAACCACCTAAGCGAGAATATTAACAGTTTTTATTAATGAGAAACAGTAATTCAATAATTATTCAACATTGCGTCTTAGTAAATGCTCAAATAGACGGCCTTCTTGCTGAATACACATATTGAGCCTTTTTCTCATGTTCTGTCTCACTTCGGATAACATAAGAGGGTCACTGTGCGACAAGCTTCGCGAATTCTATTTTCATGTCCTCCCTTGTTGTAGGTTTAATAATATACACCGATCTTTTATGTATCCCCATAGGAAAAATCCAGTGGAGTTAAATCGCATGACCTGAGTGGCCATAATATAAAGCCATTACGTCCTATCCATTTCTCTGGGTATTGCTGGTTCAAGAATTCCTTACGTCCCGATAAAAATGTGGAGGTGCACCATCCTGTTGCAACCACATATTTAGTCGTCCTTCTAAATTGATATCCTCAAGTAACACAGGCAATTCTTCACGTAAGAAACGCAAATAGCTGCGGCCCGTTAATGGATCATCAAAAAATAGGGACCGATAATTTGGTCATTAAGTATCCACACCACATTTAGTGACCAATAATTTTGGTTTTGAACTTCTCGTAGCCAAAATGGATTATCAATGGCGTAATAGTGCATATTATGCCGATTTACAGCCCCAATACTTTTAAACGTCGCCTCATCGGAAAACATTATGGAGCACAAAAAGTTGTTATTTAATTGCAGCCGTTGATTAATGATATTGCAGAATTCAATTCGTCTTGCAAAATTCTCTTCTCGCAATTCTTGATGAAGCTCAATGTGATAGGGATGGTACTTATACTTCAGCGTTGTTCGATTCACGTTTGATTTGGAGGTATCACATATCGTCGCTAATGTTCTAGAACTCACTTGGGGATTTTCTTGAATATTTAATAATATTTCAAGTTCTTTTTCTTCATTAGCTGCCCTTTTATTAACAACTTTACGTTTGAAGTATTTAACACTACCGCTAGAATCAAATCTATCCATCAAATTTTCCAAGCCAACAGTAGTAGGTATTCGACGTTCAGGATATTTCATTTTGTAGATTCGTTGTGCCAATAAAGGGTTTTTTCAGCCTCGCCCAACACGTATATCATATCAATTAATTCATTTGTCGAATAATCCATAATTGATACAAGAAATGATAACAAGTTAAATGCGAAAACGACAAATTTAATATGTGTTTATTTTGACAAGTAGGAAACCTTTGTATCTTAGTAACGCAATTATTATTTTCCATGGCTACCAAGATCCATGCAATGCAACGTTATCGAAAATAAAGTAGCTAGTGTGAAAAATCGAAATTACTCGAAAACTATCAAAGATAGATATAGGATATATTTGACAAAATGATAGATTTTTAATCCCGAATAAAATGAAATAAAAATATATAGGGTGTGCAATAAAAAAAAACTGATTTTTTTTAATTTGAGAATTTTCAAATTTGAATGGTTATAACAAACACCCTGTTGTGAAAATTAGAAATACTACTCGGTCTAAACGTTAGTATAATATCACTCATTTTCACACGAAATATCAATTTTTTATTGTGAAATAACGGAACAATTGCCCATTCATCAACCCCACGAAAATGACCATAATAATCTTTAAACGCGAATATCTCAAGAACTAAAAACTTTCAGCCAATATTTTGTATGACAAAATATGTTTGTATGGACACGTAGAATTAAAACTAAAATCAAATACGGGTGTTCTATCTAAAAAATCATACTTTTCACGTCCTGCTTTTCTGGCACACCCTGTATAACTTCCAATATTTTAAAAAAATGCACACTTCTTACTTCTACCCCATGGTCCATACAATATTTACACAAATAATTCTAGTTAAGCATAAACTTACTTTACTCTATCGTTGGGACACCCTGTACAGAATAAAATTTTTCGGTATCTATTTCGTTTTATAATTTTTCACCAAACTTCGTAGACTCTAGGCACATTGCCTTTCGTGCCTTATTGATACTCCGGCGATGACCTACATATCCTGCGAGATATGTATCGTATTTAAGTGCAATCGCTAATAGGGTTACACTTTTTTTCAAATGAAAATTACTCTAGGATTTTTTAACTTTTACGTCATAGAGATAGATACACAAGTCTCTTTGTTTTTAACAAATGAAAAAGAAATGTGCTATGAACAAAATTATAACATGCATTTGATGTGTTTTAGCGTTTTTCCGAAAAATGTTTAGTTCTGAAACAAGTTTATTACTTAAAAGCACGGTGCATAATAAAATTATGCACCGTGCTTAAAAGTTATGCGTGGTTTGAACCTCTAGGGTTAGAGTTTAGAAAAATCCTTCTTATTATATATCTATGTCATTTAAATAATCAGAAATTATAAATCATCTTTCTTAATGTGTAAAAAACGTAATGTATATTGTGTACAAATTTTCAGTTACGCAAATTCAAACGGAAAAATTCATCATGTGTGGATTAAGCAATTAAAAATTTGTAACGAGTTGAATTCAATCGTAAAGATTATATATTAATTAAACGATTTAAATTACACAAAAGATAAATGCGGTGCATTGTTGCATCATGGTGCAACTAATTGTTTAGTCAACTAATAACAAGGTTTTTATTCTTTTCCTAATCATTTTAGATTATATAATACACTAGATGCGTTGCTAGATGATTGCACGTTTTTTGTGCTTCGCCAGTTACAATAAATAAAAGCTGTCAGATATGATCATAATCTAAACTGTTGAAATTTTTAATGTATTGTTACACTCGTAAGAATACCTTTCTTTTTCGTTTTCGCCAAAAGATTAACGGTTTAATTTTGTTCAAGTTCAATGGCTTTGGTCGTGGTTTAAATTTTTTGTTCAGAATTTGATAATATGTATTTTTAGATTGTCAAGTGAGAGTTGTTGAAACTAGTAATTTGTTTACACTGTAATTTTATGCTGCTTTAAAGGAGAAAGCAAAAAGAACCGTAAATTGATAATTGTTTGAAAATTGATACTTTAGTTTGTTCAGTTTTACTGTGCTATAAATAGCATACATTACTATCAATCTAGTATGTCGCATAACTGAAAATAAAACGATCTTGTTGATGTAATAAATTACCTTGAGAAATGAGGTCAATTTCAATTATTTAAGTTTATCAAAAAACGTCAATTGTGCAAGAATTTCTCTCTTACACAATACGTCCGATTGTAATTTTTCTAAATGTTATCTTTTAGAGAAAAATTGAAACGTTAAAATTCCGCGCACAAAGATAACCGAGAACGGTAATTAAAATTTTTAGAAAACGAATAACAAATGCAGAATTATGTTTTCGTTTTAATACAATTAATAAAGCGAATCTTAGCAATAAAACAATGTCGGTCACTTCCTCCTTGATTCCTTATGTACTCGCCAACACGCACTTGCCAAGCGTGGCGTTTTAACGACTAAACCCTTAAACAGATGCTATACCTCAGCTGAGTAGGGCGAGAGGCCCACACTCTCACATGGATTCGTCGATCCGTCCCAAAGATTTTGGGGGCCGGAGGAATTCGTCAATGCCAAAATAAAAACTAAGAAGAGTAAGATTTGTCAAGAATAAAATTCTGCCCATTCGGATGCCCGAGAGGGCAGGTCTCGAGCAACCTCGGTCATCGAAAGTACCAACACCCGGATTCATTACTGCAACATACGTGGTATCAAGTCGAATCTTAATGCTGTTCACCAACACCTTGAACAAGTGCAGCCGGACATTCTGTTTCTATCAGAAATACAAGATTCGCCTGACCTGCAATTTTCCAGATACAACCTCCACTGTAACTTTCGCCTTAAAGGCGGAGTATGTGCGTATACAACGTAGGTTATAAGAGGGCGTCCACTTTGGAAAACAACAAATTTCAGGCGATTTGGTTCAAACATTCTGGACCCCAATTTGTGAAATTCTGCTGTTGTTTATATAGTCTCCAAATGATAATAACTTCCAAGATCTTTTTGATTACCTTAGTCTGAAAATAGACTACCTCTTATCACAGTTTCCATCTTGCGATATTTCAATTTTGGGAGATTTTAATGCCCACAATTCTAATTGGCTTCAATTTTCATCTACTACTAATCCCGCAGGTCATACTGCAGAAGCATTTGCTGTATCCAGTGATCTCACACAAATCATTTCCAAACCAACTAGAATCCTTGACAACCCTAACGATACTCCACATCTCCTGGACCTATTCCTTACAACTAACCCACTTGTCTACAAAGCAAGAGTCATTTCTCCACTTGGTCAATCAGACCACTGCCTAATCGAAATAACTTCCTCTGTACCCAATCCCACTGTGACTCGAAAAACAGATAGAACTGTGTGGTGTTTTAAATCAGCTAACTGGAGCGAACGGATTTTTTTGCAACCTTCTCCTGGCGTGAGTATTGCTTTAAACGGTCCTCCTCTTTAAACATTACTCTTTCAATAACTGACGTTATCTTGGTGGGTATGGAGTTATACATTCCCAAAAACATAATCGTGTAGGTTATGCCCGTTCCCAAACCTGGTTTAATAGTGCTTGCACTGATACATTATCGCAAAAGCATAAACTCTATACCAAACGGAAATCAAATAAATCTATCGAAAATCACGCCAACTATATTACCGCAATGAATAGTTGCAAAAGCATCATCACCAAGGCCAAAAAGATGTTTGAAGAACGTAAATGCAAAGAATTAGTCTCATGTCCTTTGGGTGGTCATAAATTTTGGTCATTAGCTAAAGCCACCAGTAAAAACTTTAGTACATCTTCCTTTCCTCGCATGAAGTCTGTCGACGGAGCTGTAGTAGCTTATCCTGCTGAAAAAGCCAACCTCTTTGTCGATTACTTTGCAGCAAATTCATGTCTCAATGATTCTGGTAAAACAGTGCCGTCGCCCAAATCTACCCCATACGCTAATAAACCAATCCACTTTTGTTACAATAAACTTGACTCAAACAAGGCAACTGGCCCTGACGGTATTCCAGCTATCGTCCTTAAAAAATGCTAGTGCCTGTATTGTCCAAACTCTTTTCGATTTCCATGTCATCTGGAGAGTTTCCCTTATCGTGGAAGTTGGCAAATGTCCAACCTATTCCTAAAAAGGGCGACAAAACCGATCCCTAAAACTATTGACCAATAGCTATCACTTCCATTCTCTCGTAAATCATGGAGTCCAATAAACTCTTAAACGGCCATATATGTCACCCAACTTTGGAATAACACATTAGAGAGGTCCGGTGAAACAGTCGCAGTAGGTTTAGATACTTCAAAGAATTTTGACCAGGTTTGGCACAAGTGTATACTTGCCAAGCTCACTTCGTTCGACTTATCCGACACGCTCATCAATTGGATATCCAGCTTTATTGACAAAAGAAGTATACGCGTTGTCGTCGACTGCTTCTTTTCGAAAGAGGCTACTATTAACGTGGGAGTACCACAAGCATCAGTGATAGCTCCCACATATACATAAATGACCTCATTTCCTCAACTAACCCGATCCATTACTTTGCAGACGACAGCACTATAGATTGTAGTTCTTCTCAGTTTTTCCACTACAAGACGTGAAAGTCAAAATGGCAGCCTCAATCAACAGTGACTTAGAACGTGCCCGTGAATGGGGAAGGAATAATCTACTCACGTTCAACGCCGATAAAACCCAGTGTTGCCTTGTGTCCGCCAAGAAAGACCGATCATTTCCTTCTGTAAACATGGATGGCTTAGAACTCAAGTTTTCAAAATCTATTTCTATGTTAGGGATGTCCGTATCATCGAACCTTTCATGGGTTGACCACCTTTTGTCAGCCAGCAAAACAGCTGCCCGTAAACTGGGCTTTCTATACAGATCTAATCAGTACTTCACATCGCAGCAACTCCTTTTACCGTATAAGGCTCAAATTCGACGTCGTCTGGAATACGATTCCCACCTCTGGATCAGTGCTCCCCAATACGGCTTTGATATGGTAAACCGCATCCAAAAAAGAGCTATAAAGCTTATAAATGACCCGTCTCTGACTTCTAACCTACAGCCTCTTGAGAAGAATAGTTTTCCTTGTTCTATCGCTATTACCATAGCAAGTGTGCCTCCGAAATACACCCCTTAATACCTTCGCAGGTCATCTTTGCTAGGAACACTCGGTTTGTTCATTCACACCACAATTACGCACTCAAAATTCCATCGTGTCACACTAAACTCAATCCACATTTTTCCACACGGCGACCAAATTGTGGAATGCACTACCCAGTTCCTCTTTTCCTTCAAACTTCGACTGAAGTCAATTAAGATTTCTCGGCAGCCTAATAATATCCCTAACCCCCAGTGTTCCTGAGTGCTTTAGTACTTTAGACAAATGTTAGCCTGTTCGGGAATACTATAAGTAAAAAAAAAAATGCTACTGAAGTAGTAACGATAAATGAGGACAATACTTCAAAATAGTTATTTGTTTCACTAGTACCAAGTACAAGTACTTGGGACAAGGAACACGGTTGCTAGAAGACGCGAAGCGGAATCCAACATCTGCATTTTTGTACGAATAAAACATGTTTTTTTTTCTCCAGCAACTTTTTTACCTTTATATTAGTCAGTAATTTGTAATTCACAACTTGTTTAGGAACCCCTCATTTATATCGCTATCAGCATCAGGCATTTATAATTTATACAAAATGAGTATTATTCTACTTTTAGTTAAATAGAAAACTTACTGTGTAGTTTTTAATTAACATTCATTGGATTTTACCTCTATAAAATTGATTCAAATGTGA
The DNA here is from genome assembly GCA_036346205.1 of Vesta saturnalis. Classification (NCBI taxonomy): domain Eukaryota; kingdom Metazoa; phylum Arthropoda; class Insecta; order Coleoptera; family Lampyridae; genus Vesta; species Vesta saturnalis. The sequence goes on along the minus strand of JARFJB010000994.1, from coordinate 222,674 downwards.
CAGATGTTGGAGAAATAACGGGAAAATAGATGGCGCTGACGGCTGACAGCAAATTTTAAATTGTTGTTGATAACGCCGTTTTGTTACGTTCGTGTAAATAGCCGGTGGAAATCGTTGTTAATAGAATCGATGTTGTTAAGACCTGTGTTATTTTTTCGTGTAAACGTAGTCAAATTTTGGCAAATGTTAGAAAAATCATACTGTCACGTCGTGTCACTTGCGCTATACTGCATTCTGTGTAGTCTAAAGACATGTACTCATTTAAGAAAAAATTGGACATGGTAAAGTGGTTTTATGGCAGGAATGGCGCCCGTAGGGCCAGCGACCTATTTAGCGGTAATTATCCAGGCCGGCCCTTTCCCAGAACACGATGGTGCTGAGAATAATCAAGAAACTTGAAACTAAATGTATGCTTTGTGGTCAATATTTTGTATAGCCGAATATTGAAATTATTTCTCCTCTAAAAGGTACTCTATTAAATGATTGCAAGTGCGATACAGCTAAGGAACCGAGACATCATCCACCGAACGACAATGATAATGATTTCAAATATCACTGACCTACACCACTCTACAGTACTAAGAACTCTGAATAAAGATTCCTACAGACATTATAAATTCCAGTGTCATCAAGAGTTGCGACAAGGGGATGGAATTGGTGTAATGGTTTCTCGTATGAGATGATGGAAAGGTGTAACAGAGATAGATAGTTTCTATAGAATGTACTATTCCCTGATGAATGCACTTTTACCCTACACAACCCACCTAACATTCAAAATTGTAGAGTATGGCCCACCAGAAATCCACATTTCTTCCAAGGAAGTACCCAATACCCAGAAAACGTTAACGTGTGGGAGGGTATTCTTGGGTCTTGGAAATCATATTATTGGTCCGTTTTTTGTTGACGGGATACTCACAAGTTTTTTGGAACTGCTGATGAACGACACAGGGCCTGCAGTAAATGACATGATTCGTGGAAACCAAGAAATTTGGTTTCAAATGGATGGCTCCCCGTGCATAATAGCAGACCTGTTTTTGACTACTTGATGGACACTTTTAATGGGAATGTCATTATTACGCGAGGTACTATTGAATGGCCTGCAAGATGTCCTGAACTTGCCCCCAATGGTTTTTTTCTTTGGGGTCATTTAAAATCTGGCCGATGGACTTCGACACGACACCTGCTCATATAAGGAAACTAAATGTTGCCCGCAGCAATTACTAACTTCATATAACTTGCAATATAAGTAATAAGATATACTTACCTACAAAAATTTTTTTTATTCACCCTGTATATTTATACACATTTGAATAGCATGAGAAATTAACTTTAAAATACATTGATATAAATTATTAAAAAAATGAAATTGCAAAACTCCGGTCCTGGGCAAGATAGAAATCTCGTAAAGCTCACTATATTTTCGTTATATGTGACTATAAAATATGTAAATTTAAAAGCTATACGTTGATAGGCCAGTCACTATAACTTGTAATATAATATAATGTAAGATATACTTACCTACAAAAATGATTTTTTTCTTATTCACCTTATATTTTGCAAATCACTGTATATTTTTACGTGTTTGGATAGCATGAGAAATTAGCTTTAAAATACTTTATTTTTGAAACTTTGGTATAAAATATTAAAAAAAGTAAAAAATATAAAAATCGGAAGCGCTAAAAAAATTTCAATATAGTACCTTAGCAGCTATATACGTTAACTATATACTCCATTAATTCCAAGATTTCAAATGTTATCAGAAGCATAGTTATGAGGGACTGAAATTTTTAAATTTGAAAATTTCTAACTCCGGTATGTGACTATAAAATACGTAAATTTAAAAAAAATTACCAGAGCCGTTTTTGAGAACATCAATTTTGAAAAAAGGGCAATTTTAACCCCGTAATTAAGGACAACATTTTATTTTTTTCAAAAATATTTACAAACCGTTCGAAAGCATGTGCTTTTATTTACAAGTTGCGATTTTCAAATTGCAAGTAGCTTTTATGGTTTCTTAGTCACAGAGAAAGTACTGAAATCGCCATACTGGCCGCCATTTTAAATTTAAAATTTTTAAAAAAATTTTGTTCGATCGGGGTTTAGGGTTACTAACTTTTCACCAAACATAGACTTTCTGGCTCTGGTTTTGGAAATGTACTCCCAAAAAACCACCCTCATTTCGCCCCCCATTAATTGATTTTTACGAAAAGCCAGTTTTATACTTTCAAATATAGGGGCCCATGTCAAATCTCATTAAAATTGATATAATAGTCACGGAGCCACACACAGATAGACATACACGAATGTTTTTTCGCGAAATCGATGTTTTTCGACTTAGGCAGCACGAAAACGTCGAAATCCGCGAAAAAAATTTTGTTTCAATTGCAATACTTTTCCTTACTATACGTAGTATACGAGAAAGTAAAAATCGTATCGAATTGGAGTGTGCAGCAATTACACGAATACGCTCAATGCCAATGGGGCGAACTTATCGGCATATTTCGATTTTACCATTAAAGACCCTAAATTAAATTTCAAGAAAATTAATCAGCGAAGTCCACACCTCGCAACAATGATATTTCGATATTCTCTGTTAATTAATGCCAATAATTCATTTCCATTTTTGTTAAACTTATATGACATATATACTAACTAAACGGAAGGATTTTAGAGTATAAATTTTCTAATTTCACATTTGAAAATAATATCATGTTGTCGTATGTTGGTGAGAAGAAGCTTTTACATTTAGCTCAAAATTTTTTACAGAATTTCTTTTTCGATTACACCCCGTAATCTACGCTAAAAGATACTTTTAGCTTTGTTTTCCTATTTCGGCACATACGCGAGAAAACAATTGATAAGCCACAGGTTTATCTTTTTAAATTGCACCTATACCAGTATTTAGTATCGCTATTGCCTCATATTAAGCTGACCTTCTCCACAGTAAACAAATAAAAGGACAAGTGATTTGAAGAAATATAATATAAATTTGACTACTTGTTCATCGTTTACTAGTTAATTTAAAATGTTTAATTTGTGACATGTATTTGCAAAACTGATTTTTTATGATATCAATTTACTCTATCATTATATTATATTCCATCCCATTTCATTCCATCCCATCCCATCCCATTCCATTCCATTCAATTCCATTCTATTCTATTCTATTCTATACTTATCTATTCTATTCTATTCTATACTTATCTATTCTATTCTATTCTATTCTATTCTATTCTATTCTATTCTATTCTATTCTATTCTATTCTATTCTACTCTACTCTACTCTACTCTACTCTACTCTACTCTACTCTACTCTACTCTACTCTACTCTACTCTATTCTATTCTATTCTATTCTATTCTATTCTATTCTATTCCATTCTATTCTATACTTATCTATTCTGTACTAATCTATCCTATTCATTTTATTCTACTCTATTCTATTGTATCCTATTCTAGTTCATTCTATTCTATTCTATTCTATTCTATTCTATTCTATTCTATTGTATTCTATTCAATTATATTCTAGTTTACTCTACTCTATTATACTCCACTCCACTCCACTCCACTCCACTCCACTCTAATCTACTCTACTCTACTCTATTCTACTCTACTCTACTCTACTCTACTCTACTCTACTCTACTCTACTCTACTCTACTCTACTCTACTGTGGTGTACTCTACCCTATTCTATTATATTATTTGTATGCTTCTTATTTATATTTGTTAAACTGATTTATGGTTTTATATGAGTTTAATTTATCCTGCTTATTACACTCGTATATTATTATATTTACATATAGACTTTGTTGAATGCATTGATTTTGTTAAGTCACTAAAACAAAATCAACGTATAGAAAAGTAAAAACAGTTCTATGCTCATTAATAAATAAAAATCAGGTCTTTGATTATTTGTATTCACAAAAGCAGTGCTAAGCAACTTTTAAACAAGCGTTTATGTAACTTTCACATTAAGGATTATTTAAAAAACCGATTTTGATTGTTCTGTGTTGTGTCACTGACGTTACTGAGAAGTATCAATTTCAATTTTTGGAATTTAAGAATATCGTTAAATATATTATATTTATTATATTGGTACACATTCACTCAATTAAATCTGTGGTCATCCTTTTCTTCTATTGGTGTTTTTCATAATATTGTTTTTATTTCATTCGCCTCAGCTATCCCTGCTCAATACTGCTTACGCCATTGACAATTTGTCAGCATCGATAAAACAAAATTAATGGTGCGAACTGAAGTCAAACAAAATGTTAATCTGATAGAGTTCAACTTAAAAATGAAAACAAAAATTGAATTTAAATTAGTTTTCGTATAAAACTCATTTACTTAGGTATGCTTTCTTGTAATCGAAATATATTTGAAAAGTGTTAACTGTAAAGTTTCAGACTTCTTTTTATTGAAGTTCGAAAACTTTTACAAAGAACGTAGACTGTCTGAGTTGTTATAGAATTTATATACCAAAAAGTCTACCTTGTTTTAATAATAAAAAGAACGTGCATTATTGAAATTGTTTGATACCAAATTTGTATAGCTTTGTAAATATTTTTACATAAAATAATAATCTGAGAGATGTTTTCTTTACAGTTTCTCTAATAGTATGTCTGTTATCACTTTCTTTTTGAATATTTTTTTCAAACTCAGTAATACATCGTTTTATGGTAACGGAATCAGTAGCCCTTTCTTTCATCTAGAAATATAAAATATTAACCTGAGCCGTTACAGATGAAAAACTGTCAATCAAAAAACAAATTTAAGGTCAATGAAATAACCTTAAAAGTGCACCTGTATTTCTGATGGTATCAGATTGTCTGGATGTGGATTGCATTTTTTCCATACACTCTATAAGTGTTTCTTTGTTTTCATATACAGTGTTAACGATTCTAATTTTAAAGTTCCACCTTGTAGCAGATGCTCTAGGAGCCCTATTTCCAACCACTTGTTCCCTGAGTGCTTTAGCACGATAGGCCAAATTTAGCCTGTTCAGGTCCACAATCATAAAAAAAAAAAACTTCATCAAATATGGCAAGTCTTTGTAGAGAATTTGAAAAAAAAATGGTAATATCACTCAAATCGGAAAAAATATACGAACATTTGTATTTATGATTGTTGCCACAACGAATGGAATGGGAATATTTAAATTTATCTTTAATAAGTCTTCTTCTATGTAGCCAGCTAAGCAAAAGGCATCTTGTTCGTTTGGTTTTATAAAAGCCCAAAATCGTTCAACGGTGGTGCCATTTGCTCAAGTATAACGGTAAACTATAACCATTTGGTAAATATTTGAAATATCACTTGTTTGGTAACCCATAGTGGACACAAAATTTGAAGCGGCATTTTCCTTTTTGATATGTGCCTGACACACGGAAAGCATACATTCCAATAAATAATTTTGAATGTCTTTTGACGGTAGCCTGCTGCAAATGATCCCTCAGTGCTACATCCAATTCGGCAGAAAAATTTATGAGGCCTATAAATATACCAGGGTTTAATGAATCTTTTCGTTCATCGTGTCCACGGAAAGCGAGTTTAAAAGCACCACAAAATAGAATACAGTTTATAATTTTAGATAAAACATATCTATTCTTCCTTACTTGCTCACTATGTTTTTTTATGCTTAATCGGTATGCACTATTTAATTGGTGCCGAATATCTTGTTTACCTAACAAATTAAATCCTAATTTAGCAGAGAGGCGTGACTTTAAATGTTGATGCTTTTTAATTTTTTCGGATAAATGTACTAAATCTTTAACGGCCGATTTTGTCCATTCTGATGCTTCATCACTTCCAAATAATAAACACGGAAAACAGTAAAGACTATTACTAACACCACACCCGCACAAACAGCCAGGTTTTTCATAAGTTTCTATTTTAAAAGTTCGTTTATAATCACGACTTTTGCATTCAGTTAAATTCGTAATTAACAAATTTGGTCTTGGACGACCGACACTTCTGATTTTAATTTTTTCTTCTAAAGATAGCAAAGAAAATTTAATTATCTTTAAATATTGCACGCTAATGCTATCAAAGTTCAAGAATCCCGCCATAATTCGTGAGCATAATCCGATTCGATGACAAGGTGCACGCCAGCCAGCTTAAAACGCATAACGTCTCTGCATTGTCGCGGGGAGTTCCACCAATTAGATTTAATATTTACATGAGCAGTGAACGAAGCAAACAAGCGACGCCGTCGATCCAATGAGCAGACGCACATGGATATTATCAGCTGACATCAGAGTCTAGCGATAAGTTTTGTTTTTTAGTAATTAATAGGTTTAAGCATTACCACCAAGAAAATCGTCGATCATTTTACAATGCGGGTGTTAATTTTTGCTCATTGACGATTCTTTTTGGAATTAATATTTTACAGGTAGAATGATAAAATCATTTAAAGAATGATAAAATTTAAATATGTTTTTTCAAGAAGAGACATGCACATGTGCATTTATTAAGGAACCGCCAATGTTTCATACCCAAAAGCTAAGTATCTTAATTATGCACAAGTTACACATACACATACAATACAGGGTCCGCCTTTGGGAGCTGATCCTATGAGTATCTGTTAAACCAAACTTACTATAATTTTGAAAATTTGGTGACAGGGTAATGGTGTTAGGGCTAACTCATCTAAAGTATTTTCACGATCGTACCACTTCCGGTTAAACCGGAAGTCGGTACTTATGTCGCTTATTTTAAATGGAACACCCTGTATATTAATACATTTTTGGATTCTATGCCGAATTTTAAGGTAAGTTTGCTAATAAACTAGATACGAAATTTCAGTCGTTTTAAAAAAAACATTTTTCTAAAAAAATTGACAGATGCGGTCTTAGCAATAACTCGTTAATTGTTCTGTTCCTGTCAAACAATTTGAATAAAACTTTGAGGTGTTGTAGGCAAAGGTTTATTGCAACAGTCTGCAAACAATGACATTTGTATTTTTCATAAAAATAAAATTATAAATGTCTAAACTTGACTATCAAAAAATGCAAGTTACTCAAAAAAATCAAATGGAAACCCCTATTTTTTATTACTCAGATCGATTTAACGTCAAAAATTAAGGTAAGTTTGTTTAAAACTTTATTTGCCTAAACGTAACAGTTTCATACTTATTATCAAAAAAGTCCCAATTTTAAAATTTGTGATAAAAATGAGCTATATACTTAAATCTAGTATTCAAATAATTGAGAATTGAAATAAACAAAAATATTTGAACAAGTTACTGCAAAAAATTATAAAAATTGATAATTTTGTGATTCAAAAGTCATTTTTGCCAAACAGAAATTTTCTGTCATTTTTTTCAAATTCGATATACAACATAAGTGTAAAAATTGAATACTTTATGAGTAAATCGAAAAAAACTAATTTTTACTGCGAAGGTAATACATACTTATCAGCGCATCATTGCACGATAAAGATGCTTATTTATTTTGTTTTTCTTTTGTAGTCAATAATTTAATAAAATTGTTGACAGTTTGTGTTTTTCTTGATGAAATGGCTCGATTTGAATATTCTAATACAGATTATTTGAATTTAATTTTAATTCACGGAGAATGTCATAGAGTTGTAAAACGAACAGTAAGAATATTTATCGAACGCTATCCTGAGCGCCCCCGACCATCAGCAGATACAATAAGACGTGTGGTTCAAAATTTGGAACAGTTTGGCACATTTAAACACTCTGCGCCTCGCAAAAAAACTGCCATTGATAACGAACAGAATGAAGTTATAACTTTAGGATATTTCCGTGCCTATCCTTGTAATTCCATAAACAACGCGAAAACAGATATTGGCTTAACACCAACAACTATCAGAAGAATTCTTAAGAAACATAAGTTTAGACCATACTGTTTACAATTAGTTCAACATTTGAAAGAAGTGGATTTCTTGAAACGTATCGAATTTTGTGAAACAATTTTGCACAAAATACTAGAAATTCCTAATTTTTTGACTATGGACGGACGAATCTAAATTTACGAAAAATGGCATATTTAATCGCCGAAACTCGCATTACTGGAATAACGAAAATAGCAATCCAATTCGCGAATGCCATTTTCAGGAAATTTGTAATTTTAACGTATTTTGTGCTTTTCGGAATAACGAAATCTTTGACGTGTATTTTTACAACGAAAATTTGAGAGGTTTAAAATAGTTGATTGTTGCGATTTATGATTACAAATTTAATTTCTAGGGGAAAATTATCTTGAGATATTAAACACTCGAATTCAACACCGATTAAATCTAGAAAGGGAAAATTTATGGTACCAACAAGACGGTGCGCCCCCTCACAACACCAACGCTATTTCCATGAAACTTTATGAAATTTTTGAAAATCGTTGGTTTGACAATAATGGTCCCTTTCCATGGCCACCTAGGTCATCTGATCTTACGCCAATGGGTTTTTATCTTTGGGGTCGAATTAAAAATATTGTTTATGCTACACCACTAACGACTAAAGAAGATTGCATTGCAAGAGTGCAAAATGCCTTCAATCCTCTTTCTCCACAAGAAATTCAAAGGGCTACAAATGAAGCCGTTATAAGACCGGTTCTGTTGAACCGGTCTTATAACGGCTTCATTTGTAGCCCTTTGCGTCTTGCGTCTAACAGGCAACATTTTGAACATTTATTGTAAATTAATTATTATTATTAATTTAAGCAACTTTATCGTGTAAGAATGCACTGATAAGTATGTAGTTACTACCTCCGCAGTAAAAAGCAGTTTTTTTCGATTTACTCACAAAGTATTAAATTTTTACACTTATGTTGTATATCGAATTTGAAAAAAATTACTTAGAAAATTTCTATTTGGCAAAAATGACTATTGAATCACAAAATTATCAATTTTTATAATTTTTTGCAGTAACTTATTCAAATATTTTTCTTTACTTCAATTCTCAATTATTTGGTTTCCATGGTGACCACGAACAAGGAATACTAGATTTAAGTATGTAGCTCATTTTTATCACAAATTTTAAAATTGGGACTTTTTGATAATAGGTATGAAACTGTTACGTTTAGGCAAATAAAGTTTTAAACAAACTTACGTTAATTTTTGACGTTAAATCGATCTGAGTAATAAAAAAATAGGGGTTTCCATTTGATTTTTTTGAGTAACTTGCATTTTTTGATAGTCAAGTTTAGAAATTCATAATTTTATTTTTATGAAAAATACAAATGTCATTTTTTGCTGACTGTTGCAATAAACCTTTGCCTACAACACCTCAAAGTTTTATTCAAATTGTTTGACAGGAACAGAACAATTAACAAGTTATTACTAAGACCGCATCTGTCAATTTTTTTAGAAAAATAGTTTTTTTTTGAAAACGACTGAAATTTCGTATCTAGTTTATTTAACAAACTTACCTTAAAATTTGACATAGAATCCAAAAGTGTATTAATATACGGGGTGTTCCATTTAAAATAAGCGACTAAGTACCGACTTCCGGTATAACCGGAAGTGGTACGAACGTGAAAATACTTTAGATGAGTTAGCCCTAACATTACCCTGTCACCAAGTTTTCAAAATTATAGTAAGTTTGGTTTATCAGATACTCATAGGATCAGCTCCCAAAGGTGGACCCGGTATGTAAAAGGTATTAAACCTGTAAGTTCACAATTTTTTAATTTGTACATATATTGCCTTATTAATGTTAAATATTAAAAAAAAGCCTTGCACAAATATTCCCGTCTCTTAATAAATAATAAAAAAGCTTCAGATTTAGCATTCAACAAAGTAGTAAAACATTTCAAACTTTTAATAAAATTCTAACAGTTTTTTGGGATGACGACAATAAAGAAAAGTCGAATGAGATTTGTTACTGTTTTAAATTAATGTGAAAAATTTCGTCACAGTTTTTATGCCGAACATAAACGGTTTAATAAAATTATATTTATTTTTGGATACAAAAAAACAAGCATAACATATTGCTATTTCACCGATTTACTTACACTGTTACATAACTATGTACCTGTACATATTTACTCTACGTTATAATTTTATTTTATTTGATTAGGATTTCTGTGTTCTTTCTGTTGTTAATTATTCATTTCTAGAATAAATTTCAAGATCTCGTGCTAATTAATAAGCAAGCGAATCCCTTGCCTGCTCAGTCACTTTCAAATTAATGCATCTTTATATTGTTTTAAGGTGGGATGTCGCGAAACATCAAATAATAAGAATTTCTTTAAATTCCATAAACTTGTTTAATTATACGTTTTACGTATAACTCTAAAATTTCGAGACGCTTGACTGTTTTTAAGACGAGATATTAAGTGACAAAGTCACTTAATATTACATTTCAAACCTAGGTAAAGAGTTTATAGACCAAGCCGATAGACCGAACCGTCTGTAATGTGAGGTCTGCAATAGTATGTACTTTCTACCGAGGTTTGAATACTATTTTTCTCCCGGCCCATCTCATTATGGTATAATTATACATATTAGAAATTAAAAACAAATAATAGTAACTGTAAGAGTAAATAGGTATTGCGCCTCTAAGGAATAATTTTTGTTTAATCCAATTACTAGCCGAGTGCTCGATGGTCAGTTTCTATGCGTATTTCGCACTTTTACTTTCAGGTCCACCCGTGACATTTCCCTTTTGATAAACCAACCCTTAAATCAGTCAAAACGTATTTTGAATAATTTAAAAACTGGAATTACATTCCAAAATTGTACAAATTGTAATTTTCAATTTCATTTTAATTCACAATAATGTTAATTACCTTCTGTTCTTTTTAGATATAAGACTTTTTGTTTGAACTATTTGTTTACTTCGTGGTTTTGAATTATGAATTAATAAGGTTCTTCAAGGGCTGTTTTCGATTATACGAATCTTTGTTTCACTGTAATTTACTATCTACTTCTCGCGTACACGCTATTTAAGGTTAGGTTTTGTTTTTAAAGTTATCTACAAGCGGCAGTGGTGTAAAACAATAAAATTAAATTAAATATACAGTTAACTCTTTAATTCAATCTTACATTCCGTAAATTTTTCTGGAAATCTATCTAATCTCATGCTTGATACAAACGAAATGTAGGTCAGAATTGTTAATTGTTAGTTGTCACATTGTTGGTACAGTTGTCAGCATATGAAAAATAGCAATTCCATTGCACACCTAGGTGCGCAAAATGAGACTTTCGAACCTCAAATGAAGTGAGCAATGTCTACTCTTCTGACCGGACGGGAGAAAAATAATTTACTCATTCTTTGATAGCTTGTCATCAAACAGTCAGTTTTGTTTAGAAATTTGACACAATATTATTTGAAATAACACGAATCGAATGGGAAAAAGATAAAATGACTTCCGAACCCGCCGCCAACTGTTTGAGCGCCCGTGTGCAATACCGATGTGCCGCCCCCTGTTTAACTACGATTAGTCGACTACCTACGCTGAGCTTGCCAGAAAGGCTCTTTAGTGTTGTCTCATGAGGGCAAGAAAAACTATTTATTTTAATTACTTAGTTATTTTTTTTTTACTTTAGTGTAAAACCATGTAAATATTTTTCTACAGAAATTGGACTTGCGAAATCTGCTGTTAATTGTCTTATACCTAATCTGTCAAGGATTTCATGTTAAATTGAAACTATAGCTAAATTACTTAGTCTTTGTTGGTGCATTGTTGATCTTAAACAGAATTTTCAACTTTGAGTAGGACCTTTCACCAAATGCAACTGAAACCGGCAATGTAAGTAATATTTTTACATTTACACTTTCAAAGTGTTCCTCCATGCGATATTCTGTGAACTTATCAATCAACTTATTTAACAAATTTATGCAGATCTGAGTATGTATTTTGGAGCCTTACATCATTTTGCTGAGAGCATTAATTTCGTTTAAAATATCGAACCAAATTACAACCGAGAAAATAAATCTATAATTGTGAATGTTCAAAGCAAGCGAATAAGTCTTGTGAGCTGTAGCACAATCCCATTCTGACGAATTATCAGATATTTCCAGCAAAACATCAAATATTACAAAAATTAACACTTTCGTGCGTAATATTTGCTGCATCATTAACTACCAAATTGAGATTATGAGCCGAGCATGAAACGTAAAATGCGCGGTTATTTCCAAAATTCTTTTTGCCATTCATTGTGCTTTCCACGGGCCTCGTGCCGGACGCGACCGTGCCAGATGCGACCCGTGCCACAAGCGACCCACCAATTTGCCTTCGTGCCACTTGCGACCAAAGTACTGATGTGCGTTGGCACATATTCCACCTCAACATATTGATGATGCCTGGCTCACTATTATGGACGACGCTCCAGAAGACAATGTCAAACTAACAGAATTTTTGGACTACTTCGTGGATCAGTGGCTAGAAAACCGTACCATTACACGGAGTATTTGGAACGTTCATCAGCAGCGATATCGCACAAACAATACAGTAGAGGGGTGGAACTCAAAGTTAAATGCCTTAGTCGGAAGAAAGACACCCAACATTTTTTTTCTGATAGAGAAACTGAAAATGATCACTATGGATCATTTTGAAATCAAAGGAACTAGGATAAAGTGGAACAAAATGGAGAAAAGTCTTCAAAAAGCTCGACCAGAGAATAACAAATATTCTTGATGAGTTCAAAAAGGGGGGGGACTTGAAGAAATGTTTGAGTGCATTAAGCTATGTAAATAAGTTGGAATAAACACACAAGTCACGACCAGACTACAAACCGATTGTATATATATATATATATATATATATATATATATATATATATATATATATATATATATATATATATATATATATAGCTATTTTAAGTAATGACGAAGCTTTACAGCTGATTCTCTTTAAGTAAAAAATAATAAAAAAATATATAAAAAAAGTATAAAATTGTTGCTTTAAGTCCAACCCCAAACCTCCTCGTGGTAGCAGATGGAAACTAGAGATAGATATGCTAATATATATATAGATCTCTAGGCTAATATGGGGCTCTGGCAGACGGTACATATTTCTTAAACATGCATATGGTTTATAAACTAGGTGTAAATTAATTTGGGCTAAAATTTCCTCTCTCGAACAAAGGGTCGCATGCGGCACTGAAAGTTACTAGCAGGGTCGCTACAGCCACGATTTTTGCTAGGTCGCAACCGGCACAGTCCCACCCGGTACGTAATCTTTCCACGAATATTAGAGCCATTATCATGAATGTTGAGATTTAATTCTGAAAATAAATCCAAAACAAAACTTAATAGACCTTCACCCGTGGAGCTGGTGACTAGACAGAACAGAACAAAATTTTCGCATATGGTTTCGCATAACATTTTTAGTTTCATTGTTTAAAAGAACCTACCTAAGTATAACTGTTATCTGTGATCTTAAATAGTTATTAGGAGCAATAATTATTGTGATAAGCCGATAAATAAACGTAAGTACTTACCATAATTACCATGTCGTGCACTTACAATTTACACTGACAGGTAATGCATTGAATTGTAATTACATTAACCAAGCTAAAATATAATTAATTATACCTAGAACGTCAGAACCAACGGATAGTTCCCCCTACTGACGGACATTTGGCATTGCATCTTAGCTCTGATAAATGACAATGTATGGCGTTATTAACGCTATATTGTAAAAGAAAATAGTAATTGGGTGCCGGTCGGATTTTTTCTCCATGCGATGCCATTTCGTAAGCTATAGGCGGCGTGGGTATTATAAAATGACTTTTAATATTGCGTGATCAATAATTCGATTTGCCGCCCCACAGGACGTGGCGCCCGTATGGAGTACACGCCTTGCACGCCCTGAATTTGACTTCACTACATGGTTTTAGAATAGTTAGAAAGTGTATTAGCACGTTTTCAGTGTTTCACAGAATTTACCGAGCCCTCACATGGGTGTGTGGGAACGTCGCAAGCGCAGTCAATTTAAGCATGCCGAAATGCTTCGTTTAGATTGACATTACAATCATTATTATTGATGTGATTAGTGAGATAATAAATTAATTTTGCAATGAACATTGATAAATTTAATAAATAATAATTATTAATTTTATTAAATAGATAAATAATAAAATAATAAGAATTAATAAATAATAAATTAAAGAAATTTAAACGGAAAGAAATAGAAATAATTTATTATAAGTTTTGATATGAACGAATAAGTTCAAAGGTAAATATGTAGTTAGGTTCAAATCCTACTCGAGGTAAACTTTTTATTTATATATTTAATTAATAATAATTTTTAAATAGAAATAAATTTAAGAAATAATAAATTTAATCTATAAAACAAAAAGTAATAATTCATCATTTTTAAAAGTGAACAACAAAACTCATTTGCAAATGAAACATTTTTCTAACATTCAATAAGGATTTTTTAAATTTTGATTTGCGCAACATATAGTTTTTAAAAACTGAAACAGCTACGTAATAATATCATTTCTTATTATTATTCTTATAAGAATAATTTATTGATGGAAAACAACTAAAATAAAGAGAAACTATCGAATGATCAAGCATTTTGTACGCTTTGTAACGCTTCTTTGAATAAGTTTCGTGAAACCAAGTTCTCCATGTTTGGAAAGTGCGTCTTGCAAAATTTGAAACGTTAATCCAGTATCAACAATGTTATTAATGATTTTCCGCAATTTTCAAAGAACAAATTTGTTCGAATACAACAACGTGGGAAAAGCATCATGAAAATTAACGTTTCCATTTGGTGGCAAAAAATCTGCGGCTAGGTTACATAGCTTTAATTGTCCTCATCCTTTACGATCACTCAAAATCTTCCTCAGTAAAGACAACGAATCAGTGAAACCAATCAAATCGTTACGAAAGTCTCGAATTAGTCCATTATTTTCTATAGCTCTTGTCAGATGAGTCGCGTCAAAAGACGGGTTGTGGGCAACAAGTGAACACGGTTTGTCAAACGACTTTAAGAATTGTTTGAATAAAATAAGCACATCTATCATGATTTTTGATGCGAGTCGTTGGTCTCACAAAAACAGTTCACCATTGACATTTCCCAAACCCGTGATTTCAGTTGTTTTGAGAGCAGTTTATTTAATCGGATTTAAATAAACGTTGTTTTGCTGAGATCTGTAAAATTTCAGAATCTTTACCGAAACCAGGTGTTTCTGTGTCAAAAGATACTAGTTCATAATCTGCCTGATACAAATCCTTTTTTATATAATATTGAGATATCGCTTGTATATCTTTGCAAGCCGCGGTAATCTCACAGTTTGACTCATACTGAACTTCTTGTCGCTCTGTCCGTCTTCTCAAGTCAGATCTGTCATAGTTCAAAACGTGTCTCTGTGTGTAGACCGAGTTGAATGTTGATATACCTCAAAACGCCTGTAATATATGCGTCGCCAACATCTTTATTCTCAACTGTACTTGCGTATCGATAAGCACATGACTCCTTAAAGAAACGGTGCTTTATGAGACATAATGGAATTAACACCTTCATTGCTCTGTCTGGACGCCGCAACTGAAAATGTGGCAGAATTCCGTATATTTTGAAAAAATAGTCTACAGTGCATCGAGAAGTTTAGTATCCTTAAGTAAAATTGTATGACTCGGATCGTTTTCAGTTGCACACTTACACCACTCACCACTGATCCAAAAATGTGATACGGAATAACTCGCAAGTTTTTCGCTAAATCTGCACTTTGTCCTTTATTCTGAAAAACTACATATGAAAAGCATTTCTTCAAATGAGGAATCTCTTCTTCATCTTTTTAAACTATGCTTGCAAGCCGTACAGTTCTTTACCGAAGTTTTTGTTTAGATGATTCTGGTCCGCTAACTTGAGAACATGGTCTGGTCCGTCACGTCTCACTGCAAAAATGGTACTACTATGTTCATCCCCGATAAAAACTTTCCCCTTTAGTCCAGCTTCCTGCAAAATTTGGCTGCGATTTAGCAGTGCGGCACCAACATTAGCTTCCATAGCTTTAACGCTGCTATAAAAATTTAGAATTTTTTGGTTAGCTGAGATCGCATCTCTACACTTTCGATTGATAATCTAAAGTCTTTCCGCCAATAATTGCACTATAGCCGTTGAGACTGTCGTAGCTGCGATCGTTCCCTCGATTGCTCCATCCCATGTCGTAGCATGCAGTAATATTGACAACCTGGCCCATTGCTTCGTTGAAGTCTTCAGTTCGTTTTGAATACTGCAACTCTCTCCGCCATTTCTCTTGCAATTTCGAAACCATAAACATGATGCAGCATTCAGTAAAAAAATCAAATGTATAACTCATTCGATTCATCGATACGATCCAAAACCAATTGCTTTCTGTAGCTGCTCTTTTGCAGCTCTGTCTTGCTGCTTCTTCAACACCTGGCACTATCTCACGCTCATACTTTTTATACAACTCGTTACTAAGACCCGAATTATCTAAGCAACCCATAATTTTGTTCAACGTTGTGGCCCCGACACCACTGTGCAAACAATCTAAAAAAATCAAACATTTGAATCAACACAGCTTGCTGTTATGTGTGCAAAATTTAATTTTGCTAATCAAAAAATACTGTGCGATTTGTTATGTTTAATTACCCAAACCTGCTCGTGTGTTGGTTTCACAATTTAACTTATTTTTATCATCGTCTTCAACCTGTTGATATTTTCACGTAGACACATGTTTGATGACTGAACATTTCACTGACAACATTGAGAATAATCCTCGTCTTTTTTCTCCGACGATGTTGTTTAATGACAGGGTTGTGTTGCAGCGATCGGAGGTCAATTGTTGACCCAAAAGTTTCAATCCGACAATGTGTCGACCAAAATATTCCTCCTGGTTTATTCCATCTCGTACTCTTTTCCTGACTTTTCCAAAACAAATCGCTTGCTGCCTTTTTTCCATGACACTTTTTTTCACTATTTTGGCTTTGTATCTCAAAATAATTCGCTATTGTTCTGTTTGATTTTCCATTTAGACAGTTACTTATGAAACGTGAAACAGACACTGTGTCCACGCGCTAGCACGAGAGTGTTACGCCGTTGCCGGATCTCAATAGCAGTCGACTGCTCGGGGAAGTTTGCACATGATTGGTTGACGTGATACAATTACGTAAAAAAGTTTGGCAAAAACATCGCTATATTTTAATTTCATAATCGATCGAAATTTTGTTTGTCGTCAACTTGCATTGGTTATTAATGCCAAAATCGTTAATAATTTGTCACTTTATGGCATGCGTGCTGTAATGTTGTGCCATAAAGTCGTCTTGACGGCGAAATACAAACAAAGAAATCGAATTTCCCGTAATTGAAATTCCCCAGATGTTTCAAGAAGGCATTCGCTTGAACTGCTTGAAGATGTTGATATAGATATTTCTCGGTTACTCATTTATTGCACGCTACTGATCCTAAGGTTTTGGAAATTTTCTTCTTGTTTTTGATGGAGTCTGCCACATACCCTTTAGCAACAGCATCGTTTTTCTAATCCCCATGTCATTTAGAGTTCTAATGTCAGCTCCACTGTCTGCCAAGATTGTGGCAGAAGTTCTACGAAATGAATGTCCTGTGTATTGATAGGCATTGGGAATATTTAGATACTTGGCAATCTGTCGAGGAATCTGACCAAATGTGTTAATGCCAATAGGATTACAAGTACATTTACACCCATTGTAGAATAAAATCACTTTTCAATCATCACATGCTTCGGTCTTAAACTCATGTACTTCTTAATGAGGTCAATATAATTTACTCTACTATCATTTTTTAATGTGGTAAAAACTCTGGGTCTATGTATTTTGGTATCTTTAATATAAACCACAAATATAGTACCTTCTTCTTTAATATCCCTAACACACAGATTGTACAATTCTATGCGTCTGCCACCACCAAACAGACCAAATATTGCAACTATCTAAAATGTAATCATATTTATTAAGAATAATCACAAAAGTAAAAATTTACTTTCATAAGTAAGTATTTGTCGTTGGCTGCTTCAAGAAAAAAATTAAGTAAGTGCTCTTTGAAAACACTAATGACTTCTCTAGTGTGTACCCAACAGAACAGTTTTTCAAGAATGCCGAAAGTTTTGAAAACTTGCTGATGTCCACATCCTTTTTGAGACGTAACATACATTTTAATTTGGAGTACATGCACCATAATGAAGGCGATTTGTTTTTTTTTCGACTAATAAAATAGATACAAAGAATGATTAACTTTAATAAATGAACTTACCTGATCAAGGAAATACGTAAGCAAAACCTTCTCTGTAACAGTTTCCGTATTATTCTTGCGCATCCACTCAATAAATCTTTCGAACTCTTTCTTATAAATTGATTTCGGACTTTTTAGGTATAAGACTCAACTCAGCTTCGTCTGCTTTTTTAAGGAATTCTTCATCCACGTCTGAATCCATTATTGCAAAATTTGTTTATTTACAAAAAATAAATGACACTCATAATGCAAAACTATGGCAACTATAATAAGACCGTTCATGAACTCCTGTGAAATGATATTTTTTTTGTAACGATCTGAAATTATTATTTCATTTAAATTGTGTCTCAAAGTGGCTAGTTCGATGACAAAATAGCATATAAAATTCGTTTATAATGCGGGATTATGACATTCGTTTCCATTAACAATGGAAACTCCTGCCATAATCCCTTGCATTATAAACCAATCTCATAATATACTATATATAGATATTATAATTACGCGTAATACATTATTTGTCACTAAATTTGATATTGCCTCACATGTCAATATTAAATTGTGTTCAAACAAACATTTATAAAAATATGATTAATGAAAACTTTTTTCGTTGACTGTTCCCGACGTCCCACCTTAATACATTAATAAAATTATTATTACATTGTGATTTGGTTTGCGAATGGCGTGGATGTGGAGATAACAATTATATCTCATTTTTATTGAAATGTATAATTTATGGAAATTTTTTTGTGGACATTTGTTAACATTTTTTTTTGATTGTCGTAAATTTAGAGTTTAAGGTTTCTACAAATTGCTCAACACTACAAATTTTAGTATCAAGGATTAAGTAAAAATTGATGCTTTGTTTCATCATAATTGTGCTAATTTATGAAATTCTTCTACTTCTGCATCGTCTAAAAGGGTTTCTTTTTATACGCATCTTCTGAATAAACTAAAGTTTGATCATTGGAACGCTTCGAAACAATGAATAGACGACTAATGAGATTGAAATTTCATCTTCTGCGAGTTCAAAATTTTTGATTTATGAATGAATTCGTACGAATTTAAAACACTAAAGTTGGACTGTTGGTAGAAGAGATCATGAAATTTACTAGACAACCATTTGGGCAGCAAATAAGTAAGTAAGTAAATACCATTAATATGAGAAACACTGGTTTATGAATCTTAGGCAAGCGATACATTGGTAGTACCGGATTGATATGGTTATTCGAAATTTAAGGGAGTCATCACAACTCTTTGTAATAAAACCGTATTAGTTGAAGTAATCATTTCAGGAAGATGATCTTTGGTAATTACTGAATAAGAACCTGAATCTAAGAGTTCTTTGACTGAAGCAAAATAATCCTCTTTGTCTAAAATGACTACTTGGTTTGAGATGAAAACAATTTTTACTTTTGAAATATTTTACAATTCGATGTTCTGAATGATAAATTAAATTTTGACTTCGGTTGGATATTTTCCGAAATTTGAATTTTACTGGCTTATCTTGTTTGTTGAATGTACATAATTTTGACAATTTTTCTGATATATAAATCTTTTAGCAATAACTTTATGACCAATGACCTCATCCGATGCAGAACAATAACCCACTCATTAAATTCATTAGCATTTAAACCTGTTACCGGTTTTAAATGTAAGTCGTAAGTCTTTAATTCTAGTTTTGTTAGTTTTGAATAATGACATTTGATTTCTAAATGTAGCCATTTCCGCTTGGCAAATTCAAGCGACTTTTTACCGACACATGTATTTGAATTATTAGCAACATCAATAACATTTGAAAACACATTTAACCTAATGGAAATTTTTTAGAAAGGGTATAGCCGGATATGTATGGGAAATGTGCCTCCGTGGCTTTTTATTGGGACTTGGGTGAGCATTTTGGTACATAAAAATAATTCTGTCAAATTTTCAGATCTCAATCTCAAACAGTTTCCGAGTTTTTCAAAAAAACCTCTTTTTTTCGATTTTATTTTTTTTAAATACGTAAAATTGAAAATTAGTGAATGGTGATTTTTTTCCTAATTCTTACGAGGAAAAGGCGTGAAAACAGTTACAAACGCGATGAGAGAAGAAGAACCTACTTTTCTTTAAGAATAATACATAAAATTTTTTCGGACACTAAATGGAAATTGATTATATTTTATACGAAATTATTTAAAAAATACATGACAAGCGCGAGAATCAAACTGCTGTTTCCATCACTGCAGTAACTAAATAAAAATAGGCAAACAAAAATGTTGTCAAGTGTTATCGCGTGAACAGAAGCGCCTGACGATACTTTTCTTATGATTAAAGTGACGTTAATTTTCGGTTTGTATGGGGCATGTCGTAATGAGGAGCTAAGAAAGTTAAATGTGAAAAAAAGGAAAAGGTAACGTATTTCATTCCCTCCCCAAGGGGGAGGGCGGGCTGCTCGAGCTTCCCGAGCTCCTTCAGCCACAATTATGGATTCCCAGCATACATACATACATTACGTATATATGCATGGTGGGATTAAGAATAGGTGTGGTCAGGATAGGATCGGAAGGAACGGAGTTAGGGTTCTGAGGGGGAAAATACTACCCCAGCATTCGCCTAAGTAACCGCACATAGTGTGCATATACGCAGTGACCATGCCGCTACATGTGTATGGGGAAAAACCTCATACAAGGTAGACGGTAACGGGAATCGAAACCATTACCTCCCGAATGCTAAGGAGGTCGTGTCACTACTACACTACCAGCTCGCTTAAATGTGAAGGATATCGAGGATACCGGCTCTATTTTGGTTGTCACCCTCCATGACACTAAGATAAGGCAGTAGCGTATATTCACCGTTACGACGGGAATGAGAGGAATTAATGATATTGAGTTTTACAGGAGATATGTAAGCTTTCGTTCAAAACATATCAATCACTCAAGATTGTTCATATTTTTTCGAACAATAAATGTACAGTGCCACCTATGTGGATCCTACGGTTTCTACAAGAACCGAAGAAAATTGCCTGTTACTTGAAATTACCCAACCCAGACGGTTACACTGGACATCGTCTACGTTGAACATCAACTACTTTTCTTGCTGAGAGTAGAGCTCAAAAATCATGGAGGATAGCGATCAGACACGACTCAGAAGAATATATATGGAAGAAATCATTAACACTAAATTGGCGACTTCGAAAATTTAATCATCCATCATCGTCAAACAGTGGATGCCAGAATCCATTAGATGTTGTCCTAGAACGTACTGAATTACAGTTGGCTCCTGCATGTAGCGATTGATTCAAATGGACGAGTTTATCAGGAGGTTTTGTCAAAATCGTCACAATCATTTAATGATTTACAGTTAAAACATTGTACAAGCATAAGTTTTTCTAATAGTTGTACGTTTAATATTTATTCCAATAAATAATTAATAACTCTTTATTTTTTGAAGCGGTGGAACGATATGAAAAAAATATTTTTTTATTGAAAATACATGCTCAATAGAGAAAAAACAGAGAAAAACATGCCCTGCTTAAAATAATTCAGAGTGTGAAAAATGTTTAAAGAGACGTTAAATGAATCTTGTTTCCATGCTAAATTACACTTAAAAAGAAAACTGTATAAGTTTTTCAATACTATTCGGAAGAATTTTTCAGTTTTAATATAATAAAAACAAATTTCCATTATAAAACTTATAATATTATAATATTGATATTGTTTAACAAAATTATCATAAATTGTTGACATTAAATGTAATAATTTCATGCAAAATAGATCGAAAAGACTGTTTTGAATAACGTTAGTCTTCATCACTGTCTTCATTTACTACTACATTAACCATTTCAACAATAAACAGACGACTCAATATTTCAGCAGGTCTTACTATTTTTTCCAAATATCGAGCGTGAGACAGATAATATAATTATGATAGCTGCAATGTGTGAGCAGCATCCAACAGTGCGCCCACCATTAGCACAATCACAACAATATATTCCACAGATGTCATTCTAATCTGGCTGATAATCAACCAAACAACGATATGCTTTTGAATTAATATGTTTTATAATATTAGGTGTGATTTTTACATAATGGAGTGTGATTGTTCCGTCTTCATTCATCAGCTCGGCTAAATACGATACAGCTTGAGACATTCGATATGATCTTGTAAAAAAAAATTGAGTTCTTGCTCCGTTAACTCTGGAAAATCAGTTAATTGATCTTAAGTTATTCCTGTAAATGGAACTTTTCGCCTTGCCCAACGATTAGCCTCTACTTCCTAAGCTAGAGTATTATCTTGATTTTCTCGAATTCATGGCGGGAAATAATTTTCTCAAAAAGATCAAGTTCAGAATCAAGTCTTGTACCAAACTCATTGTGTAGAAAACAAGCAATTCGACAAAAGAAACTAGTTTTAGGAAGTAATTTATTATCCAGTTTATGATCTAAAAGCTTAAACTTCTGTTTGATACTGCCATGCATTGCTTCAACAACCCAACGAATTTTGGTGACGAAACGGGTTCATTTGACTCATGTACAGTCAAATATTCTATCACATTACGAAAGCCTTGATTAACTACATAATATCATGTGTATTCAGTAATTTAATTAGACCATTAGGATCATTTAAGACGATTCTCATATTTCAGCATCGTTCATATTAGCTATATATGGCCCAAGCATGTCTATAACAAAGGCACTTTTTTTTGACCAGAATATGATTTCCTCTGGTATTTATTATTTGCACTTTTTTGATAGCGAATATATGTTCCATCACAAATAAATATTAACTGGTCAACTTTTACTTAATACAATTTCTTAGCAGTATTTGACGCATTGGTGAGTAATGTTTCTCTACTCATGGCATCAATTCCGAAATACCGAGGCAAAACATCTTTTTCAAACGAGGATATGACTTCATCACAGTAGTCAGATACCATTTGTTCAGGAGCTAAACCAAACGGAGGATATTATTGCATTTGAATTTCTGGTTCGTAATGACAAAAGCTTGAATGACATTACGATTTATGGAATTCTTCATCGACGTTAACATTTTACTGAGTTTTATCAGTTTTTCCCATATAAGACCAGTAAATACCTCCAAATGTTTTTCTGAAAACAAGTGATCTCCAATTTTATCAATTATGGATGAATCACTACCAACAGCCAGCTGCCCAAGTCATTTTTCGAACTTCAAATACACTGGTATTCGAACAAATTTGAAAATTATTGATATTTTCATCATATAATCGCTGTTTTATGATATGATCTTTACAGCACCGATTTTCTTCAGGAATAAAGATTCGTCTTTTTACAGATACCTGTTTGCGAGCTTCGAATGGAACTAATGTAATATTTGTTGATGATCCACAAATGACCCAATATCTCATCAAGTGGAAATGATTCGAGGAAAACCCAATTCCACAAATTCTAATTCTTCTTCCATTTTTCTTCAAAAACAAATGATGGATGTTCAGATGATGATACAGACGAAACAGTAGTTGAAGACGATTGAGAGCGCAGATAAATATTACAATTGACGCATTTTTTATCAGCATCCATTCCATTTTGAAATCGTGGTTTAAAGTATGTATTAAAAATGCAGAAATATATAAAAGTAGACAGATATTTCACTTATTCTAATGGATGGAATTAACCGTAACACTATGTAACTATTATAATCCCATGTAATGATGAGAGATGAAATAACAACAATAACTCTGCAATGTTATTTAATTGTGAAAAATAAAAATAGTCTCAATATAAATGTCTGACTTAATGCATTAGCTAAATGCAAATTAATATGTACAGTTACAAAAACCATAGATGTTACTTTATTATTGTTAGGTTAGCTGAAAACAAGCGAGACCTAAGAAGTAATGATCAATAGTTACTGAAAATCCCAGTAGATGGCATTGTAGCGCGCTAGCACAGCGCTAATTTTGAAAAATATACCCAGATCAAAATGAGTTATTTAGACTTTTGAAAAAATTTGTTCAAACTATTTGAAAATTATATACTCTCTAATGGTCTTTATGCAATCACTTTGCAGTAAAATGATTAAAAATTATACTTAATTGCAAAATGCAATTAATGTTCTTTGGTGGTTGAAGTATTCGCGTTGCTAAGTAAATCTTATTCTATCCCACATCGTAACATACTGAGAATTTTAGTACTGATTGTGCACATAAATAACTTGAATTTAATTGTGTATTCATATCTGTTTAACGGTTGTACACAAAATGTGTAGGCCACGGACGCAAATTGTCTTTGACGGCCTCATAGCAGACAAATTACTATTTATGTAACTAGCAAAATTGAATAATAAAATAACATGTTGCGAAAAATACTGGTAGTTAAAGTAGCAAGTAGTCAACTTTTAACTTTTGAAATATTGGGTTTGTTACGTGACCAACCCCACAACACTTTACTAAAAGTGCTAAAAATGCAACATTTAACAAAACCAACACCTTCTGAAATACCTGATAAATAATCCTGTTCTAAGCACCTCATAGACACGTTTTCCCACAGTTGATTATGGAGAGTATTTCAGCACCGCTTCGATTCTCACAAACTATTTTCACTTTCTAAGTTTTGACCATAAAAATCGCATGAAAGATATTACTCAGGGACAAAGTAAATCAGGCTGTTTCATGTATTCCCCTACTTTACCGTTTAATAGTAAAGCTTTGGCGAGTAATAATGGACTGCACAACTGTTTTGTTGAAGCCACATCGTCATACACGCGGCAAGAGCCACGTGTATTTTAGCGGTTGCATATAGTATTTTTTTTTAAATAGATCTAATTTTTTGAACCGTGTAATATTTCTTCAATAAAAATTAGAGCACTATCACGCAAGCATACAAACTTAATTTACCAGTCCCAGAGTACCTATTGATTATTACGGACATCAATGTATTAATAGTAAGCTATTGAAATCACAACGTGTCTATAGAGTTAGCCGTGGATCATAACTTAATAATAACAATAGCTACAAGAATCTCTGAATTGCGGGCTGAGGGCTTATCTACCAGCAAATGATCATGTTTGAAAAATCAGTGGTGCTAAAAATTTTAACGTTTTGCTGACGCAGGTAAGAAAATATCTGGTGTGGATCACCACACGGCCTTCTAACCTACAAAATGGAAATTAAATTTAATAACATTTTTTTAGCATAATTATGCAACCTCTTTTATAATAAGTTCATTACGAAAATAAGCAACATTGTAAAAACAAAAACAATAATCTTTGTTAAACAAACGTTCAAAACTTCATTACACACAGAGGTTAATGGACATCTACATGCTAACTTAAAAAATTAAAAGAAACGAAATCATTTTAATTATAAGTTTTTTTATGGTAACCATGCAACCTTTTTCATACGTTCATAACGAAAACAGGCAACCTGTAAAAACAAAAAGAATAATCTATGTCAGAATGACGTTTAAAACTTCATGCCACATAAAGATTAATAGACATAAATACACGTTAAACCATTTTTATTCATGTTTAATATTAGTAGAAGAGGGGCACCATCCCCTCCACTTTTTTTACGTCACAAGCCCCGCCCCCTTTCACTTTTTTACACGGCCACGTGGCTGACCACTATTTGACCTTGAGAAAGTTGTTTACCTTGAGAAAGTTGTTTACCTTGAGAAAGTTGTTTACCTTGATAAAGTTGTTTACCTTGAGAAACAGGTTTGCCTTGAGAAACAGGTTTACCTTGAGAAACAGGTTTAGCTTGAAAAACAGGTTTACTTTGAGACCAGGGGCTACGCGGGAAATTAGAAATTGTGGTTTCTTGTCAGACGAGAGCTACCTCTAGGACCTGGTGCTTCGCTGGGGATTGTTTTATGGAAATTCTTGTAAGATAAATGTTACATCTAGGACCTGGTGCAGCGCTTGGGGTTGTTTTATGGAAATTCTTGTAAGATAAATGCTATCTCTAGGATCTGGTGCAGCACTAGAAGTTGTTTATAGAAATTCTTGTAAGATAAATGGTATCTCTAGGACCTGGTGCAGCGTTGGGGTTGTTTTATGGAAATTCTTGTAAGACACGCTCTCTCTCTCTCTCTCTCTCTCTCTCTCTCTCTCTCTCTCTCGATTCTCTCGCTTATCTCGCTTCACACAACTATTTGCCCGCAAGGTATTTGTCTATTTAAACGAAGCTCTTGGTGGAGTATCTGTTAGTATCGTTTTAGCGATTCAAGATGGAAGGTCAGTTTAAGCACCCCTTTTCAGCTATAGTTGCAGGTCCGTCGGGATGTGGGAAATCGTATTTTATCGTTGATTTTCTAAAAAATATCGAAACCGCTTGCGATACAGGTTTTGAAAAAATTATCTGGTTTTACAGTGAGTGGCAGCCTTTATTTAAAGATCTCTCTGTAGAGTTTCAAAAGGGTTTACCTGATATGGAACAGTTTGACGGGGAAAAACCTGTCTTAATAATAATTGACGATCTAATGCGTGAAACTAACGGCTCCGTGGTTGATATTTTTACAAAAGGCTGTCATCATCGAAATCTAAGTGTGTTTTTCTTAACGCAGAACATATTTCATCAAGGACGTGGACAGCGGGATATTTCTCTCAACGCACATTACATAATTTTGTTCAAGAACCCACGTGACAGAGCACAGATACAGCATTTAGCAAGACAGATTTCGCCAGACAACCCAAAATTTTTAGAAGCCGCATACCAAGATGCTACCTCAAGTCCGCACGGGTATTTATTGTTCGATTTAAAACAGAATACACCGGATGTGCTACGTTATAGAACAAACATATTCGGGCCTCAGGGTATCTGCCAGGTATATATAGCGAAAAAAGGGTTTAAGTCTCACAGTCATAAAGATTACATCATATATGATGGCTGACGTTTTAATCGAGAACACTGATATCCTACATGCATTAGCCAGATTAAGTAAAAGTCAACGTGACGCTTTATTGAAGTGTTTGGATAGTAAGCAGGTAGAGTGTATTTGCGAGTGTGCACATAACATTTTAAAAGGTCGTGTACCTCTGTCAGTTGATCAGAAGCAGCGACTCTCTCAACATAAGCACACTTTAAGACGCCTGGCACAGCGAGGCGAATCTATAAAAAAGAAGAAACAGTTTCTTGTACAGAAAGGTGGTGCATTTCTACCACTACTGTTAGGACCATTACTCGGCGGAATTCTGGGTAATCTGTTTCAATAACCATGGACCACATTGTGAAGAAGATGATTATTCTACCGATGGACTTTATACAGCGCTTACAGACACCAGATGTTACACAAAACAACATTTTAACGCAGCTGGGTAACGATATGGATAAAGTTTTAAAAACTAAAATGACCGATCATGACAAATGGCAGCAGTACAACCAAGTTCTTCAAAGGTATCTACACTTTTCCAATCAGTTACGTCAGCCTACCAGTATAACAATAAGCTGTGACGCTGCTGCTGATGATATTAGAGATTTACCGCAACGCAAAGGTCTGACAGACGACGAGATAGTATCAACGCTTCCGCCTTCATATAAAAGAAAAGGCACGAATTTGTTACATATACTGAATACGAACAGCGAGGTTTTTGGGATAAAAGGGCACTGTCACAATAAAAGGCGAGATCATACCACACTCAACATTATCGATCTGGTTCACGAGACGTTAAGAAAACGAAAAACCACAAATCCGCGCGGTTGGCGTCAGTTTGCGACGTACATTAAAGAGATAAATATACCTCGAGCGTTTATCGGAGGTACGCAAAGGTATGATGTTTCTGTATTACCCAACGTTGAACGGACCCTCACAACTATAGGTGAGAATTACGATGCTGATAGTGAAACGCGGGAAACACCGAGAAGAATCTCTCAAAGAAGATGAAGAGGACTTTCACTAGATTGGGATTCGTGGCGTTCATAACATGGATGCTGTATACTATGATCCCTCCCACCCAGCAGGGTTCGCTGGTATAACACCTTTAACTAATGCTGTAAAGGGTAGATATGGTGAAGTAAAAAACTGGTTGCGGACACAGGAAGCTTATACGGTACATAAACCAGTCAGAAAAAAGTTTCCACGAAATAAATATATAGTGAGTAACCTTTACGAATTGTGGCAGGCGGATCTTTGTGATATGCGGACTTTAAGTGAACACAATAGCGGATACAACTACATACTAACGGTAATTGATGTATTTAGCAAGAGGGCATGGGCGAGAGCACTTAAAACGAAGACAGCTTCATCTGTAATTGAAGCATTCGCGGATATTCTTAAGGATTGCGACAATACTCCGGCAAATCTACAGACGGATAAAGGCAAAGAGTTTGTGGCGAGCAGTGTACAAAACTTTTCAAGAAACAAAATATCAATTTCTATGTAACACATAACCCTGATGTGAAAGCATCTGTAGTTGAAAGATTTAATAAAACATTGAAAACAAAGATGTGGCGTTATTTCACTTACAAAAATTCCTACAGATATATTGATGTGCTCGAAAGACTTGTGACTGCCTACAACAATAGTCCTCATTCAAGTATAAAGATGGCCCCGCGCAGTAAACGATAAAAACATTTTGGAAGTGTGGAATAACCTGTACGCGAGAGGTTTAGGTCCAGTACGCCATCCTAAATATAAAGTCGGTGAGCACGTCAGAATCACCAGAAGTAAGTACACCTTTGAGAAGGGATATGAAACGAATTGGAGCGAGGAAGTTTTACAATTAGTGCGGTGATAAAAGAAGACCACCAGTTTATAGAATAATCGATCTTAATAACGATCCTGTTGAGGGCACCTTTACGAAGAAGAATTGCAAGTTGTTACGGTTGATAAAGATACTCTATTCAAAGTCGATAAGATTCTAGCTGAGAAGGGCCGTGGGCGAAATAAACAATACCTAGTCAAGTGGCGTGGATACAGTGACAAATTTAATAACTGGGTGTTAGCTTCGCAGCTGAGAGATATATAAAAAATGGAATTTTATCTCACCTTATTGAGTAATAGCTCTATGACGTATTTTCCGGGTAATATGACGTCAAGTTTTATTACGCAACTGCCAAAACGAATAAGATTAACGGGTTCGTGGGTTGTAGGGATATCGGAAATTCAGTACCCATGTTCTTTTGCCGCTGTAAGTGCAACAGATAATTTAATTTATTATAGAACAGAGCCACCTGACGACGAGAACATGTTAGAAGCGATATTAAAAAAGGCTGCAGAATATTTTCAACTCGACAACGAGAAGATCATTTATATTGAAGATGGCTGGTACGTGATACGATTCGCTTCGGGAAATTACGCCAGCATAGAAGAAATTATCAGCGAGCTAAATGACCATGTACTAATAAGTAAATTGCTAACAATCGAGTATCATAATCTAACTAAACGCGTCACTACGAAATTAAAAACTCGGCTCTCGCTATTCGGATTCTCACAACGTCTAGCCTTACAATTGGGTTATCGACCGTATCAGAACATAGCCATGGAACCAATACCCCCCTCACCCCGCTAGTATATGGATAGGCTTACCAACTCAGATGTTTGTTTATTGCGACATCGTTGAACCGCAAGTTGTGGGTGATGTTTTATCTCCGCTTATGCGTATAATAAATATTACTTCAGAAAACTATGCTTACGGTGGTCATAAAGATGTGGTTTTCTCGCCTGCACACTACATACCGGTAATGACGCGGGAATTTGAAAACATCGAGATTAATATAAAAACAGATACAGGTGCTGCAATGCCATTTGAGTTTGGAACGTCGTGGCTGAAGCTACACTTTAAGAAAGTACAATAATGGTTTGCTCTTACCAGCAATATTACATGAATCAGGCCGGTAACGGTATCGGGTCTATTTACAGAGGTGTGCCCTATCAACGCGGTCATGGGATAGGGAGCTGGTTAGGCGGTATATTTAGAAGTATAATACCGTTATTTAAGTCTGGCGCAAAGGTTATTGGTAAAGAAGCTCTTAGAACGGGTGCTAATATTCTTGGTGACGTCATAGAGGATCGACCTATTAAGGATTCGTTTCAAGAAAGATTTCACGAGGCAGGTAGAAACCTTAAGCGTAAAGCCGACGAGAAAATCGATAAAATGATGGAGGGTTCGGGTTATAAAAGAGTACGTCTGGCTGATAATAATCAGTCTCAACTGAGAGCCGCTGCTAAGAAGAAGCCTGCTTACGACGATATATTTTCAAGATAATGGCTTTTCTACATGCTCAATCGTGTGAATGCGTCAAGTCCGAATTGGATTTGTTCGCTTTACCAGCGACGCAGACAAGTATCGAGAGTGGTGAATGGATATTTTACAAGCCCTTATCAGCTCTGAGTGATGACGCCCCAATAGAATTTGTAGTCCCCGGAAATGGAAATGATTATATAGATTTAAGCCAGACTATGCTGTACATTACAGCTAAAGTTCTAAAACATGATGATACAGCTCTTACAGACGCTGATGTTGTAGCACCGGTAAACAATTGGATGCATTCGCTTTTCTCACAGGTGGAGGTTTACTTAAATCAGAAGATGGTGTCACAACCAAACAACACCTACGCCTACCGTTCATATATCGAAACGCTGCTAAATTATGGAAAGGAGGCCAAGAGTTCACATCTAGGATGTACCTTATGGCACAATGATACAGCTGGACAGATGAATACGTTGGGAAACGCTAATAACGGTTTCTCGAAACGTCAAGCACTTGCGGCTACCGGTAAACAGATAGAGATGATTGGTCACGTGCACTCGGATTTATTTAATCAAGAGAAATTTCTCATAAGTGGTGTTGAGTTAAAGACTAAATTTGTACGATCAAGAGATACCTTTAGTCTAATGGCGGCACACGCTTCAAATTACAAGACGCGAATTATAGACGCTAGTTTACTGGTGAGACGTATGCGAATCAATCCAACTATTCTAATAGCGCACGCTAAAGCTTTAGAAACAACAGCCGCAAAATATCCTGTTACAAGGACCGACGTAAAAGTGTTAACTATACCTGCAGGTATACAGCGAAAATCATTGGATAATGTTTTCCTGGGTCAGTTACCTAAACGATGCATCGTAGGCTTTGTAGCAAATAAAGCCTTCAACGGTGACTACCCCTCAAACCCGTTCAATTTTCATCACTGCAATATTAACTACATGTCATTATATATTGACGGACAACAAATTCCTTCGAAGGCCTTACAACCGGACTTTACAGCTAATGGTTTATACGTAAGAGCGTACCACACCTTATTCTCTGGTACGAGTATTCATTTTTTGAATGAAGGTAACGATGTATCAAGAAGTGATTATCCCAACGGCTACTGTTTAATGGCCTTTGACCTAACACCTGACCTGTCTGCAAACGCTAGCACGCACTGGAATTTAGTTAGAAATGGGTCCCTACGGCTGGAAGTCGGGTTTGAAGAAGCGCTCACCGTAACCGTTAACTGCTTGGTGTATGCAGAATTCGATAATGTGGTCGAGATCGATAAACATCGAAATGTCGTTGTGGATTTTAGCTGTTAAAAGTGGTAGCTCTAACCTGCAAGCTTCAGTGTAGAGCAGCAGCCGATAGAAGATGGACGCATACTTGGACATGCAAGGGTTTAGCGGTGTTAACAACGAATTCATACCGAAAGAAATTGCCGTGGTTACAGATCAGGGTCGTTTATCGTTGATGCTGATAAAACCACCGCGAGGCTACTTTATATCAGGATCCATGTCACGACAGATAAAATTTATGGAGGATAATTATCATGGCTTGAAATGGTGGTGGGGTCATGTACATTACAATAATTTCCGCGAGGAGCTGTTGAGAGTGTTGCGCCCATTTAACAAGATTCACGTTAAGGGTAGTGAAAAACAACAGTTTTTAAGGTTTCTTAACAAACCAATAGTAAACCTGGAGGAGAGTGGTTGCCCGTCGATTAAACAGTTGAAAAAGGAAGCAAAAGCATATAGCTGTTTAAGTCATAACATCACTGAGCCTATGTGTGCGCTGGAAAACGCATTACTACTACAAGACTGGACACATACCAATTCCAAAGATGTATGCGGTACAAGTGTTGAGATGCTTGAAATCGATCACCAGCCACAAGAAGAATGTGTTTCGGCTTGTATGTGCTTCTAATCAATTACCGAAACACGCACCTCGACCGTGTGCAATTATCGTAAACACGGATCCTGCAAACAAGCCAGGTCAGCATTGGACCGCTATCTACATTGACGAGAATGGTAACGGGGAGTATTTTGATTCCTTTGGACGAGCACCGCAAGGATATCATTTACGCTTCCTAGAGAAGAATTCCCGATGTTTCGTATCCAATAAAAAAATTCTGCAGGATTATCATTCGGGTGTATGTGGATTTTATGTCTTAGTGTTTCTATATTTTAGATTACATAGTTTATCAATGATTGATTTTGTAAATAAGTTTTTCACTACATGTTTAATTCTAAATGATGAGGTAATTAAAATATTGTTTAATGTCTGTTATCCAACCATTCTATTCTGATAAATAAAGATTTTTTTAGTACCTTACTTTTTTAATTAAGAATTGCGTAATACCTACTGTTTTTTTCTTTTAATCCGGCTTGTGTGTTTTTAAAATATCGTGTTATATAAAATTTATTATTTAATGTTTTTTAAAAGAAATTATTTATATTATATTGGTAATCAATTCTAGACTATTATATTTAACCGTGTTATATAATTACAATTGATGTGTAGTAATTAACTTACTAAAGCAAGCATAATTTAAAACGAATTAACTGTCACCACTGAAGTAAAAAAAAAAAAAAGTAATTTTTAAAATCGTATTTGTATACATGGATGTAGCAAAGCAACAATTACAGATCTTATCTTATTTTTAAAAATAGGGTTATTATCTTCACAAATAGTACATATCAGATTAAGCTACAGTTTATTTATATATTGCATTCGCTGCATTTTACAAAACAATTTTATCATACGATGAAACTCATTAAAACCATTGTAATTAACTATTTGAATTTAAATAATGAGCAGTACATTATAAGCGTCTTTAAATATCAAAATGGCCTTATTGTATTTTGTACTTTTAAAAGAGACCTTCAAAAATAAAATATTCAAAGAGACAGTCAAAGTGAATGCGTGTTTTACATTCTAAATGAGGGTAAAACCCTATTAGCTATAACTTAGAGTTGACGTCAGAGCTTGAATACTTTAAATAGCAGGTTCGAGCACTGTAAAATTCAGACGATCTCAAATTGTAGAAGTCTTCATTACTATTAGTAACAGGTTTGGTGAGACTGCCAGCTTGGTTTGAGATCCCATCACTTCCTTGAGGTGTACAAGTCTTTTTTATACCATAGCAAATCCGTTGAGACTGACGGTTTGCCTCAAGGCCATCATTATTATCTTCTCCGAGAGGACCAGATTTAATCTCTGTATTTATTAATACAAGTTACGATTTCGGGTAATTCCTTAACATTTTTTACGTATGTATGTATGTATGTTTAAGGTCTTATAGTATTATTTTTTGATTAGGATATGATAAGATAAGGTAGTGTTGTACAACGTATACTGTGTCACATCCAAAAATAATTTTTAAACCCCATCTTAAAAAACACCTTTATGAATGTTCTACAGGCAATGCATTTGATTAGTAGAGCTTATAGAGAACATGTATAAGTCATAAAGTACAAACAAATCCTAATTAGCTAAGCAATATACCACCTATTACAGAAAAACGCTCGCTGCTCCTCCTGATGACTCAGCAACAAACCTCTGCTTAACCCTGAAATATGCCGATTTATTATAGAAAATACTCATTAACCCATACCCTGCTAGATGGCACCACAAACAAATCCCTGGTTAACTCTGAAATATACCACTAGGTAGCGCCACCTTTATTACAGTAAATACTCATTAGTCCATACTCCTGCTAGGCGGCACCACAAACAAGCTCTGTCTTACAAGTTAGCATTAGAGTCCTCGTACTATTTCCCACCAGAGGTTCAGACCTAACACTAGACCCTGTCTTACAAGTTAGCAATAGGGTCCCTTATTCAATTTTCAAATTTTCAGCGAAGCTAGAGATAACATTTTATCTTACATCTTTATTATTAAAAACAATCCCCAGCGAAAGGTCCTAGAGGTAGCATTTATCTTACAAGAATTTCCATAAAACAACCCCAACGCTGCACCAGGTCCTAGAGATACCATTTATCTTACAAGAATTTCTATAAACAACCCCCAGTGCTGCACCAGGTCCTAGAGGTAGCATTTATTTTCAACCCCAGCGAAACACCAGGTCCTAGAGATAGCATTTATCTTACAAGAACATCTTTATTATTAAAAACAACCCCAAGCGCTGCACCAGGTCCTAGATGTAACATTTATCTTACAAGAACATCTTTATTATTAAAAACAACCCCAAGCGCTGCACCAGGTCCTAGATGTAGCATTTATCTTACAAGAATTTCCATAAAACAACCCCAAGCGCTGCACCAGGTCCTAGATGTAACATTTATCTTACAAGAATTTCCATAAAACAATCCCCAGCGAAGCACCAGGTCCTAGAGGTAGCTCTCGTCTGACAAAAAACCACAATTTCAAATTTCCCGCGTAGCCCCTGGTCTCAAAGTAAACCTGTTTTTCAAGCTAAACCTGTTTCTCAAGGTAAACCTGTTTCTCAAGGCAAACCTGTTTCTCAAGGTAAACAACTTTATCAAGGTAAACAACTTTCTCAAGGTAAACAACTTTCTCAAGGTAAACAACTTTCTCAAGGTCAAATAGTGGTCAGCCACGTGGCCGTGTAAAAAAGTGAAAGGGGGCGGGGCTTGTGACGTAAAAAAAGTGGAGGGGATGGTGCCCCTCTTCTACTAATATTAGATTTACCTTACGTTATATTAAGAAACTTTATAACAAAAGGGTATGTAAAACTAAATTTTCTTTAAATAATATGTCTACACTTTTTCTTATAAAATTAATCGTTATTTAGATATTGAAAAAAATTGAACTAAACTTAAATTCGACTAGGAATTTTTTGCCGCTAAATTCCGCATCGTATCAAAAAATTACATAGAACACAGTTAATCTATATGTTTAATGTCTATATCTAGGTATTTTTATATCTTTGAAATATGCAGCTGTTTTAGAAATATTTGATAAAAAAACAAAACTGCCTAATAACCCCTCCCCTTTCCACACACACATCTAGACATCATAGCTGATCTTGGTGAAACTTGGCCAAAAGTTGTAAATTAATTTAGCGATAGTGAAAAAAAAGTTGACTGCATAACCTTCTATACCTATATTTGTGATAGTCTGTACTTCCACTACTTGCTAACGATCACTCTTATTTCAAGATTTTCAACTATCACAAGAATGCAATTTCAGGCAACTTTAACAAACCAGCATTTCACTGGCGATAATATCGAAGTATATTTATTTAAAACCAGTATCTACAATATAAAGCTACATTGTAGCTTTGTACTGTATACCATGAATTGAAAAAGACTCCTAAACGGATCAACTGTAATTAAATCAAACACAATAACATCTAGATAAAATTTAATACAATTTTTAACTTAATTTCAATACACGCATTCCTTTCCGTCAAACCAGTGAATCTCAAACTTAATTTTTTTTATTAAAATTATGTAAAGTATTAAAAAAACATTTAGGATTTTTACAATTCCATCACAAATAAAATTTCTACATTACGAATTTAGAAAATTCCCAGGAAAGTAATTATTAGCTAGATTGAAATA
Source organism: Vesta saturnalis (assembly GCA_036346205.1). Lineage (NCBI taxonomy): Eukaryota > Metazoa > Arthropoda > Insecta > Coleoptera > Lampyridae > Vesta > Vesta saturnalis. The sequence goes on along the minus strand of JARFJB010000994.1, from coordinate 186,828 downwards.
AGTACTGCAACAAACAAAATTAAAAAATACCGAATGCGTTTCAATAGATAAGCTATCATCTTCAGCGGTCGATTAGAACGAGCTAAAGAAATATGTCAGCGAGTAATATTTTGTTGCTTATCTGGTGAAAGTGAAAGTTATGAGAGTTCAATGAGTTATGAGCAGCCTAAAGGTTTCCGATCGTCATTATTCATTAGAATTAGTTTGTGTTTGAAGATCTCTAAACTTTCAAGTGCGCACGTATTATTAACATGTTTGATTAGAGATACCTTATCTGCTACATGACTTTTATAAAACATATGTAGGCCTATGGCGGACTTGCTCCAACGTTTGTACTTAATATGAGCTAAATGTCCTTTAAAGCGAATTTTGATAGGTCGATTAGTTTTCCCTACATATATTTGATCACAAATACACATATATCTTGGCAATTAAAACTTGACTACAAACTCTCTGAATTTCGTAATATAATAAGTATTTCAATCATGTCCTCAGACTCTGATCCAGTAAGGGTCACTGAAAAACATCACAATCCCGTCAATATACTTCAAAACCGGCTGCAGAATGGAAATTTAAAATAAACCCAATCAAGTTCGCACAGATTTACTTTACAACACGATTAAATATCTGTTCACCGGTGAATATAGCTAGTACTATCTTATCTAAGACTTTAGTTAGATGAGAAATTCAGGGAAGATTCACAGAACGTATATAAAAGCCAGAAGACGTCAACTAGAACTTAACATCAAGAACTTTTTGTTATATTAATTAAAATAAAACCAACTTAACCTGGTAGTTTTTATTTAAGAAGCCATAATTAAAGAGAACGTTGCGTATCAGCATCCCAGTTTATTGTGACTATCTTAATATCCGTATTAAATAAAAGGATTTATCAAAACATGGCATGGTTGATAATATTTGGTAAGTTGTATCCTGGGTTACGGAAAAACAAGTCAGCATCAACTTTAATCACACAAACTCGCATATTATGGCAACTATGCTGTTATTAGCATTTGTTAATATAACGTACGTAACAGGTAAGTTTACTACTACATTAAGTAGAGAATAATAACCATGCTTCGATAGACATATTTTTAATTGTAAGGTAACCATATGTTCAATGCATTTAGGTTATTTTAACTTGTGGTATTACTTCCCCCCCTTACTTCGATGTAAGTGGTAATCTACTGACTTGTAAAGCACAAAAAGAGCCATAAAACGTAGCAGAAAGTTGTATTGACAGTTCTGTGTTTAATATAATCCCGACAGCCACTACAAGTTAGTACATAGAGTATATTGAAAGCAGTGGATTTGAGCCTACCATTTAGGATTAAAGGTCTTTGTCAAGGACGTTAAAACATGTATATGTGTCTATGCCATTTACTTTAGTGTTAAAAAAAAGCAGAGTCCATTCGTAAACTGCAAAAATGTTTCAATCAATTTCAATAGTCTGAAATACAAAAATGTATCAATACAACCTTTAACCCACAGTTTGTAGTACATTTAAGTTTATTATTACTTTAGAACAATAACTTCAGTTAATAAAATAAAACTTTATACCATCATTAACCATACATAATGTGGAGTTAATTTGTTTAATTTTAAGGTAACTAACACAACCAATGGCGTCACAAGTTCTATTTATTTAAGTTTGAGTTTTAGCTGTAACTTTTAATGAGGGAATTGAAATAAACCATAAAATCTTGCAATACATTTATACGGAATTTTTTATAGGATCGATCATTACAACATTAGGTACGTGTATAAAACGTTCACTGGTCATAAGATCCTAATGAGTGGTAGTTACGTATTACTCATACGTCACTCTTCTTGTACTCTGTAGAAAAAGGAGTAGAAAAAGCATAGTGCACAACTCGGGTGGTAGTGCCTATTACACAATCGTTTAAATTCCAACACTCGTGCTACTTATTTCATCTGGCCATGATGTTTGTGTGCATTTTGATTTTATTCAGACGAATAAAGTTTTTGTAATCTAAGAAGGCAAAATTATATTGTTTTAGTTGTCGTCACTGTGATACTGTCGTCCAACCTTTTAAACCCTCCGATAAATACAGCCCTGATTGTACTTTCATTACAGCCCACGAGCTGTAGTTCAGCTATTACACTATAGATGACGGCACGTACCATACACATAGTGTGCCTTTAACTTACTATCATGTTTCAGCCATGATGTAAAAAGACCAGGTGTAGCGTTGCGCATAATAGCCGACCAAAGAATAGACGACAGCTAATCAAATTTTTATCCAGAATGTAGCTCCATACTCAAATGCAGATTTAGTCACACTCTGTGACGAAAAATACAAACAAAATTACAAAAATTGTAATGTGTAACACAAAATTATAATAATCCTAAACTAATAAAAATATATAATTCTTAATAAATTGACGACAAAAAAATCAATTTCTACATCGATTAATGAGTTGTAAAGGATTGGTCGGAGAAAATGCCTACTGCACATTTTTGGGATTGCTACACCTGGTCTTTTTACATCATGATTTCAGTCCGCAATTCAGTCAGTAGCCGGTGCGAAACGAGTGGAGTCGCTACATGTTGGTTTTTTAAGGTCCCTAATATTTTCACCTAAAGCTGTAGCAATGTGCCCATCATGGCGAGTTGGCAATATGAACGTGGACATATTGCTAGCACATGCACGGGTTGTCAGCTATTTGCTTTCGTATAATTTATTAATGTAAATTATTACAGGCATGATTGCTAAAGTGAGAAATGAGGGCATTCGGAGTAATCGGACAAGAGAAGACTTAGAAAATGCTGTCTCAGCTGTGAAGGAAAGTCGAATGTCTCGTCAAGGTGCTTCAAAAACATTTTCAATACCAAGAAGAACTCTATCCAGATAAGTCGAGAATAACCGAATCAGTAAAGCAAAAATGGGGCGGAAACCAGTATTGACTGTTGACCAAGAAAGATAACTATCTACCAGAATAATCCGATTGGCAGAGGTTGGTTACCCACACTAACATCAACGACAGTTCGAAGGTGTGTTTTGAATTTCTGTTTCGATAATGGTATCAAAAATTAATTTTCTACCATGTCCAAAATGGCTGACCGGTATTGAATGAATGGTTTTTTTTAAACGGAATCCAGCAATAAGTCAAACAAAAGCCAGAGTATGAACCCCGCGCGTGCCCAGAAACTAAATCAGTTCATCGTAAATGACTGCTTCGTAAAACTGAAAGAAGTCCTTTTGGAATTGGATCTCATGGATAGTCCAGAAAAGATCTTCGACGCCGTTGAAAAAGGTTGTAGATTAAGTTTACACCATCAACAAAGTGTACTCGCGAAAAAAGTAGCAAAACGTATACACCTGGTAGCACTAGAGCACGACGAAAACGTCACAATTTGATAATTTTATTCCACCAACAATTCTATTTAATGAAACCAAACGGGAGTCATTATCTCCGGGATCATTGGTTCTCATGACTCCTAAAGGTAGTTTAAACATTACCACATATTGCACATGGATTGAGCATTTGGCTAAATACAAACCACCAGGAAAATGTCTTTTAATTTTTTATGGTATTAAATGCCATGTAGACTATACGATCGTTGATGTTGGAGAAAGACATAATGTTGCACTTCACTGCTTACCAAGCAGCACAACATACGAGCTGCAACCCATGGATAAGTCGATATTCCTTTCGTTTGAACATCACTGGGATGATCTTCAATATTGGAGAAGATACAAGAATCGAACCATCACAAAGCAGTGACTTGGTGAAATGTTTAGTGGGATAAAAGGGTAACACCAGCAAACATAAAGGCAGGCTTTGCCGCAACCGGTATTTTTCCGTTTAATCCCGAAGCAATATCAGAATTGACATTTGCCCCTAGTGTAGTTGCACAAATAAGAGAAGAACCGAAAGAATCGAGCGTCGAACCCGCCAAAGCAGTATCTCCTAAAGCAGAGGCATCAAAAATGCGAAAAAGACCAAGAACTCCAATTAGTTCTTCTGATGATAACAGCCCAGGAACTGGATGTAGCTCTTCTAAAGATGACAGCCCGTACATCGAACCGACCAAATCTCCTAAAGCAGGGCCATCACAAATGCGAAAAAGACCAAGAACTAAGTAGCTCTTCTGATGCTAACAGCTCAGAAACTGCAAGTAGCTCTTCTGATAATGTAAGCTCAGAAGAAGACACTTCTGATCCAAATGATACTGTTTGCTCACCGAAAGTACTTAATAAGTCAATAACAAAAATCTTAGAGACCCCTGAAAAGATTATCAAACCTATAACAGATGTTAGGCAGAATGCCATAAATAGTCGGGCTCTTGTAGTGAAAAAAGCAGTTTCAGTTACCACCAAAAAGTGCAACGTCTACAGTTACATCAGCGCCCAAAGCTATAAAAATATGCAAAGTTATAGCTAAAGCTACGGGAAACAAAAATTCCACAGAAAAAACAGATATGGAGAATTGGCATTGTGCAGTACACCAGATAAATAAAATTTTTGATATGCGCCCATGCATCGTCTGCCAAAAATATGTTCACGAGGATTTTGTGGGTTTAACCAAAGAAATGAAAGACAGTTTTATTTGCACATTATGCGAATAACAGTTCCTATTATTTTTTTATTATTTTTCTTTCAATGTACCGGGTGGCCAACTAAGAACGGCCGTCGGCCATATCTCAGGAATGGACTATAGCACAGGTTCGGGAAAAAAATTTTTATAACAAAAGTGGCCTCGAAAAACGCCAGGAAATTATTTTTAGAATTGTAGGTCCACCGCTAGAGGGCGCATTTGACAGTTAAAATTTTAAAAAGCAAAATGCGTACTACTGGAAATGTGAATCTTCCAGTGTACCGCAGACAACTCAGAGGTATAACAGAGGAAAATGTTATTGATATTTTAGCTTATGTAAATGTTAACCCTCATTCAAGCACCAGAGCTATAGCTAGAGACTTCTGTATATGTCGAACCACCGTCCAAAATATTTTAAGAGAACACAGGGACTACTTACTTATTAATGCATGTTTTATTCGGTATTATAATGATAAAAATGTTTTAATTTTTTTCGTTTGTCGTTATATGTTTATGTCCAGTTTCAATAAAACACCAAATTATTTAATGAAATTATCTTATGCTATGTGAATAGATTTTAACTTACAATATGATAATTAAGTGAGGCAAAGTAAAGTAAAATGGTACCAATAATAAAAAATAATGAGAGGCCGGGCGAAAAAAATTCGTAATAACACTACGAGAGTTAATGCATTTAAAGTCCTTTTTCATTTACTAACAACGAAGGACTTCAATGTGTCTTATTGATCTGATTACTTCATAATATATACTATTTTAGATTGCACCCATATCACATGGTCCTACACCATAGTTTGAATGCTCAAGATTTCGATACCAGGTTGGATTTTTGCAACTGGCTCTCAATTATGATACACGACGATCCTGAAATACTTTCACGAATTATGTGGACAGATGAGGCTACTTTTCATAGTGATGGTAGTGTAAATCGACATAATATGCACTACTGGCCTGAAACGAATCCCCACTGGATGCAGGAGGTCCAACATCAGGGTCGTTGGTCTGTAAATGTGTGGTGCGGGATTCTAGGTGGAGAAATAATTGGGCCTTTTTTTTAATGAGACTGTTAATGGAGAAAGATATTTAGATTTTTTAAGCAACGAATTGCCACTTCTTTTAGAAGATGTACCCTTGGACATTCGTCGTGACATGTTTTTGCAACATGATGGGTGCCCGGCACATTATTCTAGAGATGTTCGGAATTTCTTAGATCAATCATACCCTGAAAGGTGCATAGGACCTGGAAGTTTATTCATTTGGCCATCAAGGTCTCCAGACCTAACTTGTTTAGATTTTTATTTGTGGGGGCGAATAAAAGATCTCGTTTATGCCGATAGACCCACAACAAGCGCTGAGGTGATTGAAAGAATACGGCAGACCATACGAAGTATTTAAAGGGTAGAAATTGAAACTGCTGTTCTCTCCACCCGTCAGCGATTGATTTCATGCATTGAAAATGATGGACGACATTTCGAACATTTAGGACGACACTAATTACGTAGTTATTTATTTAAGGTTTTAATTGTTAGATTTATCACATTATTATTTTATAATTTGTTCTCATTGTTAGTAGCGACAGCATTTCATTTAGGTAACATAGCGGCAACCATAACATTAGTATGATAACAGTTTAAATTACTGCAGACCAATGTAAGATCTTTTCATCCAGGCTAAATTTAATAATTTCCGTTAACGCGAACTAGCCTACTAGACGTTGGAAGAACAATTCCCGCCATTTACCTGTTTCTTACGATATCTCAGGATAGGAAAAAGATATCACTGTTTTATTACTAATTTAGTCTACTTTTTAAAGACCTGCTTAAATTTTTATGCTTCCATTTAAAATTGCAAAGAGAAAACACAATATTAAAAAAATATTAAACTGCGCCCTCTAGCATTTATGTTGTTAATCAGATTGCTTCAAATTTACAAATTTTCTATTGTTTAACAAAAGCTCTTTCAAACAACATCAAGTTTATTAAAATCGGTCAAGCAGAACCTGAATTAAAGGCGTTTTTTCGTAACAAGGTTCCCACTCTCTCCCGCCCCTTATTTGAAGAGATAGCCTAAAACTTGTCAAATAAAAAATATGCAGAATTTGTCGAGGAATCTGATTATAATATTTAATATGCCTCTTAATTGAGTAAATTTTGAAAAATTTTGCTTTTTAAAATTTTAACTGTCAAATACGCCCTCTAGCGTTGGACCTACAATTCTGAAAATAATTTCCAGGCGTTTCTCGAGGCCACTTTTGTTATAAAATTTTTTTTCCCGAACCTGTGCTATAATCCATTCTTGAGATATGGCCGACGGCCGTTCTTAGTTGGCCACCCGGTACGCACTAAGTTGAAAATAAATACTTATTTCTTTTGTAAAAAAAAAGATTTTTCATACATGGCCATATTACCAACACCGCATTGGCAATGCGCTGATATACATATTTTTTTAAACAATTTGGTAAAAAATAATTCATACCAACTTTTCGCAACAATTATTTTTTACGGATTTTAAACATGCTGAACTTTATCATGGAATTTTTGCTCATTATTCAACATTATCTTATTTAAAAAAAAAATCAGTTAGGGTGGGCGTATTGTATTCACTTACCTTATAAAAACCTTTGAAATCAAAATTTCAACAAACGAAAGGACACTAAGGCATCTGTATTCTGATTTCAATTTTAAAGCTTTAATTTTTTTTCTACTGACTAAACATTGCGCACAAATTTCTATGCTTGAGAAGTATTAATTTGCCGTTGCGTGGGAAGAAGTGTTACTGTAAACCTTTTAAACAAACAGATTTATACAAACATAATTATACTAGTCTAGAACTTAATTAAACGATGTAAATTGAAACTGTGGTATCGATTTCTTGAATAGTTGTGCAGCGAATTTATGACCTCAAAAGCATATATATATATATATATATATATATATATATATATATATATATATATATATATATATATATATATATATATATATATATATATTATTTGAGGTCATAAATCCTATTTGAAAAAGTCAGACTAATAACTTTTCTTCAGTATGACGATTGTAACAGGACATAATAAGCAACGTATCACACGTATAATAGAAAGTACAATGTCGGAAAATTTCCAACTTTATGTTATTTTGTCTTACACTGTTTATACCGGAAGCGGTAGATGTGAACTTTCTTTATTATAAACAGAATAATCCAATTTTAGTGACTGATATAATTCTTAGGTAATTTTAATGTATTATTTACGTAATGAGATCTTTCTCCTAAAATTACAAATTGCATCTACTGACACTGCCTACTAAATTTGATGCACAGTATTGCTAACTTTATTATTATTAAAAATAGAAAGAAGGTTAAATCAGGAAAGTTTTTGAAACTTATATGTTGAAAGGAGGCGTGGTTATAACTTTTTTCCTGTATAATTTTTGAGATATTTGAAAAAAGTAAGAATTTCCGATTTTTTATTATAAATAACTTGTGGGTAGGTATATGATTAGTAAGTTTTTTAAAGGTCATTTTTTGGTGTCAGGAACATTAATTTATTTTATCAGGCTTAATCTTAATTTTTTGTCAGCCGGTAGAACAAGCTTTTCAATTTTTTTAAATTTTTTTTTATCAAGTAGGTCATTAAAAAAAATGTTTTTTGCTGAGAATTAGTCAGCTATAGAATGACTACCGATTAAAAAACAATTTCTTAATTTCTGACAATTGTTTTTGGTAAAGAGTTTTACAAAAAGTGACTGAAAAATTAAATTATAGTTCATAAAATGCTAAATTAATACGAAGAAATATTCTTGAGTATATTTTATTATACACAGTGAGTTTTTTCATTATTTGTATGGGGATCACGGAAACAGGAAGAGTGACACATTTGATTAATTGGGGAAAGATTTGCTTCTTTAGAAGACTAATCCAGATACGCTTTTGTTAATTTAAGAAAATGCATAGCACACTAGATATATGTAAAAAAGTAAAATTCTCTAAAATCGTTTCAGTGATTTAATTCGTTTATTTCTAAAGACTGATAAAAATTGATTAAATACAATTGGTAGACAACTTTGTGAAGTTATGAAGCAAAGTTAAATTTTTTTAAATGGAAACAATAGTTGGCTATGACTTTTTAATAGTGCATTTTTCCTGATTGTAATGATGTAAGGGTTGTATCACTTATTTTAATAAATAAAAGCACAATACACATTTTTCTATTATTGGGTTTAACAAAAATCGTATCTTGCTATGGGAAACAAAAGTAAAGCAATTGAAGCGTTGTTCAAGTAACTTGATATGATCGAATTTGTAACAAAATCAGTCAACGAGTGTGCGAACGATATTTTTTATTGAATTTTAATCACCCTCAAGCATATTTAGACACCTTCAAGAATTTATACAACAATTTGAAAAGAGTTGGGGAGTTTTGTGAAGCCCAGAAATAGGGGTAATATTGATGAAAATGTGGACATAAATGTTCTAGCTGTTGTTAATCAAAATCCATCTACATCAACACGGCAAATTGCACAAGATGCTGTAATCTCACAACGCACAGTAACGAGAACTTTAGCGAAAGATAAATACGATCCTTATAAATATTGAGTTGGACAAACTTTGCACCTTGGTGATGATGAAAGAAGATAAAATTTTTATAATTGGTTCATAAATATGTGCCAAATAACAACTTTCCAATGCAGATCTTATGAACCGACGAAACACATTTTACAAACTGTGGTAGGTTAAATCGCCATAATAAACACCTGTGGGCCCAAGCAAATCCTCACCGTTTATAAGAAAGACGACCTCGGATCAAGTTTGGCTTCAATTTATGGTGCGGTGTTATTGGTTGGCAGCTTGTTGGGCCGTTTATTTTTAATGGGACTTTAACTGGAAATCGATATTTGCAATTTCTTAGGGAAGATTTTAACAATATCCTAGATGAATTAAATTTACAAACCCGTGCAAACGTACAGTGGTGTCAACACGACGGCGCCCCACCCTAATATCAGGCGCAAGTTAAAAGATATTTAAATAAAATTGTTCCAAACTCATGGATAGGCAAAAATGGTCCTGTTTTATGGGTTGCACGTTCCCCTGATCTTTCACCTTTAAACTTTTTTGTATTTGGAGTAATAAAAGATCTCGTATATGTGCGATCATATGCAACCCCGCAGGATACCCTTACATCGTTACAATCAGAAAAAATGCACTATTAAAATATGTCATAGACAACTATAGTTTCCATTTAAAAAAATTCAATTTTGCTTCATAACTTCAAAAAGAAAAATTAAAAAAACTACTGCAGTGACTTTATTGGGCACAAAATTATCTATAAATTGTATTTAAACAATTTTTTTCTATCTTTAGAAATAAACAAACTAAACCGCTGAAACGATTTTGGGGAATTTTACTTACCTCCTGTAAATGTTAACTAAAATACACCACTGTGTGTTCGAGTGTACATAAAAACTTCATGAAACTATATTTCCTTTAAAACGATGTGTAGAAAAATATGCTTAGCTGGGGCGCATAAAGTAAAAATAGTGATTCAAGAGTATTAATTTTTATTACCAATTGTTGCAATTGGCTGGTGCCAATGCCATAAGTAAAAACTGCACAGTCGAATATTTAAAGAACATATGTACATATTTATAGAACAAGGAAACTAAGAGCTTTAGCTCTTTGCTCAATATATGAGCGACAAAGTGTCACCACAACCATTTGTTTGACTTATCATGTGTGATAGTGAATTTATTTTGATTTCCTAAGACGTTCAATATATTAAGGTGTGTGAAAATTAAAAACTCATATCACCTAGACACGCTATATGACAATTGGGCGCGGTCAGCTTGGCGAGGCCAATCGGCCGCGGCTAACTGGAAATCTAGACACTTGGTCAAGTGGTCGCGATAAATTAAAGTATAAGACTACTGGCAGCTAGATAACTTGGTGAGAGGATAGCAGGACTATTATAAACTATAATAATCATTTATATTACTATAATAAACTGTCACTTTGATATTTCATGGTCATAGCCTGCTAACCCAATTGATTATGTGCCGTAAAACCAAATGCCTATATTCACAATAAAAAACACAATCACCTACTGTAACGTGTGGTTGAATTCTGACACAGATTGTTTGTTTTTCGAATTTTAGGTAGACACGTATTATAATGTGTTTTGTCGGGTTGGATTATAAATTTTGGAAGCATAAATTGAACTACAATTTTTCACTTTGGAAATATTTGGAGTTATTACAAATTGAAGTTTTAAATGATATAAATATTTTTCGGTTCGTTTAACTTTGTAAGATTGAAGTTTTTTTTTTTAAATTACGACCCATCTCCACACGTTAGTGAAATCCCTTTTACTATTTTAGATGGGAGTTTATTATTCTCTGTAAATAATGGTTATTCCTATTTATCTTTTAAGTATCGTTAAATATAGTTAGTGGAATTGAAATTGCGTCGTAGGAAAATGGTTACTTTGCCACATGTCTAACCTACCATGTCACATAATATTTGAAGAAATTTGTTAGCTTGACTAGTAACTCAGTGCAACGGTCCTGAGACCGCAGAGCACTCGGATAGCGTAGGTGTTCTGAAGCGTTGATAAAGAGTAAATAGATGGCCAGGTTAGATAGAAAGAAAGAACAAAATTGTAGACAGAAAGATAGGAGAACAGACAAGAACCAGGCGCCACAAGCTTTAAAGAAAGAAAAGATACATTATTATTTCTTGATAGAGAGACCCTGTAAATCTTAAACCAGGGAAGCGACAGGAATAGCAAATAAACGACAGTTCCCTCAACAAGCGGAATCTATTGATAAATTCTCCAACAATGAATGATATGTAGCTATATTTAACAACCACACAAAGACTAAACTAAAATAATGAAAGAAAATTTGTACTTAAAACTAACAACCATAATTTAAAATAACACGGTGTACCGCGCTAACGTTTGGCCTACTTAATACATAAATAATACGAAAGATGCAAGCGGTACAAAATAATGCTTTGAGTTTCTGCTACTGCGCACGGTAGCGTAAATAGTAGCTAATAAAATAGTACCAAAGATGGATGCCAAATGCTAACACAACACTGGGTGTTTTATGTAAAAGTTCAGTAATAATTATTCTAAAATTTGGTTATAATGTGTGCACAAGATACTAGCCAATGGTTTGATTAAATTATAACAGTCCTACCTTAGTGAAATCTTTAAGAAAGTTAAATAGATTCGGATATCAATATGACACCGAAATTGCATTAAAGGTAAACAGTTCATTAAAATTCATTTACATGAACTTTTTTGGTAGATGCTGTAGTGATCCCTGCTGAATGCAGCGTATAACGTACCATAGCATCGAAAGTGATTTATTTAAAACTGTTCTAAAGAGTAGATAATAAGTAGATACATAAAATTTAGACACATTATTCTAGCGAAATAAGGAACGAGTAATCCTTAAAATACAATTCGTAAATATTCTATGAACAGATAATTTTTTGTTTTGTTTTTAGAACAGTAAACAAAGAAAATTATGAAGTCGATACGAAAAGATCCGATATCGATTTTTACACATTACAGATTGCTTCAGAAAACATAGGTTGGTAGATTTAAAAGCATTTGTGGCCGTTTAGTCGGTAGTTTTTCATTAAAAAAAAACAAAGAGTTTGAATTTTATACACGTTAGTTTAAGGTCGATTTTTTAACAAGTTTAGGTATCGAAAACATATTAGATTACATTGATAATTTGCTGAGCTACCGGGTTTATTTCAAAGTGAAATGTTTCTATGACGTAACTTTTCTCGATTGTTTTCCGAAATACATTTCGTGTTCACCGCGTTCTTAATTTGAAGAAATGGTTTTTTCTGATTGAATTGAGATGAAATTCATGATGGCCGAAACTGGAAGATGCATACAGGAGTCTAGTTATAACGGTCGAAGACTATAGTTGAGCGCGTAAAGCGTTCGAAGTAGTGAATTGCGTATCATTGCCGGGGTTATTGAAGCTCTGTTTGGAAAGGTTTCCAATTAACCCTTAGGGAATATTTGAAGAATATTCATCGACCTCGGTAACAGAATAGTGTGGAGTATCGTCTGTCCGTAGTGACATCAATTACGCATCCTTAGGAAAGGGATTAGTGTTAGAAAAATAGTGCTACCCTTGTCTTTGGTTAAAATCGCCAGTTTCGTGGATTCAAGTTAGCAAATTCACGATCCTTCACCTTCACGGCTAGCTCAATAAACAGAAAAATCGCTATAAATAGATCGCTTAAATAAGTTTTGTGTAAATATAACTTTCGTTTTAATAAATTTAGATTTATATAGTTAAAGATCAAAGAACATGTAAATAGAATTCAAGTGCAGCTATATTAAATCAAATGATTCAGTCGTAAACCTTTTCGGTTTGGTTTAAACAACTTTCATAATTCAAATTGGTAATTACCCATGGGTAAGCAGTCGTCTGTTGGTTGAGTTGTTGGAGGAACCGCAGATGGGTCAATCACCGGGAAGCTACCGATTACTGCAGTATTAAGGGACGGAGCGAACCCAGGTGGTCAATTAAGATTGTTCAGAGCAAGGCAAACTACCTACATCCAATTAGTTTGATCGACAAATTTTAATACTGCTGCGTTATTGATATTTACGCACGATCGAAATTTAAAAAATTAGATATTTTATTTACATCCAAGTTACCAAATAGTTTACTTATTTTATGAGAATTTTGAATTTATGCCATTTTAAAAGTGACGACGTTCGATTACTTTTCAATATTTTAGTACAAGTTTTAATGTAACAATTTGAGAGAGAATTATGCTATTTTGATCTAGGTTGATATAATTGCATTTGATAAGATAAATATAAGACATGTTTAAGATATAACTTAATGTAATTTTAAAATAAATAGATCGTTCACGGATCAGCTGTTTCCTTTGTAGCACGTTGTTATTGTGCGCATTTAGTTATTACGACCCCGGATTGATATTCATAAACACCCTGGCGTCCTATTGATTTTTGATAAACCATTCACGTATAATACGCTATCTTAAACAAAATACCTAACCCTTTATAACCGCTGAGCTACCGGCACACCATCTCTTATCTGTTACTTCCGTTTTACTGCCATTTTGGACCGTAACACTACGATATAGTGTTTTGAAAAAAAAGGTTCGACTTAAACGAAATTTAGTAAATGCGATTACTTGCGGATAGTGGACCAGGTGCTAACAGAATTTTTGAACGTAGATATTTATAGTGATGGAACGTTTAAAACTGCACAGACACTATTCGCTCACATATATATTTTGCACAGTAAGAGGTTTAGAATGCTCTGTTACTACACCATTATTGCGAACAGTTGCCTCATCCGTAAATAGAATGTTATTAAGAAAATTAGGTTCTTCATTGACTTTAGTAGATACGGTTCACGATTCTGAAAATCTATTTCACTTAAAGTTTGATGTTGCTCGATATAATAAGGACGCAATTTGTTTTCTTTTAATAAAGCTGCGATCTGTATTTCTATTTAGGTCTAGGTGTGTACTTAGCTCTCTGGTACTAATTTGCGGATTTTCTGTAAGAGATGCCACAGATTGAAACTCAATTTCTTCATTTCGGCTTGTTTTTGCGCACTTGGGATAACACACACTTCCAGAATTTATAAATCTCTCAGCTACATTCATAAACGATTCTTTCCGCAGCTGTCTTCTCTCTGGGTATCGTTCATAGTACAAACGGGTAGCCAGCAAAGTATTTGTTTGAGTTTCACCGTAAATAAAGATCATATGGACCATTTCTTCTTTGGAAAAATTCATTTTATACAAAAATTGACAAAACGACAATCCTAAAACAGAAACTAACGGAACAATATTTTAATGATTATACAAACGTCAAAACAATAGATGGAATTGTTCCTCTTTATTACGAGCGGCTAGCCTACCAGATCTGTTTTGTTGAATTCTATTGTGATAGTGAATTTGTATTTTAGAATATTTTTACGTCAAAGCGTCAATATCTCAAGAAGGGTCCGTCTTATGGCTATAAGACCTATTATCAATTAGAATCTACTTTTCACGGGGAATCGAACTGTGAAAAAATATACACGGTGTTATATTTGAAAAAAATTACATTTTGCGTAAGTTAATCATTCTGTATAGTTTTACATGTTTTCGAAAAAATTCCCAGTTTGTTGGTTAGTAGACTATTATTAATAGTCGGTGGTATAAACAGATTTACAAAATCGTGGTGACAACGCTCGCGTCGTATTTTCGTACTAAAGTGACGATATCTGCAGAACGGTCAGTAATACAGATACAAATTTCTATACTTTCATTCTAAATGTAACAGTGAATCCAAAAATGCAAAAATATACAGGATGTTCCATACAAAACACATTTTTGTCAATCAACCTGTATATACCTAAATATTTTTAGAATGTAGGTCCAATGATCGTATATTACCACGCCAAAATTGGTTTTGATATCTCTAATAGTTAAGGAGCATTCCTCCGTCCACGCAGTAGACACTCACGCTGTATATTTAGCACACCTGAACATTTTTTAATGAAAAGTATGAAAAATATTTGTGTTACGGATAATTACACTTATAATTTTAATGTAGAAGTAGTACTGGTATAATAAACATAAAGAAATAAAGAAAACAAAATAAATAACAAATCCTAAAAAAAACAATATGGATGCCGTAAGAAAAATTAGAGTTAAAGCAGATAAATCAAAACAAATAATGGCATAAATTTGTTCGTGACACCAAAAACAAACTTTAGAAAATGTCTTACTCGTAATAATGTGCAAGTTTAAAAATGTTTCATCCTTTTAAAACGTTTCAATAACTAAACATGAAATAAACGAATGAAAGCAACATGAAAGCAGTGTAAAATTTGAAAACACTTTCTTAATTATCGCTCTCTTTATTTCTTTGAACAAATATAAAGCGAAATCTCAACAGTTGCTTCATTATTTTTGATGCATAATCCATATGATGCCTACTTCAAATATTTTGTTGGTAAATTGCCACTTCTTGATGTGTTGAGCTGTTTACATTAATGTCAGCGTTGCCATTTAATTTTTCCTTGCAATGGCTCGTGTGAAGAAACCAACGCAGACCCGACATTTTTGTAAATTACATTTTCGTCCAGAATTTTCCGAAGAATAACCCCACGGGTAGAAAATGCGCCAATTTATACACACCCTGTATATATACATAACCATCGACTTTAGAAAATACATAATAATACTCAGAGACCATTATTGGTTGTCTATAATTTACGCATAATTTGGTATTGATTTTGACTAAGCCACGCCTTTAGATAGGTAGGTACCCTATTAATTTAAATTCAAGTAAGATACTCACTTAAATTTCATTGTGTGATATTACGAACAATACCAAAAGACATATATTTTTTTATTTCATTAAAGACAATTTTAATAATGAAGTATATTTCTTTATAATGCAATGCATGTTACATTTAGGTACATCTAATTAAAGATGAATGATAATTGTGGTTAAGCATATTAACAAATTGTAGTTAATTAAAATAATAACAATGCGTTATTCATTTGTAATCTTTAATAAGTGCTAAGGTTAAACAAAAATAGGATATTTCACTTTGACTTGGGCAATAGGAGGCCTTGTTTTGTTTCTAAAATAAATGGTCAATCGAAAACTTTTCTACGTTACAAACGTACCGATTTACGCAATTCAAACTTTTCTATATACTCTTTGGTACCTTCTATCCAAAGAAAGGTATAAAGTATACAAATTTGGAATTGGCTTTGGCGGAACCGCTAAAGAGTGCTTGATTTCATGTTAGGCAAGTGGTTGCACCACGTACGCTGTGTACTTCATAAATACATTACTTCATCTCCAAGAAATTATGTTGGGCATTAAAAAGAAATTTTAGAAACTACTGTCCGACTCCTAACTCCCTTAAAAAATATCTTCGGCAGTTTACTTAATCGTAAGCTTCATTCATTTGTTTCAGCAGTGTTCACATTCTCAGCTCCATTCTTGAAAAATGTTCGGCTTGTTAAACGACTCATGTGTTGCAGTTATGGCTTCATGATTGTTTTTGCATTGCCAGGCACGTTTTTTGAAGCGTTTAATTTTTGGCAATTCCAGTTATCACGATGAAACCGAACATCCCTACTTCATTTTTCTCTTTTTTCCTCGCCTGTGAGGTTATTCTTCTAAAATACAACATAACGTTCAGCATTTTACAATAGTAAAATCAAGCACTTTGTGACTGTGCGGAGGTGAGTCCGCATATTTGAACTCATTGCTTTGTACTGTATCATGGTGCTGCACCCACAACTCATTTAGGATCACATATACCAACCAAACTCATCTTCATACATACATATACTCAACGGTGGAGTAAAGAGGCGAAACATGCATGCCGGGGATGTGGCTTATGTCGAACTTAAAACTTCAAACTTCAATGTATTTTTATAATCAAAGTAATGTTATTTTCTCCATTTTTGTTATTAATTAGCAACATTTAATTTTTTGTTAATATCAAACCGTAGAAGTATGCTAACATCGTAACAAAGGAATTCTTTACATAAAAGTAAGCAACGATTGTAACTTGAACATTTGACTATACTCTGTTCCATACTTCAGAGTCAGTACGGTTAGGATAGGGCTGTGCAATCCTTATAAGAGATTTTTGTCGACGTTGCCAGTTCTCGGCAACAACCGATCAATCTCAAGTGTACTGTAGTGGTATGACAAAAATCCCTAGTTGTTAATATTGTTGTGTTTTGCAGTTGGCTGCTTTGGATTTTTAGTGTGGTTTTAGTCGTTTTAGTTTATGTCAGATTATGTCATATTATACCTTCGTTTTTCACTTTTGTATTTTCTTATTTACAAACTGTCTCAAGACAAATTATATATTCTGAATTTCAAATTGTGATATCGAATTTAATCGTAATGCCGTTTTCAATCGAAGACGCCACATTCATTGTTGTGGCTCATTTTCGTAGCGGCTTCCAAGATGGTAATGGGCAATGGCATTATTCATTGCAATCATGCATCGATCAATTTACTGTTGAGTACCCAAACGAAAATATTAGTTACGAAACATTTAGTCAACATCGTAATCGACTGATAGCTCGATTCATGGAATGTGGAAGTGTTTTAAAACGCGAACGTGAAGCTTCGGCTACTGTCTTAACAGATGACACCTTAGCAGATATCCAAGCAAGCATGAATACAAGCCCCAATAAATCTTTGCGAAAACTATCTGCACAAACACGTATGAAAAATTTTACCATACAAACATAATTTTACATAAATAATTTTTAGAAGTGTCCACACTGCAGTAAAGAAGAATTTACATTTGTACCCGTACAAGGTGTCGGTATTACAACAGTTGCGAGATAGAGATTTTCAGCTTAGAGTAAACTACTGTCAATGGTTTAACAATACGATGAACAATGATTTACTGGATGTATCTTTTTTTTCTGATGAAGCTTGGTTTCATCTGTCCGGTTACATAAATAGCCAAAATTATCGTACGTGGTCTGCAGAAAATCCACATGTATTTCGAGAAACTACCTTACACCCTATCAAGGTCTGTGTCTGGATAGCAATGTCGCGACAACGAATATTTGGACCAGTATTTTTCGATGGCACAATTACTGCGGTAAGATACAGGGAAATACTTTTAGAACCATTTATTAATAATTTGGATGATCGTGAATTACGAAACGGGTATTTCCAGCATGACTCCGCTACCCCACATACTGCACAGGCTACAATTAATTATTTACGAGACTTCTTTGAAGATAGAATCATTAGTGTAAATCGTTGGCCACCGAATTCACCAGACTTCACACCGTTAGACTTTTTTCTTTTTGGTTATCTAAAAAACAAAGTGTTCAGCAGAAGATTGCATACTCTTCAAGAATTGCGAGATGCTATAACTCATGAAGTTCATAATATTGGTGCCGAAATGTTACAAAATGTATTTTCGAATATGCAACGTAGGGTGAACTTATGTTTAAAATTTAATGGCGGTCATTTTGAACATATGGTGTAAAGCAAACTGTGATAACTAATGTTTACCTAAGGAGTTACAAAAAATTTGTAAAAGACATTGTCATTCCATAAACATGTATTGTAAATTTTATTTAATTATAATGAAATTATAACACTTAAATACTTAAGATTCATTATTTTGTAATGATTTAATCCAATCATTTTATATATTTTATTTATTTTGTTGTATTTTATAGGGATGCAGTCTAATCAAATACAAAATAGTCATTATTTAAATTAAGATAATATTTTATAATATGTATAAGTTAATGACCTTCATACAAATTTGAAACTGATCGTAGTTTTTACTCGAACCATGCTCTAGGGTAGCTAGAGCAATACAGCTTCTTACCAACCTATCAGTGGTACCTACTTAAATATTTTGATCACGTGGTATACACTTGAGATTGATCACTCTGTATGTATTTATGTATTTTAGTCAAATCAGAGGTTCCCAACAAGCTTCTCAGCTGATGGTCGATGCCTGAGTTTATAAGGTACCTACTTTACAATAAATATAAAATTTTACGGAGTAATAATGCCGCAATTATATTTAAAGAAGTATCTCATGACTAATTTTTTATTTAGTTATGCCAATTAATAAATAATAAGTGTTTGATTCCTTTTTTGCACTTTAAACGCTTTAAAACTATTTAAAAGTATTTACTTTCTAATGGTGCATAATCGCACACAATTATCGTATTTAAGTAATTATTAACATATCTTATTAGGTGAAATGGAATTTTGGAAATATTTGTATTGTAGGTTTGGAATGTTAATTGCAAGTTTACGATCTAATTAATGTGCATGCATATTTAAGCAGTTTTTCTATATTTGTTTTCTTAGTCTGTTTTTCAGAGTTGCATCGCGCATTATTTCTATTGCATTGGTCATTGTTACTTTTATTGTTATTTTTGTTACGTTGTTCATTTTTGTTGTTGATTGTTACTTTGCAAGCCTAATTTGCAACGAGAAATGTAATAGTTTAACGGAAACATGGTCAACACCTCGTAGTGTCGGAGAAGCAGATAATAAAATGCCCTGTATATGTAAAACAAAATTTGTATTAAGTCCTTAGTGGTAATAAATATTGTATGTGTAATTAAAAATATTGGCTGTTTTTGTATTACATATATATGTACTTTTTTTAGTTACTATGTGTTAAGTCCTTAGTGTAAATAAGTATGTGTGTATTTACAAATATTGTTTTATTTATTAATACCGCTGACAAAAATGTGGGTAGTAAAGAAAAAGGCATTAGTAGGTGATTAGTACTCGTTAAGCGCTCAGGAATACAAAAGTAGGATATGTTTATGATTGACAGATGTAAACTCATTTACAAACACTGAAATGTGCTGAAATATGGGTACATCGCTTTGCATTAGAGCCCATACTGACTCTGAAGTATGGAATGCGGTATATAAGCATTGTATGAAATACTAATGATATAACTCAGCGTTTCTTAACAACGTGCAAAATATCCATTTACAGCTGAAAAATTTTTGTCATTTGTAATGAAACACTTGTCAGCCATAAATTTCTTCAAATTGGGGAATAGTTAAATGTCGAAGTGCCAAATCTGGTGAAAAGCGCACTTGGGCTGTCGGGTTGTCCTGGTAGAATATAATTTTCTTTTTTTTGACAATGTAGGTCTCGTCTTATGAATTTCGATGTTCAGTTTACCCAGATAATTTGTATAATATCCGTTAGTTATAGTTTTGCCTTTTTCGAACTAATCGATTAAAAGTATTCCTTTGTAATTTCAAAAAACATTGGCCATGACCTTTTCGCCAGAAGAAATTGACTTGGGCTTTTTTGGTGCAGTATCACCGATTTCCATCTTCTATTTTGAGTGTTGTTATTTATTGTCTGATGTGTCGTATGATATCTTAACGGCTATAGATAGTAGGTAATCCAGAACCAAATCATGCACTTTTTTGATGTTTGTGTTGGTGAGTGCTGTTTTTGACTGACTGCGCGTGGATTTCTTCCTTCAAAAATCGTATAAATACAACTGTTTAACAGATCAACTTGTCACACGTTATTATACCATGTATCCAACGTAATAAAAATTCATTTTCGCTGATAACAGCGTTACTTCTTTGTTAGGCCAAAAAATATTCACCGTAACCTCGCACAACATTTTATGGCCAAATTAGCAACAACAATTTAAAAATAAAGGTTAAAATTTTAATTTCCTTGGCTGCTTATGGTTGGAGTTATAGAAATAAATCATTTTTTGTGAAGTTTTAAATTGTATTCCATTTCCATTTATTACATAACTATATTTAGTTTGTAATGTTAGTACAAACCATCCAAACGCATTAAACAAACCAAAGCAACCAACCAAAGCATTTTAATAACAATAAAAAATTATTGTGGTCGATCATAGATCAATGGTACCATTTGTTCGCACTGTAGGCGGCTTGTATTCATTTATAATTCATTATTAGGACGAAATGTGTTTTATTCCCTCTATTGTTCGCTCTGTATAGAGTGTGTCTCACACTCAAACAACTGTACAATTACTGAATATACACTAATTGTGCGCTGCAACTTTTGTAAATGCTGGGTCAGTAATTTCCCTTTTACAAAGACGATGAAACGAGAAATAAGTACGCGTTTTTCCTATGACCATGTACGAAACGAAAGTGATTCATATTGCAACCGTACAGAAAATGATACTGTCGCACACTAGCGCGTTTTACTTTCTCATTGTACCCAATGCGAAAGTAAAAAACACGTGTGCTTTTTCCTTTCGCATTGCTTTTCTATAAGTTACCGGGTGTCACCGGCCTGACAGAGAGTTCAGTCGTGATGAAAGTTGCCACGCTTACTGCTATTATTTGACTTTTATGATTTGACAAGTTTAAATATTCAAGTAATCGTCTTTAAATTCATAATAATTACGAACTACACTATTTGTTAGGGCATGATTATTATTTCTTAATAATAAACTTGAAAGATTAGATTAATAGTATATTTTTTAATTGTTTAATTTTTGATCAATAAAACATTAAGGAGTCGTACGAAAAATAGTGTACATTAAGCTCGCACGAAAGTGTCTATCCTGCACTCGCGGGATTCTCACACTAGGGCTGACGACCTCGTGTGAAAATTCCGGCTTGGGCGTCTACCACTTTCGTAGCTCGTTATGTAATAAACTATCTAATATTACTAATAGAATATTTTGTCACATTAAAAATATACTAAGGAACGCAACAGCTTAGGCTAAGCGCAAAATCAGTTTTTCGCATTTCCTACGATAACAATACTAAAATACCTGGCGTGGAACACTGCACGACCTCCCAACCTACAAAATGGAAATTAAAAGAAATGAAATAATTTTAATACAAGTTTTACTTTCCAACATATATATATATATATATATATATATATATATATATATATATATATATATATATATATATATATATATATATATATATATATATATACATACAGGGTGTCCCAATAGTGCGTATTCAGTCGATAGCTCCTTAGCCATTAAACTTAGAAGATAAATTTAAATACAAAAGTTGTCTATTTTTATAAGCTGCATAATCTAAAAATAGTTTGGTTTCTACATGGTGTAATATAAAAGCAGTATAATATAGAACTTTTGATTTTTAAATAGAACACCCTATATATTATTTTATATTTCGATTCTCCTTATACTTTTACATCTTTTTTATAAGAATTACTTACAAGCTAAATCTTACAGTTTTTGAGATATTTGCAAAGTTATCAAGTAATCAAGTTAAAAACTGACATTTTTATGTAGTAATTCAAGTAGGCGTATCTCAGTTATTTTTAAAGATAAAAAAATAATATTTGGTATAGAATTTATTCATACATGAGCTTACTTTAATCTATTGTCAAAATTGGATTTCAATATACACGGTGATCACAAAAATTAATTCCATAACATAAATTTAAAAATGCTATATCTTCATTTTTTTAAATGGCACAGCCTATATTTTTTTAATGCCTTGTCTTCGTCTATTAATCGGCTTTCATTTTTATTAAATATGTTCTATACCTATCTCTAATAGATTCGGAGATATTTAAGTTTGTTCAATTGTTTTCGTTGATAACACTGAAGAAGAGTAACATTAGTCGGTCAAAGCAAGCTATGAATACATAAGAAACTAAAAAACATATTACAATTATAATAAATGATCAATGTGACCACCATTTTGTTGCTGGCAAACATGAAGTCTTTGAATAAACAGGTGATCACAAAAATTAATTCAACAACGTAAATTTGAAAATGCTATATCTTCCTTTTTTTAATTAGTACATCTTATATTTTTAACGCCTTGTCTTCGTCTATTAGTCGGCTTTAATTTTTATTAAATATGTTCTATACCTATCTCTAATAGTTTCGGAGATATTTAAGTTTGTTCAATTTTTTTCGTTGATAACATTGATGAAGAGTAACATTAGTCGGTCAAAGCAAGCTGTGGATACATAAGAAACTAAAACTGAAATACATAAATTGTAATTATAATAAATATTGTATGAAACCACCATTTTTAAGAGATATTTGAGATGTTTTTAAACGATTCATCGTAAAATTAAACAATTTAATCAAAAGAGCGTAAAACAAAAGATGAACGAAATCAAATGAAGAAATCAAACTTGTCAAACAGTGCTAATATTTGTGTAGTATTGTATACTTACTTCCTAAATTACACAATGAATTTTTTGAAAGAAGAACTTGTTAATATCATTTACGTCCTTGGTGAAAGCGATAAAAATTGTCTTTTAGCTCATCGAATTTATAAGCAAAAATTTCCAAATGCACGACTTCCGCAAGTTTCAGCATTTGCAAGGTTGAAAGAGCGTTTTGAGCAAACAGACAGTATTCATTACGAAGACAATTTAGAACGAGAAATAACCGCAATTAACGAAGGTAACGAACATTTAGTTCTTGAATCCGTGATTGAAAATCCTCACGTTTCTTGCCCACAATTGGAATTAGAAGTTGGAGTTTCAAAAACATCAGTTAATAGAATTATAAAAAAAATATAAATATCATCCATACCATGTCCAAGTTGCACAAGAATTAGACGAGGATGACTTCGTTAATAGATTAAACTTTTGCAATTGGGTCATAAATAAAAATTTAGAAAAACCCAACTATTTTAGCACGATCTTATTTACTGATGAAGCTACTTTCCACAAAAATGGATACGTTAATAGACATAATTTCCATTATTACGATACTGAGAATCCCAGATTTATAATTCCTGTTGATCATCAACACCGCTGGTCACTTAATGTTTGGGCCGGATTTATTGCGGAAAGAATTATAGGATCATATTTTTTTGAAAACACGGTCAATGGAGATTCATTTTTAAACTTCTTGCGCAACGAATTTGAAACTTTTATTGAAGATTTACCTTTACAAACCCTTAGAGAAATGTGGCTGCAATTAGATGGAGCTCCTCCGCATTTTAGCAGAAACGTTAGAAATTATTTAAATATCCAGTTTCAAAACAAATGGATTGGAAGAGGAGGACCTATCTCCTGGACTGCAAGATCGCCTGACTTGACAAAGCTGGATTTTTTCTTTGGGGTTGGATTAAACAAAAAGTCTATCAAACTCCTCCAACGACTGTAGATGATATGAAGGCAAGAATTAGAGACGTCATTCAAAATATAAATGTTTCCACGTTACGAAAAGTAAATTTGTCGTTTATTCAAAGACTTTATGTTTGCCAGCAACAAAATGGTGGTCACATTGAACATTTATTATAATTTTAAGTGTTTGTATATCAGTTAATACGTTTTTTAGTTTCTTATGTATTCATAGCTTGCTTTGACCGACTAATGTTACTCTTCTTCAGTGTTATCAACGAAAAAAATTGAACAAACTTAAATATCTCCGAAACTATTAGAGATAGGTATAGAACATATTTAACAGAAATGAAAGCCGACTAATAGACGAAGACAAGGCATTAAAAAAATATAGGGTGTGCTATTTAAAAAAATGAAGATATAGCATTTTCAAGTTTATGTTATTGAATTAATTATTGTGATCACCGTGTATATTGAAATCCAATTTTGACAATAGATTAAAATAAGCTCATGTATGAATAAATTTTATACCAAAGATTATTTTTTTATCTTTAAAAATAACTGATATACGCCTACTTGAATTACTACATAAAAATGTCAGTTTTTAGTTAACTTTGCAAATATCTCAAAAACTGTAAGATTTAGCTTGTAAATAATTCTTATAAAAAAGATGTAAAATTATAAGGAGAATCGAAAAATAAATATAATATATAGGGTGTTCTATTTAAAAATTAAAAGTTCTATATTGTACTGCTTTTATATTACACCCTGTAGAAACCAAAGTATTTTTAGATTATGCAGCTTATAAAAATAGACAACTTTCGTATTTAAACTTATCTTCTGAGTTTAATGGCTAAGGAGCTATCGACCGAATACGCACTATTGGGACACCCTGTATATATATATATATATATATATATATATATATATATATATATATATATATATATATATATGTGTGTGTGTGTGTGTGTGTGTATGTGTGTGTGTAATATATGCAATCGACTTTTTTTCACTATCGCTAAATCGGTTTATTAACTCATTTTACAACTTTTGGCCAAAGCGCGCGTGTGTGTGCGTACGTGCGTGTGTGTGTGCGTGTGTGTTTGTGGATGTTTGCTAGTATCCACGATAACTCCAGAAAGAAAATTCCTATGTACTACGGGAAAGCTATAGATGGTGGTGACAGCAGTGTTCACCGAAAATTAATAGAAACGGCACCATACGGACCTACCTTTGTGATCGAAAAGGTAGAATGTAGAAATCATCTTCTGAGAAATTACATCAATAAATTGTACGACCTTTCAAACAATACCACCTCCCCTATCACTCTTCGAAAACAAGTCACTTCAAGTGATTCATTACGCAGGTTCAGATGTGCTGCCACAAAAGCTATTGCCTTGAAAAAAAATAGGAACAAACCTTTTGCAGAAAAACAAATTTTGTTTAGGAAAGATGTTAGAAACGGTCCGAATCATATCTTTGGGGCGCACTTCCAATGTGATAAGTATTTCTGTAAAGAGGAAGGAAAACAAAAGATATTTGAAAACACTATTTATCATTAATTGAACAGTAACAATAATACTCTTTTAGGAGAATCTGTTTCCTGACTTAAAACTAAGCGGATTGTATGAGGCAATAATGAACATTAATAGAAGATTGGGTCAAAATGTAAGCAGTTTGCACTATGATCTCGACACCAATGCTGCCGAAACTTTTAATTCCGTAGTAGCTAAATTTGTAGGGGGAAGACAGTAAAGTTTGCATTGAAAGGTTCATATGTATGCAGATGCAAGTGAGCTGCTATATCGTTTAATGCCAAAGGTGACTTTCTGTATGGTATACAGGCCAAACTTTTTTGGGACGACTGTAAACCACTGTATTTGCAAAAATTCCGAGAGGCAAAAGTTAAAGCACCACAGGTTACCGCCAAACGCAACATTCTGGATGCATTATTAAACAATCATAATACAATGTTCTTTATACAGGTTGTATTCCAAAACGAAAGTAATTTGCTCTTAACCAACTAATGGAGGAATGGAAAAGCGTTGATGGAGCAGTGATATGTGAAGAAACGGTGTTACAAGGTAATTGTGCGCAATGAAAAATGGTGCCGAAAAAACGTTTAACTGCATCGAGATTTGGAAAAATATGTAAAATGTAAAAAAACACCTCCACGGCTAAAACTGTCACTGCTCTGCTGTATTTTAGTTTTAGGGGCACATATGCTAATTCACGAAACGACTGCCATTTCATTATTTGAAGACCAACATAAAAAAAAAGCAATGGGTTAATCATTGATGAGGAATTTTCATTTCCGGCGTGTTCACCTGATGGTTTAGTAGTAAACAACAAATTTTTAAGAGTGATAACCAATAATATTATTTATATTTACATAACATTCACACAACTTTGTGTTACAAAGTATACGGTAAATGTCTAATTTTAAATCATAATTACATCAAATCCTATGATAGCTGCCTTCAGATTAGAAATGAATAACAACAATGGGTTTTGGATGCAATTATTAGAAATGAATTAGTCATACAATAAGGAAGTAGCGTTAATTGTCGATACTCACTCAGGTAGCAATGATTTCGCCTTAGTGTATAGTGTCATGTAAGTTGCCTAACTTTACATTCGCCGATTGAACATTTTTTCAAAATACAAAATAATTTTTTGTGAATTACTCCATTACTAATATTACTACTAATAATAGTTGAAAAAAATACCTTTCCTGACAAAAATTTTGTTCATATCGCGTTTACCAACTTTTGGGAATAAGTTTTACTAATAGTGGTAATTATTTTCAAAATTAAGATGATTATCAAGAAAATATATACGCACGATTAATATGTACCATTTGACAAACAATATCCAGTATTGAGAATTTCTTTAAACTTGAATGTAACTGTCTGAACCTAACAGAAAGTTTGACAGTTTTACGGATCTTTATACGCGCTCTACATATAGCCCTTAAATTGTTCTTTTTTCCTGCTGAAGAAAAAGGGCTAGAGAACTGTTAAGTTTTCGATCTTGCTCAATTTTATGTCAGACAAAACAATATCCCACGTATGGATTTAAAGCCCAGAGACCTGATGTGAACTGGTTTATATCTTTCAGAATTACGCATTACTTGCCGACCAAGCAAATTACCCATGATAGAGCACAACATTTTGAAGTTTTAGGTAAAATTAAAATAAAATCTTAATGGAAAACTGAAGGGGATCTGCGACGAAACCTCGTCACGACCTTTCAAAAGCCGGAGATGTTGGTGCAAAACGTAAGCTCAGAACTAGTGTATCTGAGCATGAAACCTCACCAGTACTGTTATGCTCTTCTGTAGGAACACCACATACGTCTTAATGTGACGGTGTGTAAACGTCAACGAAAAGTTCCACCCAAAAATCTCTAAAAACGATTTTGTTTCCATTATAACAGACTCACCCAAGATGTGACCAGAACAACTGTTATCAGTGGATTCCGGAATACAGGAATTTACTACTACGAAATACAGGTCAACAAAAAACAATTCCAACTGAAGTATTCAAAACAATTGATTTGGATAGGTATAAACAAATTTCCAAAACCTAATGCTATGCCACAAGAAGTAGCAACCCCGCTAGATGAGGTATTATGGATCGGGGATTAAATATTTTACAACCACCTGCAAACAATTTAGATCTTGGGACCATATACCACAGACTAGCATCGATTCGTTAATTACGAGAATGCCCAATCGAGTAGCTGAATGCGCGAAAAGCAACAGACGATCTACACATTATTAATGTTATTTTAATTTATTTTTATTGTACCGTGTTAAAATTTTCATCATTAATTAGTACGAAATAAATACAACTTTTCTTAAAGTTTTATAAACATTGATCAAAGTATACTGGGCGTTAATGTCGTTATGGAAACTAGTGGATAACGGCAATTTTTCATTATTCTCACGTTTAGACTATATACAACATATATAAAGGAAGGCCTTATAATGAGGTCTGAATATTGATATGAAAATATTGATGTATTTAAATGTATTGAAACCTCCTGAACACGAAAAACCTTTAAATAGACTGTCTGTGCAAACGTGCGAGTGTGAGTGTATGCGTGACCGCAAGTGGTAGTGTGAGTGTGACAATGACACTGACTGCGGGTGCGTTGTGACCGCCAACGCATATGTGTACGTTTGTGTGACGCATAGGTGCGTGTATGTGAGTAAACGTTAATGTGCGGTGCGTGCGTATTTTCAGGAACGTGAACGCGTGAAAGCGTGCGTATACGTGTGTATGAGTGTATCAGTGCGACGAGAGAATAGATGTGAATGTAAGCGTGCATTTGCACGGGCGTGCGCATGTGTAGGCGGGCGTACAAGTGTGTCATTGAAATTGAGTTTCAACGTGCGTGTACACGAAAGCCCATGCGTGTGTGTGTGTGTGTGTCAGTTCGTGAGAGTGCATGTGAATAATGTGAGTGTGTAAGCACGTGTTCTGTGTGTGGGTGCATGAGTATATGTGCGTTTTTGAGCACGTGGGAGTGAGCATAGCGAGTAATGGGAGTTAGAATTCGTTCCATCATGTCGTTTTTTCAGTTGGACGATGTTATCATCCATTCTCCAAAAGAAAGGTTCATACGACATAAACATGGAATTTAAGCGGTCACGCTGCAGGTTCTCCTCTCCCGATGCACCATCCAGAAAGTAACTTATCAGCCTGATCATCAGAAGAGACAGGATTTTGTGCCTGGGTTCTCAAAAGACATTAGCAGGACGACGGCTTTGCCAGAAAAATCATTTTCAGCGACAGATAATTACGTCAATAAACAAAATTGCCATCTTTGGGATCAGAAGATCCTTATTCGAGTCATGAACGGATAATGCATCTGCAGCAAGAGACGATTTAGTGTGAATTTTGGGCGGTCAGTGTCATCGACCCTTATTTGTTTTAAGATGGTACCGAACCAGCTGCGACAGTTAATGAAGATCATCCCGTACCATGACACGAGATTTTTTCGGCCTTATTTAGATGTAAAGGGCTTTAGGAATTATGGTTTCAGCAAGACGGCACCACGTGTCACACTTCCGGCGAAACAATTGACTTGCTCCTAGAGAAATTTCCGGATCGGCTCATCTTGTTTCGTGTTGACCAGTAATGGTCACAAAGGTTAAAACCGACGTGCATTTTGAATCACCCTATGTAATAAATTACTATTTTTTATCAAAATGTGTTGATTAAACATACGCACATTTTACATACCTCTAGAAGTGAATTAAATTAGTTCAATTTGAACCAAGTGTCGTGCAAATATTTTATGAGCCTAGAAATGAATATTAAACACTAAAATGTGTTACTTTTCTGAGTATTGCGTACTCTGGAGGATAGTATATAATCGTATTAGTCAATATACTATAACGTAGCACTTCAACAATTACGGTACGTTTCAAACTCGGATATATTATTTTCCATTATTTTAAATAAGAGAAAGCGTATTGAATATTTTACTACGCAAAGTGGAATTTAGTGGAAAAAGGAAAATCTAATTATCACTGTTACGTTGTTGAATATTATTTTAATCTTGTTAGATTTGGATGAAGCTACATAATGCTTAAACGTTAAACAAAACCTAGAAATTTTGTATTAAAGCACTTAACAAAAGATTTCCATCTCCTAATAAATTTATTCATCCGTTAGTCTCATTAATCGCATCCTTATGAATATACTTTTAAGGAGATGGAATGATCAGCCATACATTCAATATTTATTTGTGTTAATGCTCAACCGATTGCGATATTACATATCAAGAGCTTTTAAAAACTATGACATTTAGTAACGAGCAATAGCGCAGAGTAGGACCTTTGTATAATCCCGATTACAGTAGATTTTAGTTCAAATACAAATATTTTGCAGGGAAACTACCATAGACGTCTAACGGATATACTTTTAGTTTCGTTACAGCAAACATTAGGTAGTTTAGTTCAGAAAATCGTCAGTCGTTCATTTGTTGTAGTTGGATGTTATGCAGTGCGTTCAGAAAGTAACGGATTAATTCATTATTTTCAAAATCGTTAATTTGTGGTCAAAATTCTGCGACACGTCGATTTTTATTTTGATTCCGGACTTTATGTTGTGTCGCACATGTAGATGGCGCTGCGCACTTTCCGGATATGACGTCAAAGTTCATATTTTTAAATGGCAACTCTGTATGTTCTTCGCGGAAATCGATGCAACTCTTTCTCCTGAGTTCAAAAATGCCTTATTTGTTGGGATTATTTAAAACAGTATGTGTCATATTAATTCTTAAATGTGGCATAATTCGAAAAGTAGTGCGGTGTTAGTCAAGAACGAAACTGGTGTGATTGAAATGTAGGCTTTTGCCAAAACAACAAGTAACTAGGTAACCCGATATGGAGTTTATTTTTTATTTTCAAGCTCCGAAAACCGCATATTTATATATCGTTATAGGTAGACTTGAAGTACGTATATTTGTCACCGCAGTTTATGTTTATTTTAATAAATGTTGTGCACTGTTTAGTACCCAGATTCTTAATTTAACGCAAAAATTAACAACGCTAACTCCGCATCACTTTTCGAATTATGACACATTTAATAATTAATATCGCGCATACTGTTTCAAATAATCCCAATAATTGAACTCAGGAGAAAGAGTTGCATCGATTTCCGCGAAGAACATACAGGGTTGCCATTTAAAAATATGAGCTTTGACGTTATATCCGCAAAGTGCGCAGCGTCATCTACATGTGCGACACAGCATAAAGTCCGGAATCAAAATAAAAAATGCCGTTACTTTCTGAGCGCACTGTATAAATAAGTAAATACAACTGAACTAGAAATTTTACAAATCTAATAAGTTGATCATTAAAAAGTCTGTTACTGTAGTTGTTTATTTCTTTATCCTAAAAATAGGTTAAGTTCTGTCAACTATTTAATTAACGTCACTGGTGAGTTAAGGCAACCGTTGTGGTCGGCATTATACTTCGAGAGGTCGGTATTCCTCGACTGACGTTGTTGTAGCTATACGCAGGGTATTTTTTAGGAAATATGCCTTCGAAATATGTTAGAAAATGAAACAAATGATCGTGGGAAGTATAGCAAAGGCTATTAGAGCTGTACAAAATGAACTGGAGAGCTGCAGGATTGTTCAACGTGCAATATAGTAGTATACAAGCTAGGCTGAAAGGAAAGGCAGATTGGGATCGAAGATTGGGTCGGAAAACGGTTTTTGCCTAGGAACAAGAGCACGAAATGGTTGCATGTATTATAAAAAGGTCGAAACTATTTTACTGGCTTACGCCACCTGAAATTAGAAAAATGGCGTTTGAGTATGCCGAAATAAATAAAATAAAACACAATTTTAATTAAAGACAAAAAACATTATGGTAAGGGCTGGTGTTACAGTTTTTTGAAGCGCAATTACCGAATTTCTCTAAGGAAACCGGAAACAACGCCTCTTACTCGTGTGTTAGGTATAAACAAGGAGGCGGTTCAATTATTTTATAACAGCCATGGTAGTCACGCCAGTTACCGATCTTACATTTTTTGCAAGGAGTACTGGATCTCCGTTGTTACATTACCACCACACACCGGCCGCAACCCTTTGTACTTTTTGGACTGTAAATGGTTTTAAGGACACGGAAATCTTTCCACTAAATCCTAACGTCAGGAGACGGTTGATGAAAATCAGAATAGAAATAAGGAAAACATAGAACCAAACACAAATGCACTAAGAAGAGGTCTTCGTACACCTAGTAATGAAATCGCTGTAGATGAAACAAAAGCAGGTCCTTCTGGGTACAACATAAAAATAAGTCCAAAAGTAGTAGTGAAGAAAGCGACACTGACGAAACTTTTGTAGATAACGAAGATACCGTTGATGAAGACAAATCTCTCAGACTGACTTGTATTTCAATATCTGAATTAATAAAATTACCCAACATCAAAATTCTAAAGAAATGCTTCAGAAGCAACAAGGGCCATTTACAAATATGCATTTCAACACTCAACAACACAACAAAGACACGAAGAAAAAAAAGCTGAAACTACAGGAATTAATAAGGTAGCCCGTAAAATTTTTGGAACTTCACAAATGACAAAAAGCGTGGGAGAGAAGAAAACAAATCAAGTGAACGAACAAAAAGAGCAGTTGGACGCGTCACAATTCTGCATAATCTGTAGTGACATAGGGAACGATAAGGAATGATGGAAGCAAATCTCCGGCTAAGCTAGGTGGGCCATATGGCGTGCACGGGACTTGTCTAGGAAAGACGTATATATTTGTCACACATGTAGACCTGACTAAGTAGGTTAGATATCATTTTAGATGTTTATTCATGATCGTTTAGTTATAACATGGTTATCTACAATTTTGTCGAAGAATAAAAAGTTTAGCAAATAATATTGGCAATCGATCTTGTATTTCACCTCTTAGAAAGGATGGTTTGAATTAAGTGACCATTGGCCGCAATTACCCCTCCTGGGTAGGGTAATTCTGACTAAGCGTTTTTTGAAATGTCTGCCTATATTTGGAAAATTTAACAAATACTTCGCTGTATAGCATGATTTCTTGCAAAAAGATATGCCAGGGATTGCAGTGAATGATCAACTTCACTCTTTTTTTGTACCATACAAGTGTTATGATCGTTTGAGTTTAGGTGGTCAGCATTAACCCACTTTCCCTTAACTAGATTTTTACCGAAGTTCGGTATATGAATTCGTTAAATATGTGTCTGTCTGTACGTGTGTAGCTTTCTTGTGTTAAGGAATATTGAAAATCTGACTTCAGATTCTGAAAGAGGATCAAAAAGTAATAGGGGTCACCATTTGTATGAACTTTATATCTCATCGCAAACATGGTCAAATCGGGGATCAAAATATAATAAAGTTTAAAATTATTAGTTTGTATTTGCACTGCAATTTTGTTCGGTCTGGCAATGCTAGAAGAGCATTCTCAACTTGTTATAATTATGCCTTTCATACATAGCAAGTTTACGGAACATTAATTTTCAAATAGTTTGACATTTTTCTAAATGTATGTAGACGATTGCAAATAAGGAAGATATAAGACTAAGGGCTTTGAAACTGGAAAGTTCGATGAAAATGGCGTAGACTTTGAGGTTAACCAAGAGCCGAAACAAACCATTAGGACTTCCTGACTATTAAATTGTTCAGTTGTTTACAATTGAGACCACACATTTAATTTAATTAGAAAAGTTAGGGGCAGATGGCAAAATATTCTTACTTAAAATGCATATCGCAATTTGTGCAAAACAAGCAAAAAAATAAACGAGTTGCACATAAAAGCCCGGAAGCTTATAGCTTCGAAGTGGATAAAGATTCTGGATCCCAAGTTATAGGAAATTGATAATACAGAAACTGTAAAAAATGTTAGAGAAACGTTGAAACAAGACTTAAGAAAATGTCGGGAAAAAAATTGAAGCGAAAAGTTTAAGACATTTAGAAAAAAATACCAATTGGCGTTTAGCCAAGTCCAATATAGTCTCAAGAAATCACAACCGAGGTTCTGAAGCTTATACTCCAGCATCGAATCTAAAATTTGAAATTTGGGGCAGATATGCTTCAAGAAATTTTCAGCTTATTAAAAATTAAAGTTAAAGTTACAATCTTTTTTGTTATTGACAATTTTGACTTTATTAGCCGGATAACTTAGAACAAGAGGAAAAGCACACCTCACATATCTGATCAAATGACTAACAGACTTAGTTTTCATTTTGACAACACGCATGGTAATTAGCAGGCCAACTATGACCTCGCCTAGTTCAAAAGAAAGTTTAAAATAACTAGTAGTATAGGCATATTAGAACTAATTTTGGCTCGAGACGGAAAAACTTCTCCTAGTACTCCTCCAGAAAAATCTCAAAAAATCTGAGTTTTGAAAAAATGGCGGCATCCTGATTTTTTTTAAAATGGCATTTCTCGGGAACGGGCAGTAATAAAAAACACCCCGTTAGTATTAAAATGCGTATTTCTTTCAGGAGAACCAGTTAGAACCATATACTGCAATAAAAGTCAGATTTCATAAAAAACATTTTTTTTGAGGCATTAAATTTTGTTCTATAAAAAATGTCAAGCTAACGATGTTTTCTCATTAATAAATAGTTATTTCAAGTTGATACGATTTTAATATAATTATTGGAAGGTTCCGTCTCGGCGTTTGTTGTCGAGTCGCAGCTTCTCGCTGGCCAGCTGCGCGACAAGTTGGTGCCTGTCCGTCAACAGCGATCTCAAAGCGTTCTGCCTGTGTATTTCTGCACGATCTGAGAGTTGTCTCTGTTGTATTTAATGTGTTTTATGAAGCGAAAATCTTTCAGCTGCGAGGGTTGAAGTAACTTCGTCGAACGACGCGACTGTTCCAAAAGAGCAATTTTTATCGCACGTTGATAACAAGAAAATTTTCTTTAACCTCCTTTAGTTAGAATTCAAGAAAGCACAGTTCCCTGTTTTTCAGGCCTCAAGTGACGCGGATGTCTTGATTGTTGAAACTGCGAGAACTCAAGCGGAATCAAAACGAGTAGTATTGTTAAACAATAACTTCAACAGGGATAACCACTATCCCCTAGAAGGTAATAATTTAAAAATTCCCCATTCTCAAACCGTGCTCTTATATGAGAATCATTAAATGTAGTAGTATTGTAAACTGATCCAGGCCAATGAGAAAAACAATACCACTCATTTTTAATTTGGAGTCACAAACCGTTTGAACATTTATGCTAAAATATCCTTTTCTATTACGGTATACTTCTCCTTGATTGGACTGAATTTTTATGTGCGTGCACCCTTGGAAAATTTGCAATT
Source organism: Vesta saturnalis (assembly GCA_036346205.1). Classification (NCBI taxonomy): domain Eukaryota; kingdom Metazoa; phylum Arthropoda; class Insecta; order Coleoptera; family Lampyridae; genus Vesta; species Vesta saturnalis. The sequence goes on along the minus strand of JARFJB010000994.1, from coordinate 151,782 downwards.
TTGTAGAATCCGAATATTGTTCTCCGTTTCTTTCTTAATTTCGGGTGATTTTATAAATTCATAACGCAGGGTAGCAATTTGTCTAACGACATTTCGAACAATGCGGGATACAGTTGAATTGTACACATTGAAGTGGTAACCGACATTAGTTCGAAACGTTCATGTAACATAAAATGCAGCAGTACATATTATGCAGCAGATTCTGGAAAACGTGACAGAACATAAGGTAAGCCTATACCTGCTATCTATAGATTTGGAGCATTTGATTCAGTAAACAGTGGGAAAATGATAGACGGACTGACAAAGCTGGAGATATCGAAAAAACTTATGACCAATAAAAATGACACTCGGAAATACAGAAGTTAAGGTAGAAATAAAAGGAATACGAACAAATGAGTTTAAAATCAACAAAGGAATGAAACAGGGAGACGCTCTATCAGCCACATTATTCAACGCAGTAATGTAAGCGATTATAATAGAAGCGAATCCAAAAGACACAATAATCAGAGGGTAATGCTAAGTATTAGCATATGCAGACGACCCAGCAATCATAGCAAAATCAGAAGGACTAAGAAGGAAAGTAATCAATATTGACATCGACGCAAAAAATACGGTTTACGAATAAATCAAAACAAAACAAAATAAATGAGATACAGCAGAAAGATGGAAAACAATGGGGGATACTTGCAAGTGAGGAACAATGAATTTGAAAATGTAAATAAAATGGACTTTCTTCGAATAACAATCGCGGCGAAACAGAATGGAGGGAGGAGTAAAGGAAAGGATACATAAAAGAAACAGGGCGTTTTTTTGCATACAAGAATAGCAAAAAACAACGAAAATAAAAATATGCAAGACACTAATTAGGCCGGTTGTGACATATGCAGCAGAGGCAGTAACCTTCACAAATGGAGAAGAAGAAGAACTACGGAGATTTGAAAGGAAAATACTATGACTAATATGAGGTCCAGTCAAAGAAGAAGATGCGTATAGCAGTATGATGAACCACGAATTAGACGAAGAAATTAAGGAAGAACACTTAGTACGCATCATAATATCCCAAAGGATTAAATGGCTTGGACATATGAGAAGTGAAAATGAAAATATGTTGAAGACGATTACGAAATGAAACCGCACAGAACAAGAGAACGAGGGAGGCCCAGGATAAGATGGTGGGACGCGGTTATGACAGACTTAAGAACCATGGGTATGCAAGACTGGACAAGACAATTTCGATACAGGAAGGAGTGGAAGAAAATAGTAACGAAGCCAAGGCAAATCACAAATGTAAAGCCAATTCAAGAATAGAGGAATGATCCACCTCAATAAATGGATTAAAACTTTCTCTGCAGAAGGAGTCATAATCTTCAAGATTGGAATGGCCAGAAGAAGAAGAATACAATCGTAGGCAAATTAGTATTTGATTTAATTTAGATATTGGGTTTTTTAATCTGTCGACCTGTTCTAACACCCATTGCAGCATATTAGATAATCTTGTAATTGTACCTTTATGCATACGAAATCGTTTTTTAAAATCTAGATCATCCAATTCTTGCAATAATTTATTTCGATCTATTTTTGAACGTCTGATTGGATCGTCACTATCGTGGGAAGATGAATTTAATAAATAGTGAAAGTCCATTCTGTCCATTTCGCATTTCACTACTTATAATTTTTAATAATATAAAATATTTTGCAAGTGTTAATAATAATTTATTATAACCAACAATTTTGACACATAAATAATACCCAAGTATTTATCAGTCTGTTACTAAGGTTAACAGATGCTCTGTTAACTTATTAGACGACTTGATAGGCTGTTAACTGCTAACAGTCATTGGAGAATACAAAAGTGTCACATTAACAAACTGTGATTGACTTAACTCTCTGATAGCAACTTAACAGAGCTTGGTGAATATGGCTGGTAATGTTTGAAAATTCTTGTGAATGATATGTAATATCGAAACTGATTGAACATTAATATAAAGTAGTGTACAATTTCTTTTAATTTATTAAATACAATAATGTTAGCAGCTTCAGAGAATATAGGTTGTTAATTTTGTTTCATTTCTTGTAAGGCGTATATTTAACAGCAAACTTTACGACTGCCAACTTTGATTTTAATTAGTAATATTAAAATCGACGTTGATGGTTATATTTGATAATTTTTTTTTGGATTTCGCTGTATCAAGTAGTTTACGTTGCACAAATTATTAAAGTTGAAAATTTAATAAATAAACATTTAAATATAACTAATTTAATCGGAAAGTAGAAGCTGCTAAAGACACTTTATATCAGTGTATAAAATGACATAAATACAGAGGATATAAACAATTGGAGATATCAACATGAAATTTCGGTAATATAGTAAAGAACAGATTTACGACTTTTTTTAAGCTGTTTTGACAACGTGAGGAGGTTCAAGGTTGTCGCATTGAGCAATTATTACTTTGAATGCTAAAAAAAGTTATAAATTTAGTTAATAACTAAATTATTGTTAATTAAAACAAATAGTTTTTAATATTCAAAAATATTCTAGGGGTGCATACTACATCGAAATGCCTTTGGAATAAGCCTAATTTCAACCCCCATTCCATTTAATCAATGGCGTTACTTGCCGTCGCAACGCCACCTGGAATGTTGACATTGTCAAAACAGCTTAAAAAAGTCGTAAACCTATTGTTTACTATATTTCCAAATTTTTAAATCTCCAATGGTTCGAGTAATAAGGGGTGGGGGGGAGACTTACTTTATACCCTCTCTATTTGTTTGATGCTATAATCACCGAATAAAAGTTCGGTATATGAATTCGTTAAATCTGTATGTCTGTGTGTGCGTGTGTAGCTTTCTTGTGTTAAGGAATATTGAAAATCTGACTTCAGGTTCTGAAAGAGGGTCAAATAGTAATAGGGGTCACCATTTGTACCAACTTTGTATCCCATCGGGGATCAAAATATAACAAGCGGCCACCCATCAAGTACTAACCGCGCCCGACGTTGCTTAACTTCGGTGATCGGAAAATTATTAATGTAAATAAGATATATAATTTTCGATATTTTTATTGAAGCGGACGTCTTTGGAAGTTAGCATCTCTAGATGTCTAAAGTTTGATTCAAGTAACATTGGGTATGTCCCACCGATGTAAAACTCTATAATAAAATTATATATTTTAATCTCTCTCTTAATTACATGTATTAGTGAAGGATGTCCATTAAAACATACATCTGCTGTACAATTCATATTAGCGCACTATAACGTGTGTCGTTTTTTAAAATTATTGTTTATGCGCTTTTGATTTACTTTTTATAAATAGCAGTTTTTTTCAAAACTATCTACAACTTGTACAGTGATACAGTAATTTGGTAACATTTTTACGTAATTTATATAAAATTTACAAACTTTTAGATATGTTACGTAATAACATTCACATTGTGTTTGTGTGTTAAAGTCAATGGTAATAAGCACCAGCTCGTAGTTATGAACGTGCTTAATTATTTTGAACGGGAACGTGACAATCAAGGGGTACTCGTTCCATTTGAATCTGTTATGCAGGTATGCAGTACATTATTGTGTAAAATATGATACTTGGAAGGACTACTTTTAGCGCACGTCTGAAACATGTGGGGTTAGTATAAATACAGTTAGTGCTATAGAAAAAGGGTTATTGAACCCCAAAAAGAAAATAAAGCTCCACAGTCACCAGTTAAGCGGAAAAACCGTACAAAATCTAAGTCTACCGAAGTTGGTGACTATGTGAAGGATGCTGTAAAGAAAAAAAATTATGAAATGGATTCAAAATGTAAATACAAACATGCAAGACATGTTTAGTACTATACCTGTTTTTGTAGGTACACATGTTACTCTGGCATCATTACAAAAAGAATTAAGCAATAGTCAAGTTTTCGATTTCAGTAGATCAAGTTTAAGACATCTCTTACATTCCATTGGGTTTTCATCTAAAGTAGATGATGGTAGGAGAGGTTTACTGGAACAAGCACATATTGCTGCTAATCGTGTACGATTCTTAAGAGAATATTACAAAAATAAAAAATAAAAATTATACAATCCTGTATTCTTAGATGAAACTTGGATTTTCAGTGGAGGATCCCACAAAAGAAACTGGCATAATAAATCTACGGAAAGCGCGAAGAAGAAGCTAATGGGAGAAGGAAAAAGGTTTGTTGTAATTTAGTTATTACATTATAACTCTTAATAAAATAACTGTATTATTTAGATGTATGTTGTTCATGCAGGTAATGAAGATGGATTAATTTCCGATGCTTCACTTTTGTTTTGTACAAAGTCACAAAGTGCAGACTATCATAGATATATGTGTGCGGAGTTGTTTACAAAAGAACCATCTTTAATTGTAATAGACAATGCTAGTTATCATTCCAAACTTCTAGAAAAATTCCAAATAATTCATCTAAGAAAGAAGAAATATGTCATTTTCTATTAAAGCACAACATAGCTTATGAATCTAGCATGTTTAATAAAGAATTACTGCAGTTAGTTGCAGATAATGCGATACCGAAGGTGTACGAAATAGATGAAATAGCACGCAAGTGTGGACACAGAGTATTACGGTTACCACCATATCACTGTCAATTTAATCCAATTCAACTGGTGTGGGCAAACTGCAAAGAACACTACAACAAAAATATAGGAAGACAATTCCAAATTTAACGATGACCATGTAAAAGAAATATGAATGGACTCCTTGGAACGAATTGATGGAACATATTGACATAAATGCATTACACACGTCAAATAGTTTATGTTAGAGTGGTGGAAAATCGAAAAACATTTTGAGGTTATGCAACCATTAATGATATCTGTTAACGATTCCACTTCTGAGAGTGACGCTGATAGTGAATAATTTTTTTTTATTTAAATGTTTTAATTCCAATGTAATGTAAATATTATAATTTTTACATAACATTTTGATAACTCTACAACAGGTAGACTGAATACATGTACTGATTTATGTAAATTGCGTTTCAGTTAACTTGGAGCAATATGAGATCCATTTAAACTATGTGCTAAATTAAAACATAATTACGAACTACATTACACTATACACACTTTCGTCTACAACAATGAAATAATAACAAATGTATCGATATTTGTGTTATCGTAAATCATCTACAAGAATTATGTCGATTACAAAACAATAATTATGCTTCAAGAAGGGTTGTTATACATCTTGAGAATAAAAAACTAATTGCAACATTTTTCAATTTTTCCACCTGAATGATTATCTATAACAAACAAAAAAAGTACTTGTTTAGTTACAAATATATAGGTTATGTATTATGATGGTAATGTAATTATAATCAAATCATGTCCTAAATTATAACAATTAGCAAAATATTTTTGACTCTAGCAATAAAATAAGTGGATACAATAGATAATTTTTCTAGTTTAACACATTTGCGGACAAGACGGCATATGCCGTACCGTTAGCAGAGACAAGACGGCGTACGCCGTCCATATAAATATTCATGTGCTGGCACAAGACGGCACACGCCGACAAACCTTTACGGTATTCCTATTACATACATGCTTAGTGTCCCACGAGAAAACATAAAATTACGAAGCATATCCTACTAGAACTTTTGGTGGAACAATTACCCTAACCTCATTTGTTTCTAGTGCACGTGGTTACGTGTGTGCCCCTGTTGCTTATAAAAGCTAACTTTTTTGTAGTTAAAAGTGTGTCATAATTCGTAAAAACAATCATAAGTGTCTGGTAAGTATCCATTCTTTTGAAATAGTATAGAATTGAATTAGATAAAGTAAAAATAAAATAATAAATAAAAACGGAGATTACAATGATGTTTATATTTTGTCGTATAACGTCACTAAAATCGAGCATCGAGTCTAATATTTTTGTTGTGTTTGCAAAATTTGATAAATTATTCTCCCGAGTTTGTATATAACATGACATAATATATAGGTTATACAGGGTGGTATAAAAAAAGTTGTAATATAATGTAAAGTGGGACCAATAATGTAGTCACAAATATCGACATAGGATGCTGGAGTAATATGTGGTGAAATACAGGATTCCACTATTTGTTTCAGTGGCGTCCAGTATAAAAATTATATTGATATTTTTAGAAAATACTCATACACTCAGCTAACTGCATACCTTACTAAGTAAAACATTATTGTTTTCATGTTTTCCGGGTGGATTGCATCGTTTTTTCCAGATAAAATGGACCTAAAAGAGGAGAGACTTTTACGTCTACATGAAGAAGTCAGCAGAGGCGGAATCAGAGGAGTCTGAAGAGAAGAATTCAGTGCTGATGATGATATCCTAGATCCACCTTTTCTTGCCGATACTGCTACCGATTCAGATACAACTGATACCCATGAATCGCTTACAGAGCAAAATGATGTTGAACTTGAAAATAACAGCATTGATGATGAAGATGAGTGGTGTGATACTGTAGCTGACATTCCTTTTTTTTATTTGACAATAGTGTTACTGGGCTCAAACTTGTTTTTGAAAATACACCATCCTCTGTTGAATGTTTTGAAAAGCTCTGGGATGAGGAAATAATGAACATGATACTCAATTCTATAAATACATATTCTGATATTTTACAAAAGAGCAACCGACCCCACAGCAAACATTATCGATATCGACATCGACCTATTAGATCAATAACTATGACTGAACTCAAGCATTTTTTAGCATTGTGCATCTTACAGGGTCAATCTAAATAACCTTCTATCCGAAAAATGTTCAGTATGGACCCTTTATACTACTGTCCCATTCTTTATCGTGCTCTGTCTGGAAGGCGCTTTGAGGAGATCTTAAGATGTTTTAGTTGTTCTTACGGTCAACTTCACAATCCGAATGATAGACTAGAAACAAAGTTCGACCCCTTCTGGATAAATTATTATCTAACTATAGAAGTGCTATTGTCCCAGCAGAACATTTGTCTTTAGACGAATCACTTATGCTTTTTCGTGGTCGGCTAAGCTTTCGACAATAGATAAAAGGTAAAAAGGCAAAATATGGGGTAAAATTTTATTCTGTTTGTACTACAGATGGCTATGTTTTAAATCTTCAAATTTATTCTGGAAATAGCCAAGAAGCAAATGGTTTATCCAAACTTGAGACATTGGTTCTATCTTTATTGGATCCATATTTAGATCGGGGCCACCATGTTGTCATGGACAACTTTTATAATAGTTTGTCTCTGTCAAATCGCCTTGTTAATCGAAACACTCATACTACTGGAACCTTACGACAGAATCGATTAGGAAATCCCGAGGCTGTTGTGAAAGCCAAACTGAAAAGGGGCGCCCATTGCTGCAGGAGACGTGGTAAGACATATGTGTCTAAGTGGAAAGATAAACGGGATGTATTGTGTATTACTACAAGATATCATCCGAAACTAATTCAGGTTACAAATAGATATGGCAAAGAAAAAATAAAACCGGAAGAAATATCCAATTACAATAAGTTTATGTCTGGTATTGACCGCAATGATCAGATGGTTAATTATTATTCCTCGCCCAGAAATAGCATAAGGTGGTACAAAAAAGTAATGTTCCATTTGTTGGACATTACTCTATGGAATGCATATTATATAAAAAAGAAAATTGATAACAAATTGACTTTTCTTCAATTTCGCGAAGAATTTATAAAAGAATACTTGGAACTCGATAAGGACATAAACGATGGAAGATTGTTAGTGAAATCGGGTCCATTACACGGAGGTAAAAGAAGGAGAGCTGAACCTGGTCCACCAAATATACATCCTGAAATGCACTTTCCAGATGTAATTCCAAATCCAAGGAATCCTACTAAATCTTACCATCTGAGATGTAAGAACTGTGCTTTAAAATCCGTACGGAAAGAAACAAAACATTTGTGTAAGACATGCCTTAGCAAACCAGCTCTGTGCAGCGTACCATGTTTTGAAGAATACGATACACGAGTATAAACGATTTACTAACCAAAAAATATTTTATTATAAGTTTTTGTTAAGAACGAATAAGTTCAAAGGTAAATATGTATTAAAATTATTATAATTTATTAAATAATAAAAGTTTACCTCGAGGATTTGAACCACGACCTGTACTCTAGCAAAGATAGGTCGTAGGTTCAAATCCTACTCGAGGTAAACTTTTTATTTATGTATTTAATAAAATTAATAATAATCTTTAAAAAATATTTTGTTTATATTTGGCAATAAATAATGATAATTTCTTAATCTCTTTGTACTTTTTCTCGTACGACGGGATATGCCGTCATGGCTCCAATCTACCACCAAATGGATTTCATAGGGACAAGACGGCATTTGCCGCACTACTTTTTTTTTCAAAAAAGCTAATTTTTTGTTTATGTGACATCGTCTATTAGTCTTATTATGACTTTTCCCGTTTAAATATTAATAATAACTAGGTGCGTTTTTACAAACCACATTTTTTTACTAGTGTGCGCGAATGTGTTCAAATATAAAAAACATTCAATAATTTTCAACTTTCTTTAACGTTTTATGGAAATTTATGTGGAAACATCTGCCGATGAAAATATTAACCAAAAGATACATCGTCTAAATCATAGTTAGTGTAATTTTAAGAATGAGTCATACCCAACTTTATTTGAATCAAACTATATTAACCTCTACCTGACATGAAGTTTTAAACGTCTGACATAGATTATTGTTTTTTTTAAGAATAAATTTTATAATTATTAGTTTGTATTCGTACTGTAATTTGTTCGGTCTGGCAATTCTAGAAGAGCATTCTCAACTTGTTTTTTCGAAAATCCATAAAATTAAGTTACACATAAAGGACAATGAAAAAAATGTATGGTGCCATAGGAAAATTACGTACTCTGAAGTTTGATTCTCCACGAAAAGGTCTTCAGATCAGTCTTGGGCGCTTATTTAAGATTTTCTGCATAATTCAGAACTGATAATATTATTTTTTAGCAATTTTTTATTGTTGTACGTAACTTGGTCTTATAAAATAATTCGCCGCAAAATTAACAATTACCTATAACGTTGCTTTTCTTACACACAACCCACATAAAAAAATTACATTTCAGGTGAAAGTATTAATTGTATATTAAAGTTATAAAAAAATTAGATAATAGTTCAGTTATAGTTCAAAGAAGGTTAATTTTTAAGTAGAACAATTTACTTTCATAAAATTACCTCGCATCTTATAAAATTCATTTGTGGTGTGGATAAACTTTTTGTGTTTAATTAACGGTATATTCTCAAACGAAATTGTTTTTTAATTCTGTCAAGTCCATAAAAGTTCTTAAAATTAAAATTTTATAAGCCTTGAACTATTTTACTTAATAACATTAGTAGTTTATTGGTGATGTAGGTTACGAGGAACATAATTATTTTGTTAATGTAATGCTTACTTACATAACAATGTTTTTATGTACGTATCAAATACTGATATTTCTATAGGAACATTTTTATTGTTTACACGCGATATAGAAGTTTGTGTACACACATAAGTAGTTAATAATTAGCACCTATTGCGACCAATAAAACTACTAGTAAAGCAATCCAACAATTTACTACCAATTCGTTGACTGAAAGTGCATTAAACAAACAAGTTTAACTTAATCGGGCTTATAAGGACTTTATTTCGTATTTATCAAAAAATATTGGAGCATTCCAATACTTCCAATGTAGAAAGAGTTTGGTTTTCAAAATCGTTGATTGTACCTTTGTTTATCTATATAAACAAGGATTGTCCTTACATGTAATATATCGATTGATAAATATAAAATTAAGATATAACTTAAAAATTGTCGAATGTAAATCCTTACCTTGATCCTAGTACCTTCCGTGAAATTTGGTTGTCAGTTTCATTAGTTTCAGGTGTTGGTAAAGCGAGGGCGATCCCCGCAAGAGTAATTAACAGCAACATTAGCGGTATCTGCAATAACACAACGTGATTTATTACAATGAAAAATGGCTAAGGTTCAGACATACTATTGTATCAAATTTTAAATTAATTGGATTTACTTCCTCAACTTAAATGCAATTTATTGTATTGAAGATGTCACGTTTTTTGAATTACTTTATGATCTAGAATTTTGGTAATAAAATAGAAAGTATGATTTTTACTGTTTCTTGAATTCGTTTTCTCAAATTGGATAACGTATTCTCTAACATTAATTTTGTACAAATCTTCCTACACAAAATTGAAAATTGTAAATTAGTAGTCAATTAACGTGTTATTTTACACGTAGAAATACCTACAAACCCACATTGTCTCATTGCTAGATTGACACGTAATTAATGTGGATGAGCTTACATACTGACCTATAAATGAAAATATAATGTAGGGTTGACATTAAATATTTGAAGTCATTTGTAAAATTTTAAATTTCAACATTTATATGCTTATATACAATACCTGTATAGATCCTCTCCAATATTTTAACAATAATTAAAAATTAAGTTTAATGGCAATTTGGGTTACATGCATTATGAGCAATTTCAAATCTGGTTTTCATTTCTTAATTTTAACCGATACAATAAAAGTTATTTATGTAACAAGAGCAAAAAATGAGTGTTTATTGCACGCGACGTGCGTTTGTCCAATGCGGCCGAGTTGGACAACGCATTAAGTACAATGAACATTTTTTGCAGGAGTTGCATAAAATATTTTTTCTATGGTCATAAAAAAAGGTTTTACTAAGTAACCATAAGTATCGGTAAATAAAAAATATTTTATAATAATGTAATATTTAACATTTAATTATAACTGATTATTATTATTAGAGTGATTTACTGGGTACTAAATTTGAACATGTTTCAGTTGCCAGCACACTGATCTCTGCTGGGGTGTTAAAAAAAGTTTTCTTCGTTACTGTAATTCATATTGTCAATAATATTTCTCTTTTTAAGCTATAAAACTATTTTGAGACTTTCCTTGTCATTTACTAAAACTGACAAACCAGATTAACTTTGAATGAATAGCTAAGCAGCACGTCTGTTATTTCCGGAAAAAAAGTAATATATAGCGATAGAGTGCACACTAAACAATCATACCCTCGATCGTAAAAATTTTAAATGAAATGTAAAATTTGACTGATTGAATTGCGGTAACTATAGATAATAGTTTAATTGTTATACAATGGCTTAATAATGTTTCACCTGTTATTAATATTACTTCAAAACATGAAAGCAAAAAAACCTAAAATATTTAGCATTTGTACAAAGAAGTTTAGTTCTGCTGGCAATCCATATTTTACTGACAATCATACATTTACAGTAGTACCTTTTAAATCAAGTTAGTACTTTTTTACACTAAAAATGATGCAAGAAGTATTCGCTTTTTGCATGAACCTAGAAAAAATGATTGAAGGTCTGACAAAATCACGTCATATGAGAAAGTAATTTAAAAAAATAAAAATCTGATGTGGCCAGCGCATGATTTGCTTATGCTGGTGTCATGTTGCGTTGGCAAAAGTATATAGAACAGAGGGGATATGCTACAATACAGTGTAGAAGCAGATCACGTTATGATGGTGTTATTAAAAGACTTATCTTTTTGGTTTTTTTACGGTGTATTTTTGTATTTAAGTTATACAAATCTAATGATAACATTTACAGTTATCTTCGTCAGTAGTAATACTATCGTTCAAACTGGTTTCAACATCTTAAACACTTTTGAAAGATATACGAAGATATTGACGAAGATAGCTGTGTTATCGAAACGTTTAGATTTGTATAACTTAAATACAAAAATACACCATAAGAAAACCCAAAAAGATAAAACTATTTTAAATATGTGAACGTTTACATTTTCATAGCTTATTTCTTAGTTATACTTAAATAATCAGTCTACAAATCATACGTGTGTATATTTATCAATCTATATTAAATCTTGACAGTTATGGTCTTTATAGACATTGAACTTAATAAGTTTTTAAGCAAAATATTGTATAATATGGAGAGCATTTTATAATAAATAGTTGTAAATCATACTTTAATGCGACCATGAAATGTGAACAAATGCAGACGCTTTATTATTTAATCTACACGTTTTCATAATATTTATAATAGGTGTGATAATGCAAAACAAACTGCAATCCTACTTCCAGGACAAAACTGCATTTATGTAACTTTATTTATTTTAAAACATAGAAATACGAAAGCGTATTGAAAAGTAATGCCTCCATCGGTATAACTATTATAATGATTGGCCAGACAGTCTCAAAAGTGGTTAGTCATGTACTGGAACTCTTTGTAAATAAGTCGCCCTAACGGCGATTCCCAGCAAGTTCGCGATGTGCGGTTATTCATCGAAGGTTGAATGGCGTGTAACGCGATTCATGTGTTGATGTGAGTACTGTTAGCAGGTGGGTGAGGACTATGAAAACGAAAATCCTGCTGAATCGAATCTCCATGACCAGCTGCGTGTGGTCGAACCGTGTTGGTGTGTGGTGAAATGGAGGTTGCTCGCGTGGACGAACTGGTTCGTGAGAATCGACGATGTAAACAAACTGATATTGCCAATACGGTGGGTATTTCGTAAGAAATCACATTATCTGCCATGTGCTGAAGTATAGGACAGTATGTGCACGTTTGATGCCGCGAATGGTTGGCGATGAAATGAAAGAGAACCGAAAAAATGACTCGGTATGAGGCAGATGATGCTTTTCTCCACAGAATCGTGACCGATGACGAGTCGTGGGCACATCACTACGAGCCGGAAACGTAACATTCAAGGGCATGCGTTTCTCTTCGGATGCTGAGGTGATAGCGGAGGTGTGGAAATGGTGCCGTACGAAGACTTCAATGTTCTTCCGTGACGGACTTTTCTAAAGCGTAGTACGTTGGTGTAAATATGTTGCTGTTAACAGCGATTATGTGGCAAAGTGACAGTGTAATCACATTGGTGAATAGGGGACAGTATAATCTATCATTTCACACTAATATGTAAACAATATATCCATTACTAATAAAGTTATAGCGATACTTTTCAATACACCCTCGTATATTTGTTAAGAACAACGTTGAAACAAATTCGAATATAATTAAAATTTTCAAAAGGTTTCAACATAAATGCGCCTTTAGACGATTCAAGTTAACTCAATTTTGAAATTATGAAAACTTAATTGTCCAATTTAGAATAGACAGTCAAAGAAATAATAATATAATGGTATTTATTAATAAATAATAAATAATATTCACCAAAACAAAAAGAATGATTAGTTATGCTCTTTATACAATACTATTTTTAATCATAGTAATTATGACTGATAATGTGTTAATGAATTGAATTTAAAATTATCGGATGACCATAAAAAAGAGAAAAAAATGTTTATAAAATTAATAGCGTGGTTAGGATTTAGTGATAGTAAATAAACGTCAAAAATAAACGAAAAACAATGTGAAACAAAAGAATTACTTCAGACAAATGAGTGGCATTTTAGAGCATTCCTAATAAAAAATAAACGTTCAAGGAATGCCACACCGCACTTGTAAACAGCTGTTTAACGCAAAGACCAGTAAACAAACTTGTTACGTAAATTAAAAAAAATATAAAATCAAAATGTCATTCGGTATTTCACTTGAAATATAGGCTTAAAAATTAATGCTTAATTAAACGTTATTATTCATACGGTACGGGATAAGCAAACATAAACAAAACAAAATAATAAACAAAACGTCCTTGTGTAAAAATTTTTTCATAGACAAAATTCCATAGGTGATGCTGATATGACATTCCAACAAACGCTAACTGACACTACTCATACATACTTATAATTATGTATTTTAGCCAGCGTTGGTTTTTCCTTTATTAGGTAGCTAAGCGAAAAAAAGGGCACTCTGATCTCCAGTCTATAATGTACTTGAAGCTCCAACACGATAAATATTTTGATAACTTAGCACAAGTTCTTAATATGCGCAATAAGGGATGCACCAAATTACTTGGCATTCGACGTTTGCATTCCTAACAAACTACAGAAAACGGGCTTGGCACCATTGAGCCTAAATCGAAGCGTTTTTGTACTATATCTTGACGCAATCAAGACCAGATGTTAACTGACCCAAGGAAGCCATGCTCTCCCCTTGTGTAAAATTTTTACTTCCAAATAATCAGAAGTCGCAGCGCCAAACTCCATAGGAAAGCTTCCCACAAGTTTTGCAAAAAACACGGTACTTTATTGTATGTCAGGAAAATGAACACATGAATATAGTTTCAAAAACTTTAATAATTAATATAAATGGTAGACTTGGTAACAAAATCTAATCTTACATGTTGTAACGGTATAAACGGGTGGTAAAACGGGATTACAGATAAATTGGCCTTTTTGCCCCGACTAGCCAGCGTATGGATGTAGGTCAGATGTTGAAAAATTTTGCACATCCAGAATAGTAAATCGTACGTAAGTCAAAATAGGGGATGAAGACAAAATCAGTTCGGTTAAGGGCGCCAGAATGTTTAGTAGTCAAAATAAGGGTCGTCGTGCCAAAATTACGAGTACATAGCGTGTCCAAACATACAAAAACATACGCTTACCTATCCGCAATCAATTCCAGGTGTGCTGGATAGCAACTCAACAAACTACCTGAAATCGGGCTTCAAAATAGCACTACACGCTTGTCAAATAAAAGCGTGGTAAACGCTCAATAAAGTTACGTTAATACACTTCAGTGTAAATAATTAGGCATTAAATAATAATCAAAACAAAACAAAAAAATAAGCTATAGAATGCACTCTAAATGAATTAATACTCAACTAAAAATCAAATAAAACACTAAATATTAATAACGCTATTACTCAAGAAAACAAAAAAAAAACTAACTTCGTTACGTTAAAACTTACGCTTCTAAATTACTTGCAATTTGCAAAAAAACTTTTATGCAACACAAAAGGGTTTTCACAGAATTAAAACACATTTATAAAACCTAACAAAGTTATAATAAAATAATAAAAAAATAATATAAATATAAACATGCGATAATGCGTATAAACAAAGAAAAAAAACAAAAGCTTAATGGGCGACAGGATGTCTGATCAGAATGCTGCTTAACGCCGTTTAAATGGTTTAACCTATTTCGTGGATTATATATCCACACTGCAATAATAGGGTCAATTACCCTTTAATACTAAAATAAAAAAGTGTGAAGGCGGAGCGTCAGAACTATAATTAATTACACTGAATAAAGTTAAAACAACAACTTAATCTAACAAAAAAACGACACCGCTTTCAAACCTTCGTTAACACAAAAAAATAGTTCGAAACACCCAAAAAAAATCTTGAAAATATTCAATAAAAAAACAATATTATGTTACCTTAAGGTCTAGAATTACACCTCTCCTGTGTTACAACAAATGATAAAGGTGGTCGGTTACTGCTATAACGGAAATGAACTCTTCCTGGTCTGGCAAAATGACGAATGAAATGTTGACTATTGTTCTTTTATACACAAACGATTTCTTGATTTAAACTCGTTAAAATGTTACTGCATAAATTAAAAACTTGTTTTAAAATACTAATTTGTGCGCTCAATTTGCTTGTTAACTTAAATCTTTTAACTGGTTTTATTTCCACTAATAATCCAAAATGTTAATAACTTGTTTTAAATAACTATAATTTTAATAAATTGCGAAAGTTTCTTTATCCTTAAACATGCTTTGTACGGTAAATAAGAGGCACAACAAGAACGTTAATGTTAAAATCCGCAAAAGCGATATAAACCAAAGAGGCCACTGAAGCACTAATACAACACGACGATGTCCTCTAGGTAACTTTACGTAAGATCGAAATCGGCGCTAGGTATAATCCTTTGGTGATGAACAGTTTTAATAAAATCCCTTTACAGGTCTTCTTCAGAAGTAGCTAAACTACCCTTACTACACAAAAAGTACGTTCGTTAAACACCACAAGGTCCAAAATATCAACGTTCTAAACCACCCCTTAAAGCGTAACAATAAACGTCACCGTAATACTACTCGAGAGCGCAGTCAGTTTCAGACTCCAACAAATTCCATCTTTGAATTTTGAATCCCACTACTCATAAAAAATCTTATCTACTTTAATTCCACCAATTAAAAAAACGGAAGGGGAAGATTTGATACCCCAGTACATAAATTTCGTTTTCGTCCGTAAGGACTCGGTAATTTCCAAAATCTCAAACGTCAGCAAAAGTAACGTGCACAGCATCTCTATATTTTTATTTAAGTACAAACAATAAGGCCCACATTTAATCTCTATGATTTAAAACCAACATACTCAATAATAAACTGAACAACTAGACTTAAGCGTCTTTATGTAGCCAACATGACATCATACACATATAAACCTACACTATTTATTTAAATTACTTAACTTTTAAGGAAATCAAACGAAATAAACCTTAATTAAACTTATATACAAATAAACGTTACTCAAACTTCGATAAACGGGAAATAATAAGGAAAAACAACCTAAATTTCGGATTAATAATTCACAAACAAACAATCTAAAGCTCGCCATACACCTTTCCTAAAGGTCGCTACACGCGTTTCACCAATTTATCTATAAAACTAAACTTGACAACAAAATATATATATATATATATATATATATATATATATATATATATATATATAATTATATACGGAATCTAACTAAGTGGATAAAACTACAAACAAAATTACGCAATACGTATACAGGGTGTTCAAAATACCCTGACAATGTTTCCGGAAATACTGAAAAACAAAGTAAGGTTTCACGAAAACTAAATTATAAATTTAAATAAACGCTTTATCGATGACTGCATTCCGGTGGCAATCGGCACTGCGCCGATGAATACATTGGATACTGGTTAGCAACCAGCGTGTTAATGTGGTTTATTGAGCGGTAGAAGAATAGAAAGTCAAATAGCAGCTATCAGATCTAAATTTAAATTTAATCATCATCATCCTAAGTTGCTGATTACGGACTTGCTAAAATTTTCGAAATTGTTAGTAACACTATTGCACTGGCAGAGTTTTTTTTATTACAGTCCGTGATGTCTAACCCTACAATTTCATCCCATATAAGTTAACGTTGTGGTTATAGAATTTATACCGACAAGTTTAGACAAGTTTCTATTCTATTCTACCGCTCAACTAACACGCTTGCTAACCAGTATTAAATGTACTCATCGCAGCACTGTCGATTTACATCGTAATGCAGTCATCGACAAAGCGTTTATAGCGTGTGCAATGCTCATGCATTAGACTTGTTATACTATCCTCGCCAGGAGTGTTTACCGCTACGTCATCACACACAATCATGGTGTAATATGAAAAAGATGAGTCAAAATTATTTTCGTTATAATAAATTCTGACTAGAAAATATACGTTGAGATGGCAGCATTCAAATCTGCAGGATTCCAAAATACAATTACTCATTTGTGATTTGTTTTGTAACAATTAGGGAACGGTTATTAATGAATAACAAAGGGAGTAGTGATTTAAAGTGTGTAATAAATGATGATTAAAAGAAGTAAATGTAGGAAATGAGGAAACAGTCAAAGGATAAACAAACAAATGGAGATTATGTAGTATTAGTTAAATGAAAATTATATTCATATGCATATAAAAAAAAATTAATTTGGCGTTTATAGGTTTACTCTTTCTATGACATTTGCTTATTCAATACCGTATGTCGATTTCGTCAAATGCACTACAAATGTTCACCATTATTATTTAATTCACTGTTTCATATGAGATGACTGTATAAACAAATTAGATAGCTAAATTCATAAATTAATGACGTAGCGGTAAACACTCCTGGCGTGATAATACGTAGATAGCAAGGAAATACACCGTATCCTGTAGGCCCAACTGTTGAAAGCTTGAATAACGAATTTAAATTTATCATTATGGCACTGTCTAATGCATAAATAACTTATAGTAAGATTGGCAATGTTACACTTGAGACAGGACTTGGGGCCGATTTTTTAAGAAAGTTCCTCAAATATAGATAAAAACAGAAAAAAAACTAATATCAATGAGGATAAGTAGTATGAAGTATGGAATAGTACAAAAATTTAGCAGAGAAAAGGTTATAGCATATAATCTCAGATAACAAAATGCTGAAAATTTAATACTATTTATTACATTTTTCAGTAATTTATATTTGACTACGAGAGCAGACCAGCCATTGATCCTTCATCAGATAAGGAATGGCAATTTCATTAATAAGTGAATCTGAATTTAATGTTAGTACTCCGAAACTACAGATTTTTAAAATATCTTTTAGATGGACATGTAAAGCCCGACGGCTTATGTTATGCACCGATTTCAACATAAATATATCACAATATAATATAAATAAACGTCAGGTATTTGGATTATTATAACAATGTATGGTCAGATTAATAATAATCGCTCGATCTATAAGAGTAACCGACTCTTTAAGAATTTCTATAGGTACTTAACTTTCATCATAAATACTAACTTTTAGTAGATTGCTCCAATACATCTGTCAATCAGTGTACATAACTGATCTTTACGGACAAATAATCCCAGTATCAAAAATAAAATGCAAACCATTTTAAAATATATTGATCTAACTTTAATTGCAGAACTTTAATTGCGCTAGTTGCTTATTATTTCGATTATTATAGTATTTAAAATAATATTTACACGTCGAGGAGCATGGAGAATTGTCAAAAAGGAGGCAAATGGATCTCCGTGTGCAAAAAATTCTAATTGAACGGTTAACAGAAATTTGACTGAAGGTGCAGACAATGATTTCATATGACTTACCCCTTAAGCAACTAAGTTCATTAAATATAGATAACTATAATTCATTTCTGACAGTTAACACACCTACGAATTAGCAGTTTAAAAAATATCATTCACATCGATGATATCTGTCTCATACCAGAAAGATAGTTCAAAGATTGTTTCAAATGCATTATCATACATTGCAAACTCTTGAGTATTTTCCGAAAAGGTTAAAAGAGCTAAAAGTAATGTCGCTGTATAAAAAAAATGTTAAAAAGAGATTAATACCTTTAGACCAATGTCAATTCCAACAGTATCCGCCAAACTGAAATAATATACGGAATCCTAACATATTTTGAAAAACCGATTATTTAACAACAGTCAACATATATTTATGAGTAATAAATCAACTATATAGCACTTCTTTACGCAATCAATTAATGTGATAAACATTTTAAATAAAAAAATAATTTTTCGTTAATATGATGCTTAAAGCATTCGACCTCATAGATCGTGATTTTCTGTTAGAAAAATTAGAATATTATAGTTTGCGGTCAAATACTTTAACACTTTTACGATCTCATTTAACACAACGTAAACAATATGTTGCAATCGATTGCCTAACCAAATTGCTATAAATCAAAATAAGTGGAAGTTAACTGTGGAGTAGCTCAGGGCTCTATACGTGCCCCAATTTTGTTTGTAATCTTTATAAACGACCTCTAGTAACATCTTACATCCAATTATAATGTATCTGGATGAGATTAGCATAAAGTAATCGGTAAGTACGTTTCTGAGTTGAAGTTTAATATAAACAAAACGTTAGTTAAACTACAAAAATAACTGCTTATTGTAAACAAAACAAAATAGTGTAAAAATAAACAAAGGAACAACTATATGAAGTTATTGACAATCGGTTACAGTTTATTTCCCAAATTGGAGAGGTACCAAAGAAATTAAACACATTTTTCTAGATAGTAGATTAAAATAAAAATGGAATCCATAGTTCGTTATTGTTTGATTTTTGGGAAAATAGGAAACATCTACGAGGTATTTTAAAAACTCAAAAAAAATCGATAAAGACTATGTGACATTTTGTTAAGAGTGCCGAATCTTTGAACAAACTTAACCTACAAAACTCATGAATATATTATCAACGTGTACCGATTGTCATTACACAGATACATCTTGGTTCTTCGAGCCGGATTATGTTTAGAGGAATTAATTTTTATAGTTTTTTATAGATATGTTTATTAATATTATTAATTAACTTATAGTTTTCTTAAACACATTTGGATTGTATTGTAAGAAAGGCCCTTACTTTCGTGACATTTCGGAAGGTTAGGGTTTTAAATGAAAATTTATTTTTAACTTAGGTAGTTCAACCACTGAATCTATTCACTAAGCATGTGGTTACTCAATATAAAGATTTAATACTACAAAGAGTTTTATTTAAACAAAAAGAAGCAAAATAAACATAAATGTAGTTGGGATAAATCGAATAGCCACAAACTTAACTCATAGCGTTGAATTAGAATTACACTCCAATTATAAGCAATACAAACATAAAATTTCTTGCATAGTCGTTCCACAAATTACAGGAAACGTCCCCAATTTTTCTTTTAACAGCTCAAGGCTGGGTATTCCTTCTAACATTAAACTCGCAGACAAAACATTCAACGAGCAAGTAGCTTTAAAGAGTACCAATCTTGTGCTACAAAAAACAACTCTCGGTGTGTAATAAAATAACCCAATATACCCTATCATTATATTCTGAAGTTACTCTGAAGAAATAAAAGATCAAAGAAAACAATAATAATAAATAAAAAAACGTAATCTTTAAGAATACAGTATTAAACTTATTTGTAACGATGCAAATTATCACGAATTTCCTCTAATAGCATTATCTTGATTTTACAGGTAGTGGCTTAGAATTTAGTTAAAAGCCCGATATTGAATTACTTGCAAAAATAAACATCTAGCAAATAATTGGTCCTCTAGCAGTTTTCTACGCTATGTACTGTTAATTAGATTAAATAATGCGAGATAGGGTTCAGTGTTGAACTTTGCGCAAACAATGGTTGAACCCGTTAATTACTAACTGGGAAAGAACCACCAAGAAAACCCGGTTAGTTTATTAATTCGTAATAAGGATTTTCAAGTTGCTTTATAATTCAAAATATATCACTATGCAAATACAGCGATTGCATTACCACGGTTTAAAGTCAGCACGAAATTATAAAAAATTGGCGCCTTATAATATAGGAAGTCAAACAGCGAAAATTAAAACAATCTACACTGCGTATAAAAAAAGAAAGACAGTGACATCACACTTAAAATTCATCATAGATAAATCAATTTTAAATGATGTCACCAAACATATGGTCATCATCTAATCAAGCATACAAACAAGTGGCAATAAAGAGATCTTAAAATAAAATACAGTTAAAACTACACAAAAGCAAAATAAATATCTGCCCAGTGGTTTACAAAAATTGGTATAGATAATTAAATTAATTTCAGCTGACACGTGCCCCTTCTTGAACCAATGATGATGGTAGTTACATTATCAATAATTACATTATCAGTAGTTTAAACCACTAAACGATAAAAGCAACTTGACGTAGATGCCTACAACTATCCACTATATTATATATAAGATAAATAATTGCTAATCATTACAATAAATAAGCGACGTGTTGAATCACTTGAACGCCATAACCAGTACTTATGGCATCTCTTTCCAAAAGCTCCGCTTACGGACACATTTGCGCATCACCCTACTTTTAAAACATATAACAAAAGTGATTATTTGCTAAAGGTGTGTGTAGGCAGTCTTAATTGCGGAATTATCCTAAAGTTGCAAATCGAGGCTTTTCTCAATTAAATCTGGACACGTTTCTGTTAACCCTGGTATTGTTATTAAAAAAACAAGTGACCTGAGGTTTATTACCACCTTTGTGCACGCGTTGTCCTCTACGCGGACTGAAATGTTAGTGAAAACATTTAATGATGTTAATTCAACTCAGGTATCTTGGGGACTACAACTAACGTCGGTTAATTTTCGATAAATAAAGTACTTGCGAAATCATGTAGCACACAAAACAAAAATCTATTGACAACTATATCGGAGCTTACGTATTAGAGACTTCCCCGTAATGATCAAATTAGCTAAAACTAGCTTATTAGAACTGCTTCTTTAATTTTTGCCAAAATAGATTAATCCCTTTGTTTTGAAATGTGGAAAGATTCACTGCAAACTCTCCGAATCGTGTTACTGCACAAGACTTTATTCAACACATCACGGTTAGGATTAGTTAACGCCTGTTTTTATACGATTTATTTAACACACTAAAATAAAAAAGAATACTATCTCGCTTTTATTTTACTCAGTAGTAAATTGTAGTTTATTAATTTCCACAAACAAGGTGAGTGGGGTATACAACAAAAGAATGTTAAATACAAGAAATTCCACAAACGTCTGGATTCGCGTGGAGATTCACAGCAACTTTATAGAAATACTAAATTTAAAACGTTACATGACGTATGTCACGAGCGCTCCCTGTAGCATTTCTACGTAACGACAAAAAAAAAAGCAAACAAAGCAAGTAAAACCACATTTGTGATAAAGGGTTCCCACCCTGATCTAAATTAGATTATTTTTTCTTTCGTTTCGTTCTCGATAGTGATTTCAATTTCACGTTGCAATTAAAATAATGCAACGCAATCCATTTGCAACCTAAAATAGCCACATAAGATGTGAGTATTACCTTGCCGTTTCAAGAGCAATAGTTTTCATTTTTCCAACATTTAAAGCTATGTCGAACTAAACTTTAACCCACGCTGTGTTGTGTGTGTGTGTGTGTGTGTGTGTGTGTGTGTGTGTATGTGTGTGTGAATGTGCGCGTGTGCGTATGTGCTAGTGCGCGCGTGTGTGTGTTCGCGTGCGTGTGTACGTGTGCGTGTGTACGTGTGTACGTGTGGGCGTGTGTGCGTGCTCGTGTGCGCCTGCATGTGTGTGTGTGTGTGTGTGTGTGTGTGTGTGCATGCGTTCGTGCGTACGTGCGAGTAGGTAGACAGAAAAATGTGCTTGGTGGAATTAATCGATAAAAAGGCAGTATGTAAAAAAAAAGATTCGTACATGGCAATGATGGCTGCAAAAAATGAGACTGAGAAAAAAGCGATTGTATGAGGTGCACAGATTAAGAAACAAAAAAGCGAAGAAGACAGTGAGAATAAGTAAAGAGGAAGTGATGCCTGTGGAAGGAGAGAAAATGCAGAATGATTTTGACGGAAACAAAAAAACTCTTCTGGAAATGGGCCAAAAATACAAAACGTGGCCCAAAACAGAACGCTGCAGTAGTGATGAATACTAGCAACGAAATAGTATGGGGCGATTGTGAAGTGAGGAAAATTGCGGGAAACAATACTTCGGGAAGCTGTACAGTAGTGAGGAAAGTAAGACTGAAGGGTTAAATGAGGTGTCGCGACAAATCATCGCGGTCAGTTCACCGCACGACAATTCATCGCGGGCTATTTGTCGTCAGACATTTCATCGCTGAGACAATTTATCGCAACGACAATTCATCGAATTTTCAATGTAATTGTTACTTTTAAAACTCTACGAGTCTTTCAATGCCAGTGAACCACAGAACAAAGGGTTGCTAATTACGAAATCACCATAATTAGGGAATGTTAATGATACGTGACAATAAGTAAAGATTTGCAATGTTGTTTGTTATATTAATGTAGTTAGGAATTCTTCAGGCAATTACGAAATCACCATAATTAGGGAATGTTAATGATACGTGACAATAAGTAAAGATTTGGAATGTTGTTTGTTATATTAATGTAGTATACTTAGTATACTAGTATATTTATTGTGCTGCAAACCGCAAAACTGAAAAGATGGTGTTACAGTTTATTTACAGTGAAAAAAGCTGCAGAATGTTGGTGTGTAACGGCTACATGTATAGTAAAGAAAGAACAAGTAACGAAAAGGTTATTTGGAAGTGTGCTCATTATCACAAGTGGCGTTGTACTGGACGCGTTCATTCACTGGAAGATACAATAGTGAAGAGTACTCCCCCATAATCATGTTCCGGATGCTGCTGAAGTCCAGGCAAGGGAAGCCATGCAACGAATGAAACGTTTGGCGAAGCAAACCGAACCAACTACTCAACTGATAGTAGCAACTACCTCTGATGGTTTGTCTGCAGCCGCGTGTGGCAGGCCGCCACAACTTTCTTCAATGAGAAGGATCATCTAACGTGTGCGTGTCAAAGTAGAAGGTGTTCCTGCAAATCCTACATCATTACTGGAACTCGAAATTCCTCGCGAGTATACCATCACATCTACTGGCGAATTATTTTTATTGTTTGATACTAGTCCCGTAGAAGATAGAATTTTACTGTTTACAACTGAAACAAACCTGGAATATATGGCACGTTGCGAGCATTGGTACACGGATGGTACATTTTCAACAGCTGTTTGCTCAAATTTACACTATACATGGTGTTTAGTACAGCAACGTAATTCCAACCGTATACGCCCTCCTTACTAACAAGAATGAAGACACGTACAGACGTTTAATTTGGAGCTTTAAAAACATTAAAACCTGGCCTTCAACCCTCTACGATTCTTATGGACTTTGAGAAGTCGGCTATGAATGCAGTGAGTAATGAGTTCCCGGATACAAGAATACGAGGCTGATTTTTTCACTTCACACCGGTCTTCAAAACCAATATACACAAAATCCAGATTTTGCCTTGAACATACGACTACTTGCCGCCCTCGCGTTTGTGCCTGAAGATGATGTTACTGATGCATTCGGTGTATTACTGGACACCGAATTTTATAATCAAAATGAAGAGATACTGACATCACTAATTAATTATTTTGAAGATACTTGGATAGGTCGAGTTGATAGAAGAGGGCGAAGGAGACCGCCATTATTTCCAATAAGTTTATGGAATTGTGATGCAATGGTCGCAGAAGGTATTGCACGTACCAATAATGCCGTTGAAGGATGGCACAACAGTTTTCTTCTATTGTGAATGCTTGTCATCCTACCTTGTGGAAGCTGATAATAGCATTACAGAAAGAAGAGAGTTTAAATAAACTTAAGATTGAACAATTTGTGGCTGGAAATGTAGTGCGACAGAAGAAAGTATACAAGGATACCTCACGGCGCATTAAAATATGCTGATTAATGCGATAAATTGTTGTCCGCGATAAATTGTCGTACGCGAGAAATTGTCGTGCAATGAATTGTCTGCGATGAAATGTCGCTCGGGGAATTGATCGCTGAGAATAGTCGTAGACTCGTTAAATGAGGAGAATTTAGAAACAATGGCGAATTAACTGAGAATTATATTGGGATAAATGAGAAAATGAGAAAACGGTAGGAAGGTTGAAAAATGGCTAAGGAGCAGGCGTAGATGAAATCACTGGTGAAATGCTCAAGTATGGAGGTGCTAAGCTTATATGAAGATTGTGTGAATTATCCAATGTATGCCTTAAGTGTGGAAAAGTGCCGAGGGATTGGAAGAGCGCGATAATTGTACCACTGTATAAGGGTAAGGGGAATAAGAGTGATTGCAAGAATTACAAAGGAATAAATTTGCTCAGTGTACCTGGTGAAATATTTGGAAGAATACTGATTGACAGAGTACAAGAAACTACACAAACTAAGACTTGGGATGTGGAGGGTGGCTTCATGCCAGGGAGAGGATGTTTTGATGAGATGGTTGCTCTCCTGCAGATGATCGAAAAGTGTTTAAGTGTAAACAGGAAGCTGTACTGTGCGTTTGTAGATCTGGAGAAAGCATACGACAGAGTGATTAGGGAGAAGCTGTGCGAAATATTAAATGAATATGACGTAAATAAATGTCTAATAAACGGAATAAGGGCAGTATACAACGGTAGCCGGGCATGTGTTAGGGTGAGAGTAGGTGTGAGTGAATACTTTAATATTGAGCAAGGAGTGTGACGTGTAATGATCGGTGACGTAAATGTACGAGTTCTGGTAAATGCAGATGATATAGTCTTATTAAGTGACAGTGCGGATGAGCAACAAACTGCTCTGAGGAAGTTTGATGCAGTCTGTGAGAGCATGGACCTAAAGGTAAACGTGAACAAAACTAATATTGTGGTGTTCAATCGGGAAGGTGGAAAGGAGAGTAGAGTATTTACTCTGCAAGATGAAATTGTGGAACAAGTGGACGAGTTGGTATATCTGGTTAGTATGTTTACTTCAAATGGTACAATGGATGGCGAGATTGGACGTCGGATCAATGCTGGAAGGAAAATGATTGGAAGTATGTGGACGATAATGAGAGACGAAAGCACGGGGCTAGCTGCAAAACAAGCAATCTATAATGGCGTGTTTGTCCCGTAGTACTGTATGAAAGTGAGACATGGGTGTGTCAAAAAACAGCATGAAAGAAAAATAAATGCCGTGGTTATGAGATTCCTGAGAAGTGTATGTGCTAAAGCAAGAAGGGATAAGATAAAGAATGAGTGTATAATGACGGAGTGTGGCGAGAGAATGAACAACGCAAGATTAACGAAGCAAATATATGTGGGCGAGGTTAGACGTAAGGCCGGGCCTAGTAGACCGCGTAAAACTTGGCTGAATGTAGTAGAATGTATGATAAAAGATAGAAAGATAAGGAGTTTTAAAAATAAAAGGACATGTCAGAGACAATGTATGAATAGGACGGTAAGAGAGAGAGATAGAAAAGCATGGAGAAAGATTATGAATGAAAAATAAATAAGAGTCAAGGATTGTTTTGCCTACCCCTCAAGGGAATGGTGTAAAGGTTATGTATGTTGACTTATTCTAATACATATTACCGCTGTACTTATATTTGGCCCTTTAAAATAGTATACTACATATCGAGGCGGAAAGTGTTCCATTCCTGTCGAGATAAGTATAGTTCACGGATAGGCGAAGCCTTGAGGTGAACCAGTTCTCGAGATAGGGAATGGTACTTTTGCCGAGGTTTGTATACGATTTTATTCATAATTAAAGAACAAGCAACATTATACAATTCAAATAAAACAATTTTGGAACACATGTGACTTTTAATTTTTACTTTAGTGAGAAGCCATAAATTTGTCAATTTGACATTGATAGTTTAAATCGATAGTAGCTCCCCCACAGGTTGGAAAGTGGTCCATTACTGACCGCTTCATCTCATTACTGTCTCCTTTTTTGTGATTACTGACCGCTTAAAGTAAATCCGTAGAATCATTCTCTTTTCAACTTTTAAATGGTTAAAAAAACGGTATGTTACAAACTAATTGTGAATAAAAATATTTCACATCGGGAAAAAAATGGCTACTAATTCCAGAAACGTTGCCGATCCCTGCTTTAATGCATTACTATTTCTGGATTTATTGAGTTCTTATCCACCGTCACATCTGAACCAACTGAACCGATCACTAAATTAGGAAATTCCTTATATACATATAAATAGTTCCAATAATTTCTTATTTAAATTTTTTTTATAAATATTAGTGATGATTCTATAAGACACCGTAGCGGGTCATTACCACTAACAACAATATCGGCGTACTTTATGATTTATAAAATTAGAAACTTCAAGAAATCGAGCGTTAGCATTTAAATTTCTTATTTAATCATTTAATGTAAATTTTTTGATTTATTGTTAAAATTATATTTTACATAACTTTATAATCGTTTAAAAACTTTCTGTTAACAGAAATGCGTATAATTTGATTATTTTCAGAAGCTACATTAGCGATCTTTATAGATATTTGTAAGGAACAGTAAAAGTTTGCATGCTACTTAAAATTAACATACACATTAAAACTAACACGTACATTAAAATTAATACACACAGGAACTTTCGATCTTAAAGTTGCAACGTTCACATTTTATACGCTTACGTGTAGTAATATATTGGAAATCCAAAGTTACACTTTGAGACAAAGTAATGTAAGAGCTTACTTGCGTTAAAAAAAATCTTTTGAAGTAGAAAATTTCATATGGCAACTACCTTTCGTAATAAATAATTTCACTAAGAAAATTGCAAAGTTACTACAATTTTTGATTTGTCTGTTGAAAGATGTGTTAATATATTTTGGGTTGTAATTGTGTTTGTTTATATATGCTTTATACAATTTTAAACGTTTCGATATCAATTCTAGTTACATCCTCAATCAATAATAACAGTTTTAAAAAATGAAGTTGCTAAACAAATTTACGAAAACACAAACATAAGCCTGCTGCAACAGTTAGGTAAACGTATTTGAATGTCAACTATGCAATCTTATTTTATTTTAGTAAAGGTTAAAAGGAAAGGAAAGGGACACGTATTTAATTCTCTCCCCAAGGGGGAGGGAGGGCTACTCGAGCTTTCCAAGCTCCTTCAGCCGCAATCATGGATTCCCAGCATACATACATACATTACGTATATATGCATAGTGGGATTAAAGATAGGTGTGGTCAGGATAGGATCGGAAGGAACGGAGTTAGGGTTCTGAGGGGGAAAATACTACCTCAGAATTCGCCTAAGTAGCCGCACATGGTGTACATATATGCAGTGACCATGCCGCTGCATGTGTATGAGGAAAACCCCCTGAAAAAACCTCATGCAAGGTAGACGGTAACGGGAATTGAACCCATTACCTCCCGAATGCTAAGCAGATCGTGTCACCACTACCCTACCAGCTCGGTCAGTAAAAGTTAGCAGGATCTTTAATATATTAATAAATTTAATTTGAAAATGGTAAAAACATTCAAGTATAGATATTTTATAAAGACCAGCACATTATTACGATCGATTACAACGAGAAGTTACTGAGATATATGTACAGTATGTCCCCGGATTGAGTTTACAAGAGGGCAAAATAACAAAAAATATTTTTATTTCAAACAACAGTATATGGGGTTTTGGTCTGCTTGTATAGAAATTAGTTTCTACCGAATTAAAAATGTATTCATGTTTAGCAAGCACCTGTGGTAACTAGATATGTAAAATATTGTTAGGTAAACTGCCCTTTTTGAAAGAGATTTTATTAAGAAAAAATGTAAGGAATTCAAAATAATGAAGACGTATCAAATTTCACCCAGATCTTGTAAACTCAATCCGGGGACATCCGTATAAACATCCAAATAACTTCAACAGGTAAGAAGAAAATGTCCGATTAAATAGGTTTTGACAAAAGGCCAGAATGGTACGTTTTAATTTTAATTTTTGACATGTGTAGGGTTTTTGTTGTTTTTCCTAGAACTCGAAGTAAATGGTTTTCCAATTAAGTGTGTTAGGTTATCACAACATTGCGATGGTTCAACATTAAAATAAAAATAAGATTACACGTAGAAATTCTGTTTTCAATGTAACATAACAATTACAGTCTTTAAGTAGTAACAAGCAAATAATTTCTTTGCTAGATTTTTATGATTTTACCCTTTAATTTGTATATTGGTAGTTTTTCACAACTCTACACTTATATCATAATTTCGTTAATTTTTGTTATCTGGTGGCATTTTTCATTGCCAACATTCGTCCGTTAGAAGGTGTTCTGGTATCCCATGTTCAAGACGGTTTAATAATGTTTAAAGATCTAGCTAATCTTTCCTATAATAAAATTAGATACGGTAGTTTGCTTTCGAACTGTTATAGCAAGCTTATCTTTTCATATTTCATAAACCTGTTTGACAACTTAACTCTTTTTTTTTAAATCGTTACATTGAGGACGATAACCGTAATTGTTACTGAAAAGGAGACATTTATATTACGAGTGATCAATCTCAAGTGTATACCACGTGATCAAAATATTTAAGTTGGTACCACTGATAGGTTGGTAAGAAGCTGTATTGCTCTAGCTACTCTAGAGCATGGTTCGAGTAAAAACTACAATCAGTTTCAAATGTGTATGAAGGTCATTAACTTATACATATTATAAAATATTACCTTAATTTAAATAATGATTATTTTATATTTGATTAGACTGCATCCCTATAAAATACAACAAAATAAATAAAATACTATTTAATGATTGCATTACATCATTACAAAATAATGAATCTGAAGTATTTAAATGTTATAATTTCATTATAATTAAATAAAATTTACAGTACATGTTTGAAAACGGCATGACGATTAAATTCGATATCACAATTTGAAATTCAGAATATATAATTTGTCTTGATATAGACAGTTTGTAAATAACGCAAGAAAATACAAAAGTGAAAAACGAAGGTATAATATGACATAAACTGACAAACTAAAACGACTAAAACCACACTAAAAATCCAAAGCAGCCAACTGCAAAACACAACAATATTAACAACTAGGGATTTTTGTCATACCACTACAGTACACTTGAGATTGATCACGTTGTAAAACAAATATATGTCTCCATTTGTTTTAATTGGGCGGTTTATTTTCTAAGAGTATGTTTGTCGTTTTTTTTACATTACTCACTTTCACTATTTATTAGTTGGCAATTCTGTTTACACCAGATTTAACAACCAAATTACATAAATCATTCCGCTGATATGTATACAATATTTTTTGATTTACTAGTTATTATCAAGTTCTTCTTGTATATGTACCTATTATCACGTTTTATTGCTTCGACATATTGGAGAAGTGTATACTCATTTATACTTTACACCATTAATATTCGTGGTTTAGCTCGCGTAAAATGATGTGATCTAACTAGATTAGGTAAGTCACAGAATTTATTTTATTTTATTTTTACTAAAGGACTCAAAGTGTAATCTAGATGTTGAACGAAACATGGTTTCTGTACCTAGGAGAGACCTGAGGTTTTTACTCGACGATACACCTTTAGAAACTGTTAAATGGATATTAAATAAACTCGAAGGTCTCCAAATGGACAATAGTTTTCAGATGGACAAGAAAGTTAGCTCAGTTCAAGAAGAAGACGTAGTTTGCAGTTCGATGGAAGATATCAATATTACAACTATCAGGTGCTTCTCAAAATAATCAATTTTGGTAGTTGAGAGCTAGTAGACTAAAGGATTATTTTGTACAAGGGTAGGTTAGTCATCAGGCAATACAATTCTATGAAACCAATAAAAATAACGTATGGAATAGCAGATTAAACGTATACATTACACAGTTAGAAATTCAGTGCGCTCAGAAAGTAACGAGTAATTCAGTATTTTTTCGAAATCGTTAATTTGTGGTCAAAATCCTGCGACACGTAGATTTTTTATTTTGATTCCGGACTTTATGCTGTGTCTCACATGTAGATGCCGCTGCGCACTTTCCGGATATGACCTCAAAGTTCATATATTTAAATGGCAACCCTGTATGTTCTTCGCGGAAATCGATGCAACTCTACCTCCTGAGTTCAAAAATGCCTTATATATTGGGATTATTTGAAACAGTATGCGCGATATTAATTATTAAATGTGGCATCATTCGAAAAGTGGTTTTTCAAATAAATAGATTTTTCGAATGTAGCACCGTATAAGATGATTTTACGAATGTGTCGTGATATGGATGCATGATATATAGATACTGCTTTGACCATTCACGATCACACTTTTATATAAAAGTTTTGTATAAGACTTCTTTAGTTTGAACTGACCTTTCAGCAGGTTTGCTTTTCTTCATTGTTGGACTTGATCCTCCCCTATTTTAGTAACATACGTGTGATCTTATTTAAACGTTTTGTTTTATTGCATGATAACAAAGACTGACTGTCATGCGCTAAGTATAGCTTGACTTAAGTATAATCCCTTAGAGATGCAATCAATACCTAAACTGAGCCAAGAATACCTTAACAAAATCGAAAGGAAATTAAATTTCGTATCCAATAGTGTAAAGATTAACATATCGTTCTAATTAAAAGAATTCAGTTATCCGTAACTGAAAATTTAAAAATTGAATAACCGTATCTAGTAGAGTTTTAAGCTTCATACGGAAGTTTTGCAACTAAGTTTGATAGTTTGGTAACATTTAAAATTTTGTAACACACTGAAAGGACTTGGTTCGGTGCAACTGTAATTTGGAACTTTTCTTTGAAGTGCCAATGGTAAGACCAGTGCGGGACTTTACATATTAGGATGGGCAAATATGCAGATGTATGCATATAAAACCAGAATGTGAAGAGGAAAAAAGATATACAGACATACGTAATTATCGTACTCAATGCCTTTTTTTAGTTTCAATAACCATTTTAAAGTGGCCACAAGTTAGAAGTACCGTTTCCAATTGTCGTTTTTTATGTATTGATGTGATGCTAAATTTTATGACATCTCGCCGCTAATAATTGGCTACTATAAGCAAGCGGTCACATCAATGAGTGTATGAGTGTAATGAGTGAATAAAGTTGTAAATTCGATATTTTAGTTAGGGACAGAAGGTTACGCAATCGACATTCTTTCACTATCGCTAAATCAACTTATTACCGCAATTTACTAACTTTTGCCAATATCAGTCATGGTGAGTGCGGGTGCGCGCGCGTGTGAATGTGTATGTGCATGTGTGTGTGTGTGTGTGTGTGTGAGCGTCTGAGTGTGAGTGTGAGTGTGTCAATGTGTGAGTGTGCGAGTGTGTGAGTGTGTGAGTTTGTAAATGTGTGAGTGTGTGAGTGTGAGTGTGTGAGTGTGTGAGTGTGTGAGTGTGTGAGGTGTGAGTGTGAGTGTAGTGTGTGAGTGTGTGAGTGTGTGTGAGGTGTGATGAGTGTGTGAGGTGTGTGTGAGTGGTGTGAGTGTGTGAGTGTGTGAGTGTGTGAGTGTGTGAGTGTGTGAGGTGTGAGTGTGAGTGTGTGAGTGTGTGAGTGTGTGTGAGGTGTGAGTGTGTGAGTGTGTGAGTGTGTGAGTGTGAGTGTGTGTGAGGTGTGAGTGAGTGTGAGTGTGTGAGTGTGTGAGTGTGTGAGTGTGTGAGTGTGTGAGTGTGTGAGTGTGTGTGAGTGTGTGTGTGAGTGTGGAGTGTGGTGAGTGTGTGAGTGTGTGAGTGTGATGTGTGATGTGTGTGTGTGAGTGTGAGTGTGGAGGTGGAGGTGTGAGTGTGTGAGTGTGTGATGTGAGTGTGTGAGTGTGAGTGGTGTGGAGTGTGTGAGGTGTGTGAGTGTGTAGTGTGTGATGTGTGAGTGTGGTGAGTGTGATGTGTGTGAGTGTGAGTGTGTGTAGTGTGGGTGAGTGTGTGAGTGTGAGGTGTGTGGAGTGTGTGAGTGTGTGAGTGTGAGTGTGAGTGATGTGTGAGTGTGTGTGTGTGAGTGTGTGAGTGTGTGAGTGTGGAGTGTGAGTGTGTGTGAGTGTGTGAGTGTGTGAGTGTGTGAGTGTGTGGAGTGTGAGTGAGGTGTGTGAGTGTGAGTGTGAGTGGTGGTGAGGGTGTGTGAGTGTGAGTGTGTGAGAGTGTGTGAGTGTGTGAGTGTGTGAGTGTGTGAGTGTGTGTGAGTGTGTGAGGTGTGAGTGTGTGAGTGTGTGGAGTGTGTGAGTGTGGTGAGTGTGAGTGTGAGTGTGAGTGTGTGAGTGTGTGAGTGTGTGAGTGTGTGAGTGTGTGAGTGTGTGAGTGAGTGAGTGAGAGAGAGTGTGTGAGTGTGAGTGTGTGAGTGTGTGAGTGTGCTAGGGAGAGAGTGTGTGAGTGTGTGAGTGTGTGAGTGTGGAGTGTGTGAGTGTGTGGAGTGTGAGTGTGTGAGGTGTGTGAGTGGTGTGTGAGTGTGTGAGTGTGTGAGTGTGTGAGTGTGTGAGTGTGTGAGTGTGTGAGTGTGTGAGTGTGTGAATGTGTGAGTGTGTGAGTGTGTGACCGTGTGAGTGTGTGAGTGTGTGAGTGTGTGTATGTGCGTATGTGTGTGTGTGTGAGTGTGTGAGTGTGTGAGTATGTGAGTGTGTGAGTGTGTGAGTGTGTGAGTGTGTGAGTGTGTGAGTGTGTGAGTGTGTGTGTGAGTGTGTGAGTGTGTGTGTGTGAGTGTGGAGTGTGTGAGTGTGTGTGTGAGTGTGTGTGTGTGTGTGTGTGTGTGAGTGTGCGAGTGTGTGAGTGTCTATACGAGACTTTTACACACTAAATGGGACACCCTGTATTTGCAATTACAAAAAAAAACGAAATGTTAAAATAATTGACAAATTTTAACCAATGAGAATTTTAATTATTTTTTGCAATTAAATGTTAATAAAATTATGGACAGATAAGTTTTTAACTTGAAATGTGTCCAAAATGTACTCAACTTGTAAGTTGCAGAGATTTGCCAAATGTTCTTCTTTACTTAACTTTAACTACAGCTTAACCCTACAATGCTCATTGTATCATATTTGATGCACAAAAAAAGTCTATGTTTAAGAAAATGCACATATAATCTTTTACCCAACCCTGCTTGTATCATATCTGCAACGCACTGACTTAAGTTTCCAAGCGGTACTGGTAGCGACATCTCCTTACTTTGTGTGTAAATAGCATTTACCAATTTAATTGCCATGTGATTGGCGTTAATGCATGTATAGTTAAATCCAAACAAAGTGGCCCGCACGTCATCAATGACGTATTTCCATGTCTTATGTGGCTACGTTTCCGTCGCAAATTGTATAATAAAATTTATAAAAAAAAAACAACTCCAATGCAATTAATATAATACTTTTGAGATAAAATAATGTATCTGCACAAGCTTGTTTTTGTTTCGTTTAGACGCCTCTCAATGTAAAATTTTGTAATAAAATTTTAATCAACAGGCGAGGAAGTGACGACGTAATTTTAATCACTGTAAGAGATGGTGCTGTGTTGCCGTCTTGTATTCATCGATTCATCGATATTTTGAGGTTACGGGTAACATTATTCGGATAGGCATATTTGATGGATTCTTTTCATCAACAATTAGTAATAGTGAGATCTGTATTTTCATTCTTCGAGTGCCAAAATGCCCAAGCAAATGGATAGTTGATGCGAAGAATTCGTGGCATCATTTATTAGCTATTTCGGATAAGAAAGGGATAATAATGGACCTCCGTTACCCTTAAATGCTGTTCGAGGGGTAATTTGCATAATACATATAAAATAATTGTACTGTAAGAGTATTTTATTGTAGCGTGTAGCTGCTACTCTATCGTCAGTTTAAGGTCAGTAGGCAGAGAAAAACAATGAGAAGTTAAAGTCGCCAAAGAAAGAGCGTTGACATTCTAAGCGAGTTACAAACACAGCAACATTAAATACAAACGGCATTCGAGATGCTATTTATAATATGTACCAAAGAAGTAAGTAATAACGGCTAATGTACATTTTACAATTGTCTTTTCTAAAATTGAATTTATTATTATATTTATCATTAAAGACATTAATATAATAAAAACGTTTTAGAACAACACATAACTATTGAATCCCTGTGGTCCCTACTAAAAGATAGGGAATTATTCAATGGCAGTACAACTTCTTTGAGAAGATTGCTCAAAGAACTTGGATTTAAATGGATAAAGGATAATCCATGATGTGGACTCATGGAGCTACCGAATGTGACTTTAAAAAAGTGGAATTCCTGAGATCATATAAACAAGCTAAGGATGATGCTCTCTACCTGTTTGTATTCCTTGATGAGACCTAGATATTTCAAAATGGAACTATCAATCGTTTTTGGCGCAATGAAAATCTAAAGAGTGTTAAAACTACTAAAA
Source organism: Vesta saturnalis (assembly GCA_036346205.1). NCBI lineage: Eukaryota > Metazoa > Arthropoda > Insecta > Coleoptera > Lampyridae > Vesta > Vesta saturnalis. Next base: position 116,459 of record JARFJB010000994.1, on the reverse strand, counting down.
CAGATGGAAAACGGTTGTACTACAATACAAATAAGTTTTTAAACTAAAATTTAGACAAAATCCCCTTTCAGATATATTATACTTCATGGAGGGAGCGAAAATGGATTTATTGAGGGTTGTGAAATAACATTTTGTTCAAAAAGTAAACTTGGCTATTATCATGGGGAAATGAACCAGGAACACTTCTTGAAATGGTTCGAATATCAGTAGTTGCAAAACCTACATAATCCTTCTCTGATTATACTGGATAATGCATCTTATCACAGCATGGTATTGGAGAAAACGCCTATCACTGCATGGAAAAAAAGTGCTATTAAGGAGTGGTTAACAAATAAAAAAATCTACATTACAAATATGATGTTTAAAACCGAACTTTCGCATATTGTCTCTCAGTAAGGACACAAATAAACAGTGTTTACTTTAATTATTAAACACAACTCTTTTTTAGAAACAAACCACCCAAAAAGTATGTAGTGGACGACCTAGCAGAACAGTATGGACACAAATTCTAACGTTTCTCCTTGCCATTGCATATTCAACCCTATTGAATTAATTTGGGGCATAGCAAAAAATTATTACAATAAGCATATTGGTGGGGATGGTAACGGTGAGAATGACTGCCTGAATATGTGACACGAGGGATTACAGGTTACTCCTGATATGCGGAAACAGTCTGTAAAACATACCGAAGAAGAGATTTTTAGGTGGTGTGAGAGAGAAAGAATGATTATAAATTTTGAAAGTGATGACAATCACATTAATAACTAATCAGATTTAGAAAATGAATCAGGTTTTGACGCTTTTTAGTGAAAATTTTGAAATAGCTTACCTATCTGTTAATAAATCATTTAATTGTTTACTTGTTTATTTATTTATTTACTTATCGAAAAAATGTGAGAACAGTTACAAATATATGTGTCGTTATTTATGCAACCAACAATTCAGTAATTAATATTTATTTGTAATTAAAAATTATTATTACTTTTATTATAATAATATTTATTTGTGGTTGAATAAGAAATATTATTTGCTGGGAAATTAAATATTTCCTGATCAATCTGGCAATACTGTAAATGTAAACGTCATCACACGCCGTTGACATGCGCGCCACTTTGGAGAGATTTTATGCAAGATAAGGTCAATAAATTGTTTGTCTCATATATGATACATAGTGCATTTTTGGTACAATTTTAGAATGACTGATTATAATAATACCAGATTTCTCTCAGATAAAGAATGACTAGAAATAAAAAAAATTGGAATGAAAATGAAGAAGAGTACGGTGCAAGTGATAATGAAGGCCTTAGTAATGATGTAGGCAGTTTGGACATTGTAAATACTTCAGTAGTATTTAAAGATGAGGTGGATGCAGATACTGAAGAACAGATAGAAGAAAATATAATACCAGAAGCAAATGAAGACCAATAACCAAAATTTGGTGCAGGCAGAGAACGAGTTGCTATTATTCAAAGATAAATTCGAGCAACTTCAATGGAGAAAGATAAATCTGGTTTTGAATGAGGACGTTTTGTCCTTCAAAGGTAACACTACGCTACAAATATACATTAGAGAACTTAGTACTCCTTATCAATCATTTAGATATTTCTTGACGACAAACTATTTTCAAAGATCGCGGAGGAATCAATTTTATATGACGTTAAAAAAACCTTACATTTCTACTGTTGACCTCAAAACGTTTATGGGAATAATAATTTACTTGTCAGTCATACGTTTACCTAATGCTCGATACTATTGGTCCAGAAATATAGGAATACCTCAAATAAGACGATGAATCAACACACCTTTGACAATATACGAGCTCCATTTTGAAGCAAAACGTGATCCTCAAGCTAACCGCCTTTTTAAATTGAGACCTGTCATTGACCATTTAAATTCTAAATTGGAAAGTGTCCCGCACGAACAATCTTATGTGTTGATGACCTAACATGCTGTTCTGCAAAGGCTCGATAGTGCCTCAAACAATATCTGCCTCTAAAGCCACATGAATGGAGTTTCAAACTCTTTGTTTTAAGTGGTTTGAGTGGTTTCGCCTATAGATGTGAAATTTATAGTGGAACAGCATAAAAATAGGCTGCCTACTGAACCAGATTTATATTATGTAGAAACGTTCCAACAAAGAATACTGTAACAAGTAATATTCTTCAATTCCATTAGTGGTGTACCTAGGTATTCGGGTCATGCATCCTTTAGGCACTATTAGACACAATGGAATACCGAACTGTAAATTGCGTCCAGAAGACCAACTGAAAAAAGAGAAAATGGACGTTTCGTATGAATACGTTCAAAATGCTAATGATACTGATATCTTAATCGCAGTGTGGAAACACAATCAAATTGTTACACTAACATCCAGCTTTGCTGGAGAATTGCCATTGCAAGAAATCGAGAGTTTTGACAAAAAGTCCAATAAAAAAAAAATAAAATTTCGTGCCCAAATGTAGTGAAAGAATACAACCGCCATGTGGATGGGGTGGATTTTTTGAATAGCATGGTTGGCAAAAATAAAATTAAGATGATAACAAAGCAGTGGTATCTTCGAATCGTCTACCATCTTGTTGACATGATGTTTGTCATCAGTTGGATACTTTACAGAAAAGTATGCAAAGAGAACCAGCAAAAACACATTAGCCTGGTTCAATTCAGTATTGAGGTAGCAGACCACTTATGCAGGACTTGCATGCAACAAGGAAATAAACGTGTAAGACCATCAATAAGCGCCATGGAGCAACAAATTGCAAAGAAGAAAAAAGGATAACAATTTATTTCAAATTGTAAAATGGGCGAGCTTGTAGTAAAAGGCAAGTCGTATATATTATCTTAATTTGGGTATGTTTACACACTCAAAATTTTAGTTTCCAAACGGAGGAAGTATGACTATGGTATATAAAATAGTATCATTATCTGCCAGTGTATAATTATACAAAAACATATATTATTTCGTTTCTTTTAATTTTCACTTTGTAGGCTGGAAGGTCATGTGTTGTTTCACACCAGATATTTTCTTATTGCACTGTAACTACAATAAAAATAAAGACAAAGCGTGGAAATTCTTGTTTCTTTTTCTACAGTACAATTTAATGTAATTATGTATTACTAATTTACGATTATATCTTTCTCTTTGAAATCTGTCGCGTTCTCATACAAAAAAAAAGTAATATAGTACGTGTGACGTAGCATATAATGTATGGATATGTGTAGATCCGTAACTTAGAACTTCATATAGAGTATCATCGTAAATACTGACGGAATGTATATAGTGTGGTGATAAAGGAACAAAATTTATAATTGCGTTATTTAATGTTCCAACCAAAACGCTCGGACAGGTCAATTTTACTTTTTAATTAGCCACCTTATGACATAAATATTTTACTTATGACGTCATGTATTTTTGCACAATGACGTCATCATTTTTCAATGATAACCCCAATTTTTTTTGCTGCTTTTTATTAGATGGTCCAACTACTTAAATTATGGTGTAAAAAAATTGGTGCCTTAGATAACTATTTTTTTGAGAAAATATCACATTTACCGTAAGAAATAAAAATGTATCTTTAATGGAAGAAAATCATAATTAAACCTCGAAAACAAACGAAATTTATCGCAAATGTTCAAATTGCGGTCCGTTAACTATATGGCACTGACCGATACGAGTGTAAACACTGTGTACACTTCGCTCAAGGAGTTCAGGAGTAATGCGCTCCACTTCAGCGCAAATTCTTTGCCGTAGCTCGTCTAAATTATTTAGCCTATTAAAATAAACCTTTGATTTTAAATAACCCCTCAGAAAAAAATCTAAGGGAGTCAAGTCTGGGGAATGCGAAGACCACTCAATTGCTCCTCGACGTCCTATCCACCTTCCAGGAAATGTGGCGTCAAGATATTGACGGACATTGATTCCAAAGTGAGGAGGCGCTCCATCATGTTGAAACCAAATATCCTGATGGATAAATTTCGTTCGTTTTTGAGGTTTAATTATGATTTTCTTCCATTAAAGTTACATTTTTATTTCTTACAGTAAATGTGTTATTTTCTCATGTCATAAGGTGGCTAATTAAAAGGTAAAATTGACCTGTCCGAGCGTTTTGCTTGGAAACATTAAATAACGCAATTATAAATTTTGTTCCTTACTTTATCACCACACTGTATGTTTCTTGTTAAAACTTGGGCAGTAGTAGATTAGGATGCTTAAGAAAATCCAATGATTGATATTTCTTTATGTAATTAAAAGAGAAATAAACAAATTATAATTTTGCAGAATAAGCTCATTATTTGAGATTTTCTCATAAGGACTTTAATACCTTACTTAACCCCCTGAGGGTTTGCATTTCAGAAAATGCCTTCTTAGTGGATGATGACTTTTTACAAGAGATATATCTGCCAAATTTACCACCCTAGGATTAGAGGTTTCGACCGGATCAAAGTGTACAATACGCGTACGTATATGGAAATTAATAAATTGACAGGAATTATCAATACAATGATTTACTAATGTCACTCTTCCTATTACAGCGAAGAAAATCCAATGGCCGTGACCCATTGTCACTGAGATTGACTCAATGCAGTTTTTTTTTCAATAGAAATTGAAGTAGATTCAATCTATGTAAATAAATCCGATAGATTACGTTTATTTTACAGTTAGTAGAAATGAAATAAAGATTAGAGCAAATATTGTTCGAGTTGGCCGTTTAAGAATAAAAATTGAGTATTTTGTTTTAAAAAAAAGGAAGTTCACATCTTTATTTAATTTTAATACAATGTTCGTATAATTTTAGTAAGATATAAATGTCGAGTGCAATTGTTTTACAATCCTATATAAAATCGAATAGAGAACGCCGTCGTACAAAAATGGATGTAATTTATGGTCATGGATATATTGAAAATACATAACTTGTAAGCTTGCGGGCCGAGTCGCCTTCGATGAACGCGCACATAAACGGGCAATCTTTCTTTAATTTAGTCGTATTCAACATGTTTGATTTCCTTTTAAATCGGACTGATTTTGTTTGAAAAGATCCATCCACAAACCTTCCAATATTGTTGAATATAACACGTTATGTTATTCTTAATTGTTATAAATAATGTACGTTACCCATTAACCAGTGTCGGACAACCCATATTGTTGGGCCCTATGATTTTGAAGCCTGGTTATTTAGTGAAAGGTGAGAAATTTCTTTTAAATTAGATACAAAATTATGAGTTTTCTAGTCTAAGTGTCCAATGTAGTGGTTAACCATGGTAAGTTTTTGGCATCCAATGCCATAATGCAATAGTGTAAAAAAAAAATAAAATAAAAAAAAATTATTTAATTATGTATTGCACTTTCGTTTTTAAAAGTACATGGTTAAAACCGTTGGCAAATTATCTGCCATAATGCTTTCTTATATATGTAAGCAACTTCAAAGCTCACAATACATGAATTTGAGTCAATAATTTATACTTAACGATCTTAAAACCCCCAATACCCGACTTCCAAAAAAATCGGTTTATAAATTAAAAAATGCACAATCGTGCACCCTAAAAACGGTGCGCCACTGGTCATTATTTCTTTTATTTTGAAATTATATAAAAATATTAGTTTGTTTTTTAATTTTGTAACTTCTTAAAATCTGAAGCCATGAATTTTTTAACTTTCTAAGCTCCTTGAAATGTTCCGCCAATGGTTGGATTTTGCTTAATAACGAACTTGACCTAGATTTCATATCGACAACTGTAATGGTTCAAAAGACATCGCGCGCGTGCATGCACGCTCACACACACACGCGCACACGCACACGCACACGCACACACACACACGCGCACACTCACGCGCACACGCGCACGCGCACACTCACACGCACACGCACACGCTCACGCACACGCACACACACACGAACACGCACACGACCACGCACACTCACACGCACACGCACACGCACACGCACACGCACACGCACACATACACGTGCGCGCGCACAATACCTGAATTTGAGTCAATGATTTATACTTAACAACCTTAAAACCCCCAATACTCGACTTCCAAAAAAATCGGTTTATAAATTAAAAAATGCACAATCGTGCACCCTAAAAACGGTGCGCCACTGGTCATTATTTCTTTTATTTTGAAATTATATAAAAATATTAGTTTGTTTTTTAATTTTGTAACTTCTTAAAATCTGAAGCCATGAATTTTTTAACTTTCTAAGCTCCTTGAAATGTTCCGCCAATGGTTGGATTTTGCTTAATAACGAACTTGACCTAGATTTCATATCGACAACTGTAATGGTTCAAAAGACATCGCGCGCGTGCATGCACGCTCACACACACACGCACACGCACACGCACACGCACACGCACACGCACACGCACACGCACACGCACACGCGCACGCGCACGCGCACACGCACACGCACACGCACACGCACACCTAACATTAAAAAACACGAAAAGTAAGTAAAATTTCACTAACTTGTAGCCTTTGGAAAAAATGATTCAAACGGAATAAATCCAAATCTCAAATTATTTTAAACAGTGTAAAGCGTTAAATATTTATTATAAAACATAAAATATGTACATTATTATAACAGGTGCTCAAAAACACTGCCATTCGTTTGCAGACATTTTTTACCTCGTTTTAACATATTTTCATTGGTGCAACTTTGTATTTGGACTTCTTACAAGCTATTGAACGATTGCAGTACTGTCTCAAACATATTTTCTTTGGTAATAGGACGATCGGCATAAACAAGTCCCATCACATAACCCCAAATCAAAAAATATAAAGGAGTTAGATCTGGTGAACATGGCGACTAATGGAAAGGACCATTATTGGCAATCCACCGGTCCTCGAACATTTGATGCAGCATATTTACAACAATATAGAACTTGTTTGCCGACGTTCCATCATGCTCGTACCAGGCTTGTCCCGCTTCTTGAACTGGCAAATTATTTAAAGAAATTTGCAGAACGTTCCTTAAAATGTTTCAATAACATTCCGAGTTTAAATTTTCATCATGAATGCTTAAACACAAAATTCTGTTATTCTTAATTGCGCATTAAATATTGAATTGCCAAGAGTCTTGAAAGTATCTTTCCCTAAGCATGTGTTGATTCTCACTTAGCCTCGTCACTCGATATTATTTTTTTAATAAATCCTTCATCAGCTTGAACATTTACAAGCATTCACTCGCAAAACTGTGTGCGTAAAGGTGAATCCGTAGGTTTCAAGTTTTTGATTTGCTAATACTTAAAAGGCTTCCAATTATGTTTTATTAGAATTCTATGAATTGTCTTATATGGCACATTAATGAATCGAGATAGTTCACGCATACTGGCATTAGAATGTGCATTAAAAAAAGTTAACACGTTTATTTCTAAGTTCTCATTGTCCACTATAGGTTTGATTCGCGTTATTTTCGGATGAAAAGATCCAAATTCGAAAAAAATTGGACGAATAACTTTAGGGCTAGATCTTGGACTATCTGGGTATCGTTCTGCGAAAGTTCGGCATGTACGTTCCAACATTTTGTTACACTCTCCATAAACAATAATTAAATTCAGGTAACCTTCATTGGAAAAGCTAAACGGAGCGTTTGCTTACAGAATAATTTGACATTTGGATTGCTTTCGTTTTAAATTTTTTTTTCCAAAGGCTACTTTGAAAGTTAGTGGAATTTTACTTAGTTTCCATGTTTTCACGTATTAGACTTAGATATAGGGAATCCTTAATAGACTTACCCTTAAAAATTATGTAGAATTCAAAAATTAAGCAAAAGATATAGGGTATATAAAAAATGAGATATACTGATCTTAAATAGGTTGGTATGGTAAGGCTGTTATGAACACCCACTATAATAATTTATAATTTAGATTGCTTGCATGCAGAGATGATCATTTGCTTGTAACGTGGCCAAAATTCCAAAATAAAATTGTATAAAAAGTTTTATGAGAAGTTACAGCCATTATTTAATATTACTCTTTTGTAATTTTAGACAAGATTCCAAAAATTCCATAAAGTACAGGGTGCTCTATTTAAAACAACAAAGTTGATGGCGACTTCCGGTATAACCGGAAATTAGAAATGTTTGAAAATATTTTCGTTAAAATCGTCATGTGTTAAAATCCTTATGTACCAAGTTTCATTATTCTATTCTGTGTAGTTATTGCGATACGTCTAATAGGCCATGATCGTGACACACCTTGTACATATTAACACATTTTCCTATAGTTAATCGTTATTCAGATATTGAAAAAATTTTAACTAACACTTAAATTCTACCTTAGGAATTTAGAGTTGGTGAAAAAAATGGCGATTGCATAATCTTCTATACCTACATACAGGGTGCTGATCCGACCGCTCGGTAATAGCATTTTACATGTAAAATCACACTTATACAATTTCTAGCTCCTCTAATTGGTTTAGAGCAAAAACATAAGAGATCAAAGTTTTTCAGAATTAAAAATGATATATGATAGATCACTTTTTTATTCTCAAAACATTACTTGAAAAAAGAAAACGAAGAATCAAGTTAGTAATAATTAAAAAAAAACACAATTGCCATTATATTAAAACAAAATGTTATGTTATCAACAACTGTCAGTTTTGACGTTTTGTAAAATCCTAAACGCTCCGATTTTCAAGCGCGGTTTTCAATAAATTAATAATGCCTTATACAACTGTTGAAGTGGTTTTATTCCGGTAGTAGTGTACCTGAAGTTCAAAACTTGTTTGCTGGTTTATATCCCGATAGGCCGATCCGCTATTTCAACAATTCAGAACGTGATTTCAAAACAAGAAAAACATGGATCCGTTTTTAAACCGTGTAAGCCTTGTTTAAACCGTGCTTTAAATGTAGCCGACGAAGAAGAGATTGTGCAAGATAATGTGAACGACATAAACGTTATTGCGGCGGCCGTTGCTAATCCTCGCATTAGTATTCGGCAAATTGGTAAGGATTTAAATTTGTACAATACAACCGCCTTCAAAATTTTAAAGAACAAATTTAAATCGTACAAGTTCTCAAACCACCAGGAGATTTTTGAGCCAGACAGGTATTCCAAAATGGTTTTCTCGAAACAGTAATGGAAATGGCCAATGTAGCTAGGTATTTCATCAACAATATTTGTGTTTCTGACGAATCGACCTTCACCATTAATGGAGAGCCAAATGTGCAAAATTATCGCTATTGGAATACGGATAACCCTCATTTGATGATCGATAACCATTCCCAATATCCACAGTTAGTCAACGCATGGTTAGGAATATACGCATCTAATATTATAGGCCCCTTCTTCATTGATGGACACTTAAACGGCGGAAAATACTTTGAGCTGCTTCAAACGGAGATTGGTCCGGGCATAGATGCTGTCCCAGGAGAAAATGTGGTATGGTTTCAGCAGGATGGTTATCCTGCGCATTTTACAAGAGACGTCACTGCTTATTTAAATGAATGCTATCCAAATACCTGCATCGGACGAGGCGGACCGGCCAGCTAGTTCACCAGATCTATCACCAAATGATTTCTTTCTGTGGGGTCATTTAAAATCAAAAATTTATGGTGCTAGACATGCGAACTGGCAACTTGCAAATGTTCGCAGATATTTTTATGATAGACTTGGTCAATGTTTAGCCGTTAATCGTGTTCTCTTTGAGCATTTAATTTGATTTTATTAATCATTTCTGTTAATGAATTCGTATTAATGTTTGGTTATTCTTCTTCTTCTTCTTCTTCATTCTCATTATTTCAAACCATTGTAATATTAATTATTAATGTATATCATTTTTATTGTTATTACTTATTGTTAAATTTTATTGAAATAATTATTAATAAGTGTGGATTTATTTAATGCTTTGTTAACTTGTCTTCTGTACTATTAAAAACGTCAAAACTTGACAGTTGTTGATAACGTAACATTTTGTTTTAATATCATGGCAATTGTGTGTTTTTTTAAATTATTACTAATTTAATTCTTCGTTTTCTTTTTTCAAGGACTATTTTGAGAATAAAAAACTAATCCATCATATAGCATTTTTAATTCCGAAAAACATTAATCTCTTATGTTTTCGGTCTAAACCAATTAGGGGAGCAGGAAATTGCATAAGTGTGATTTTACATGTAAAATGCTATTACCGAGCGGTAGGATCAGCACCCTGTATGTATATACAGGTTGAAAGGTAGAAATAAGTTGTGATGACCAAGAGTTAATAAATACTCAAAACCTTCCACACAACGTTGACCATTGTGGGAAAGGTTTTGCGTATTTACTTTATTTGGTTAAAGAAATTTTAGGGTCAACGTATCAAACTATTGTAAAAATAATACCTTGTATTAAAATACGATGTACCAAACAAAATTAGGAAAAAACCTTAACATGTGCAGAGAAACTTTACAGTTAGATTACTAACGGAAACACCAAATATAATCTCTAAGAGTTTGTCTTTAACTCTTTGTAGCTCACTGATAATTAAACATAGTTTATGGTTGCAGTTAAGGTGAGTATATTATCTTTAAAGGCAATACAGAACCATTATTTATTTTCGGACGTTAGATAGTACAGTAAACATATTCTAACTTTTCCAGTCAGATGTACACAACGTAATAGAGATGTTGAACGAAAGATAAAAATAGACCTATCTGTACCTGATTCAAGTGTATGGTAAAAAAAGTAACTGGGAGCTGCTGAAAAGAGTGTGAAGTCAATAACTCGACATTGAAATGAAAAATAAGGTCCTCACCGCTTAACCATGGCAAACTATTTAATCAAGCACAAAACATTAGAAGTAAAATAATAATGGTGTTTTTCCGATGAATAATGATTTAGTATCTAAAATTTGTAGATGAACAGTCACTGTTAAGACAAAGTTTCATCAAACAATTATGATTTCAGTTAACGTTTGCACCATTTACGCTAATGGTTATTCTGCTTGGTACTTTTAAAGTGTTTTGTAGACATATATAAAGTTGATTAACTGCATAACATAGAGACTAGAAAAGAATGTATCCCCAAGCTATTGGTACAACACCTAAAGGAAGAAACCAAGACTTCTTGTCAAGGAAACAAATGACTATTCACCTATATGTTAATGTTTACTTTCAACTTTGATCAGTATCGTAGTTGTCTATGGAAGAAAGTGCAACTTTAGGGTTCTAAAAGATAGTAACGCTCTATAACTGGGCCTATAACTGCGATAGTTACCATCACAGAAGGATATCCTTGATGCTTTAAGTTAGGCTGTGTAAGGATGTATGTGCAACAAACCGCTAGCATTACGGCAGCGTCTATAAGAGGAGGAATTATGGAGTTTAATATGAAAATCATAGACCATGGTGGTGATTATGAACAAAGAAGCCAACTTATTTATTAAACTTGGATCATTAATGCGCTTTATTTAGAATACTGTCAACACATTGTAAAGGGACGCCGCCAGATATCCCGATTTTTTATTATTTTTAATTAGTTCCCAAAGTTTATTAGCAAGACGCCGTCCTTTATAAAAATTTTCCTATCATGATTAATTATTTGCTAAGTAAAATACCAGTACTGATTCACGGAATTTAGTAAGATAACGTGACGCACTAAATGCACAGGTGCAAGCCATTATAAAAATTCGTAGAAGTTCTAGTAAAAGTTAAACAGATTTCATAACGTTGCATAAAATTGCACAATAATTAATCATGCATCCTCCCTCCAAACGTAAAATCCCAAAAACGTTTAAAAGTTTGTATACGTCAGAGCATCTTCCACCAATACGGGCTTACGGAAGCTCACCAAAAAAGTTTCGTAACCACCCTCGCGAATTCTATATAAAAACGCGGCACGCGTTGCTGAAGGGAGTCTTAAAGAAAGAGTCTTAAAGAAAGAGTCTTAAAGAAGGAGTCTTAAAGAAAAAATCTTGAAGTCAGAAGTCTTAAGTCGTACAGAAGAAGAAGAAAGAAATCCTTTTTCAATCTCACTCGTTACCAGAAGCTCTCTATGAGAAGCACGCTACCAGAAGAATTCGAATCGAAACCGTGTGCTATATCGTCACGTTCGCGCCGACTGCTACCTGTAGTAAACCATCCGCTTGTAACCGCCGTCCGAGTAGAAATCGCGACTCCGCGACTTGATAGCATCACCGAAGCTAAAAGGTTAGAGTTGCAGAGATCTAACGGTGAAAGTACGTAAGTTGAGATACCTGGTGATAGGGATATGCAGGGTTTTAAGCCCGACGTACTCTTCTGTTACTAGACGTACTCTTCTGTTACTAGACGTACACACCTACACTGTGGAGTTTGAAGGGTAGTTGCCCGACATTCCATTTGACCGACAGGAGATCCTATTGTTTGGTATAACGGGTGGTTTGCCCAGATTACTAACGAAGGAAATCCACCTACACAAATTTACACGAACACTACAACACAACACACCTCGACAAACGTACCAGCGACCGCCAGATACCTGTAATTAAAACCTCGTCGGAAGATTAAGCTGAACACCTCGTTAACGCCGTTAATCCAGTAATATAGAAACGTAACCGTAAACACTAGACGTGTCCGTCAGTATTAAATAACCACCTGTAAAGTAAACAAACCACCACCGCCGCCACCGTAAAAACGTAAGTTGCACCTTTGACAAGTACTAAGATTGTTACCCGTAAACCAGAAACTATCTGATAGTTTCCTGTGTTAAATAAGTCAAATCGTGATTGTTAGACGCGAAAAAAAATTTACTTTAAAATAGAAAACGAAGGTTTTATATTTTAAAAACGGCCAACATAACAAAAAGCTTTTATTTTTTTGTTTAAATAAAAACCGGTATACTAAAATTAATCTCGTAAGAGGAAACAAATAATACGCCGCTACCGTACACCAGCTACCTAAATAAACAAAAAGCTTTCATTTAACTAAAGATCGTACATTAACTGGAGTGTAAATGTGAATGAGTTTATTTTCATAAGAAAAGCAGGTATAAAATTATACACTTATAACCGACCGCTTTAAAATATTGATTATTTCTTTAAAGGCAGAGTATTGAACTCAGTGTCTTATCGCGCACGTGTTTAGACCGCGTTATCTGGCTACCTGCTTCTGTATTTTATACAGGGACGTATTCAGGTAAAATTATTTATTTATTTCGGAAATTAACCAGTATAAATTGAAACAGTTCAAGGACGAAAACTAAAAGTCAAAACCCCAAACCTTCTATTAATGTTACATTACAGAAACTCCAGAAGACCACCTAACCATTAGTACCTGGACGAAGGATGTCTACTAAAAGATACCGAAGCGGGAGGTGGCGTTACATTTGGCACCCGAACGTGCGGCTCCGAAAAAAAAACACATTGAACAATAGATAAATTCTGTTACAGAAACAACCGAGGAACACTAGAAGCCGGGCAACACTAAATTAATTTTGTATATATATTTTTTCAGGAATACTATCAAATTATTTCAGAATCTGTATACCAAAGAATACAGAAGAAACGGACACGAAGGTAGGATGGATCTATCACCTGAAGAAGGAAGAGTTAACGGAAGAAGCCCGTAAATATAAACTGGAAACTGGTGGAAACGTCGAGGCACTAAGAGCTTGTTTAGTGAAATACATACGCACCGGAGAAGGTCAAGTCACCGCACACACATCCACAATTGGTACACCCACCGTTCAAATACCGTCACCACCGACAGAAAATATTACCGGCCACCCAGAAACTAGACGCGCAGACGTTTGCGATCGTATACGCAAATGGGGTGTAAAATATGATGGGATAAGTGACCCGATTTCGTTCCTTGAAAGAATCGAAGAATTGCAAGCATGTTACAACATCACAGACAACGATCTTTTACTCGCACTCCCGGAGCTATTAAAAGAACCAACCATATTGTGGTACCGAAATAATCAAAGATCCTGGACGACCTGGCAAGACTTTCTTAAAAGTTTTAGATTACAATTCTTACCGCCACGTCATCAATTCAAATTGGAAGAAGAGATAAGGAACAGATTGCAAAGACCACGAGAAAAAGCTTCTGAATATGTTACAGCCATCCTGACACTAACGCGACGTCACGGAAACATGTCCCCGGAAGCTCAACTACAGCGAATCTACGATAATCTGAAGGTAGATTACAAATATTACATAAGACAGCACGATTTTACTGACCTGACCGGACTCCTGGAACTAGCTACGCAATTTGAAATGCTACCACCACCAACGCATTATCCGTCTCCCAGCTATAACCGACCGAAAGTACATTTCAGCGGCGTAACTCCTGTAACCGATAAACCACCAGCCCGGTCCCCTGAAACTACCGTTGTCACCGTAAGAAGACCAGCACCAGAGACGACCCCGTACAATAGACAAGACGTCTGTTGGCGATGTGGAAAACCAGGACACCTGAAGGTTCATTGTAGAGGTCCCTTCAAGGCATTTTGTTCTAGATGTGGAAAGACAGATGTGTTATCCCGTGACTGCCCCTGCCCGAAGTCGGAAAACTGTGCACGCCGGTAAAGACCAACCAGGAAACTTTAATCACCCCGGCCTCCAGACCTGGAAAGAGAGTGTCCTCGACCGAATGGCACGCTTGGCTACAAACCGTGGCACAATTTAACCAGAGAAAACCAGATGAATGGTAACACCGTCCCTCTGACGACAGACTATTTCTCAAGATTGTAATCTTTAATACACCCGTTAATGCATTAATCGACACCGGAGCATCGAGAACGTATATAGGAGAGAAAGTAAAGAACTTGTTGATCACTAACCAAGTATATCCGAGCACGCTAAAAACCGCAACTGTACGCCTGGCTGACAGTTCACTCGCAGAAACCCACGGCTTGTACATTTTCCTCGCCGACATAGAGAAACAAACGCTCCAGCTACCAGGTTATTACATACCGCATTTGTCCACCGACATCGTGATCGGATTAGACGTACTTGAACATCTCCAGGCCGCTATCCATGTACACCAGAAGCAATTAGAAATTTCAGGAATACGGATCCCATTGCAAAGCTCCGCCCAAGGAGGCTTGAGCGGAATCCAAGGACTAGAAAAAGACCAGCTGCCCTTGCTCAATGAATTTATAGAAGAAGAATTAAGAAAATTCTTAAACGTGAAAGGAAAAGCCAAGGACGTTATACACTGGATCACACTATTACCTACGGCACTCCCGATAAAACAACGATATTATCCCCGCAATCCAGTCATGCAGGAGATAATTAACCAAGAAGTTGACTGGATGCTAGAAGAAGATATAATTGAACCATCTCGCAGTCCTTGGAGCTCCCCCGTCGTATTAGTCAAAAAACCCGCAGGCTCATACCGATTCTGTGTGGACTATCGTAAAGTAAACCAAGCCACCGTAAAAGACGCATACCCGCTGCCCTATATTCAAGGAATATTGGATCAACTACGAGGAGCAGGTTATGTGCGTACCTTAGATCTAAAGCAAGGATACTGGCAAGTCCCCTTAGAGGACGAAAGGAGACCAATTACCGCCTTTACAGTACCTGGACGAGGATTGTTCCAATTTAAAGTTCTCCAGCGATTCCTAGATACAGTAATCGGTCCTGAACTAGTTGGACGCGCGTTTGTGTATCTGGATGACATTATCGTCCTGGGAAAGACCTTCCAAGAACACTTACAGAATCTACGTGAAGTATTTCAACGACTCCGAGATAGCGGACTTCAGCTACAGCCAGACAAGTGTTGTTTTTGTCGAACACAATTGAAATACCTAGGACACATAGTTACGTCCCGAGGAATCCTACCAGACCCAGAGAAAATCGACGCCATAACCTAGATACCCGCCCCCCGCACCGTTAAGCAATTACGCCAGTTCTTGGGTCTCGCATCCTGGTATCGTAAGTATGTCAATGGATTTGCTCAACTAAGTCAACCCCTGACCGAACTGTTAAAGAAAAACACTAAATACAAATGGACCGAAAGACAGGATCAGGCTTTTGGCAAAATTAAAGAAGCATTAACCGCCCCGCCAGTGTTAGCTTGTCCAGATTTTTCACAACCTTTTGTGTTACAGACAGACGCCAGCACGACCGGCATCGGAGCTGTTCTTACGCAGGGACAAATACCCGACGAAAGAGTGATCGCATATATCAGTAGAGCACTGAATCCAGCCGAGAAAAACTACTCTACTATCGAACAAGAATGCCTGGCTGCGGTGTGGTCGATACAAAAGCTAAAAGGATACTTAGAAGGCTACCAATTTACGGTACTCACCGATCATAGAAGTCTAAAATGGCTTCGCACGCTCGAAAAACCGACATCCAGACTCGCAAGATGGATAATGGAGTTGCAACAATTCGATTTCTAAATAGAATACCGGAAGGGTGCACTGAATAACGTGGCCGACGCATTATCCCGACTACACGAAGACAACAAATCCCCCACCGACTTGTCTCCCCTGGAAATAGAAGAAGTAGCTTGCCCGTGGTACCAGCGCTTAATCCGACAAACCCGAGAACATCCTGAACAGCATCCTCGATACAAAGTAGAAGGAGGACAGTTATTTCGATCCTTTCCGAACACGACTCCAGAAAAAGAGATGGGAAGCCACGCGCATTGGAAGATATGCGTACCGCAGGAAAAACGCCGAGAGATTTTAAACGAGTGTCATGATGCCCCGACTGCAGGTCACTTAGGGATCGCAAAAACCTTGTGCCGGATATATAGAAATTACTATTGGCCTACCATAAAGCGGGACGTGACAAGATACATAAGATTATGTAGAAGCTGCCAGGCCTACAAAACCCCTACACAAAAACCGCCGGGAGAAATGTATTTCTCACAACCTGGACATCCCTGGGATAATGTGAGTACCGACCTCATCGGGCCTCTGCCGCGCTCCAAGAAAGGACATAAGTTTATACTAGTTTTTCAAGACCGTTTAACCAAATGGGTTGAGATCAAACCGCTCCGCAACGCTACCAGCCCGCCTATTATACAGGCTCTAAAAGAACAAGTAATCTATCGTTTTGGTACTCCGCGTAACCTGATATCCGACAATGGTCCACAATATACTAGTAAGTTATTCCGTACGTTCTTAAAAGATCATGGGATTCACCACCGCCTGACTCCACCGTATTCCCCACATACTAATCCAGTGGAGAGAACTAATAAAGTAATAGGAACGATGGTCGCGCAATTCACCAAGGACAATCAAAAGGAATGGGATGCCCGCCTGCCTGAAATATCGTTTGCAATTAACACGGTACAACACAATTCAACAGGATTTTCACCAGCCCTACTAAATTTGGGTAGAGAACTTGATCCTCCGAGAGCATGGGTCACGCAACAAAAACTACCGCAAAAAGGTACCGCAGTAACCGCCACGGAGCAAGAGAAGCACATGAGATACTTGAAAGATTTACAAGAATTAGCCCGGGATCAATTAACAAAAAGTTTCGAAATTCAACGCAAACATTATAATCTTCGTCATAGAGCCTACCGCCCCCGCGTAGGTGATCTAGTATATAAGAAAACACACCACCTGTCAAGTAAAGATAAAGGGTTTGCTGCAAAATTAGCGGAAAAGTACGACGGACCATACCTGATCCACAAAATAAAATCGCCCGTGATAGTAGAACTCCGAGAACCCAGCACGCAAAAATCCGCGGGAGAAACACACGTTAAGGATTTGAAGACAGCAGTTGACGTCACGAACCAGGCGACGCGCGTAACCAATGAAGACAAAGCAAAATTAACGGTCATCGATTACCCGCGCTTAAATGAACATATAAATAGAGAATATGATAACAGGACGGATATAAGTACAAAAATGGCACCGGTAAGAAAACCAGAGAAGAGACGTCGCCCGAAAATAACCCCGTGGCAACCGAAGAGCTACCGACAACCCGGGGCCGAAGGATTACCAGCCGCCTTCATATCGCACCGCGCAGTGCCACTAAATAACTCTCCTGAGAGGGACCGATCACCCATCCAGAACCGACCGCCCACGCCGACGCCGAGAACTCCATCACCGTCCGGCCCTCGTAAACCGACGCCCATGGACGTCAGTTGGGAACTCTCGCCGCCCCGCCTCCTCACCAACGGCAGACCACGCACGCCAGGTACACCGGAACACCTCCGACAAACGAGTGAAATCACCCGAAAGCTTGCAGACATCAAACTGCAGGAAGTCGATGACAGCCGCCAAATGCCGCCGCCCGCACAACAGCCGCCGAGAGGACAATCAGCACGAAAACGCCGAAACCGCCGTCGCATCGGAATCTTCACCCCCACAGGCACCAGAATCAAGGTGAAGAGGACGGACGTCGAAAACCCCGACGAAAGGAGGGTATGTAAAGGGACGCCGTCAGATATCCCGATTTTTTATTATTTTTAATTAGTTCCCAAAGTTTATTAGCAAGACGCCGTCCTTTATAAAAATTTTCCTATCATGATTAATTATTTGCTAAGTAAAATACCAGTACTGATTCACGGAATTTAGTAAGATAACGTGACGCGCTAAATGTACAGGTGCAAGCCATTATAAAAATTCGTAGAAGTTCTAGTAAAAGTTAAACAGATTTCATAACGTTGCATAAAATTGCACAATAATTAATCATGCATCCTCCCTCCAGACGTAAAATCCCAAAAACGTTTAAAAGTTTGTATACGTCAGAGCATCTTCCACCAATACGGCTTACGGAAGCTCACCAAAAAAGTTTCGTAACCACCCTCGCGAATTCTATATAAAAACGCGGCACGCGCTGCTGAAGGGAGTCTTAAAGAAAGAGTCTTAAAGAAAGAGTCTTAAAGAAGGAGTCTTAAAGAAAAAATCTTGAAGTCAGAAGTCTTAAGTCGTACAGAAGAAGAAGAAAGAAATCCTTTTTCAATCTCACTCGTTACCGGAAGCTCTCTACGAGAAGCACGCTACCAGAAGAATTCGAATCGAAACCGTGTGCTATATCGTCGCGTTCGCGCCGACTGCTACCTGTTGTAAACCATCCGCTTGTAACCGCCGTCCGAGTAGAAATCGCGACTCCGCGACTTGATAGCATCACCGAAGCTAAAAGGTTAGAGTTGCAGAGATCTAACGGTGAAAGTGCGTAAGTTGAGATACCTGGTGATAGGGATATGCAGGGTTGTAAGTCCGACGTACTCTTCTGTTACTAGACGTACTCTTCTGTTACTAGACGTACACACCTACACTGTGGAGTTTGAAGGGTAGTTGCCCGACATTCCATTTGACCGACAGGAGATCCTATTGTTTGGTATAACGGGTGGTTTGCCCAGATTACTAACGAAGGAAATCCACCTACACAAATTTACACGAACACTACAACACAACACACCTCGACAAACGTACCAGCGACCGCCAGATACCTGTAATTAAAACCTCGTCGGAAGATTAAGCTGAACACCTCGTTAACGCCGTTAATCCAGTAATATAGAAACGTAACCGTAAACACTAGACGTGTCCGTCAGTATTAAATAACCACCTGTAAAGTAAACAAACCACCACCGCCGCCACCGTAAAAACGTAAGTTGCACCTTTGACAAGTACTAAGATTGTTACCCGTAAACCAGAAACTATCTGATAGTTTCCTGTGTTAAAGAAGTCAAATCGTGATTGTTAGACGCGAAAAAAAAAATTTACTTTAAAATAGAAAACGAAGGTTTTATATTTTAAAAACGGCCAACATAACAAAAAGCTTTTATTTTTTATTTTTTGTTTAAATAAAAACCGGTATACTAAAATTAATCTCGTAAGAGGAAACAAATAATACGCCGCTACCGTACACCAGCTACCTAAATAAACAAAAAGCTTTCATTTAACTAAAGATCGTACATTAACTGGAGTGTAAATGTGAATGAGTTTATTTTCATAAGAAAAGCAGGTATAAAATTATACACTTATAACCGACCGCTTTAAAATATTGATTATTTCTTTAAAGGCAGAGTATTGAACTCAGTGTCTTATCGCGCACGTGTTTAGACCGCGTTATCTGGCTACCTGCTTCTGTATTTTATACAGGGACGTATTCAGGTAAAATTATTTATTTATTTCGGAAATTAACCAGTATAAATTGAAACAGTTCAAGGACGAAAACTAAAAGTCAAAACCCCAAACCTTCTATTAATGTTACATTACAGAAACTCCAGAGGACCACCTAACCATTAGTACCTGGACGAAGGATGTCTACTTAAAGATACCGAAGAGGGAGGTGGCGTTACCGTTACAATTTGGCACCCGAGAGCACGGGTCACAGTTCCGTACATTTACCTGTATCTATATCTTAGTTAAATAATTTAAATAACCACATAATATAGAAGTGTAATATAAATAGGAAATAAAGTTATATATATATATATATATATATATATATAGATATATATATATATATATATATATATATATATATATATATATGAACCTTTGTAATCTATTTGTTCAACGTGTTGAGAGCCTGAATAACGAACCCCGATCCTTATTTTGCAAGTACAAAATTCCGACTGAGCTAGAAATGGGAAAAGTGAGAATTATTCATTAGTAGTAATACACTCAACAGTCAAACCGCTAAGCCATAAGCGCGTTACAACATGCTAAAAGAAGTAAAATGAAATGATCAGCAGATATGAGAGCATCTAGGTTAAAAGGATGAATGATGTTCAAAGTGTGCAATTATAAAGCAGTATGGTAAGTATAAGTAAGCACTTGGATATAACGTTGAATGAAATTTCAGTTACAATAATACCTTTGAGTCCTTGTCGTATATGAGCAGAGACGTCATACATAGAATCTGACGCCATTTCTTATAAATTTTAGGATTGATTGATTTTAAAGTTTAGAGTGAAAGTATCCACTTTATGATCACGTGACATTTACCTACAAAAGAAAGTCTTGGAGAAGGAGTCAGTCAGTAATCAGATTGCTTTGACGCAAACTTCTGACAAAGAAATACGTACGCTTAAACGCTAAAAGCTATTTTACCCTAACGTGAATCTTTCATTACAGTATATAATTATAGAAAAAAAATGTTTAAAGTTTAGTGTCAATGACGTCTGTTAAAGGTACAGCAGCGTTTAATTTCTCTATAAAAATAAGGAGCGGTTAGGTTCTAATCCATTTTTTAACACAATGTGTTAAGTAGCACATGTTGTTTATGCATTACTTTGGTTTTATTTAAAATTCTTAAGCCGATTCATACAAATCTTATCTTACTTCATTAAATTAAAGAAGGTTTTAAGAATTCAAACGGAATGCAGTACCTTTGCCCAATACTTGCTTCCAGAAATACGTTTGGATTACAATTAAATGGCATTTAGTACCGGCTTTGACCTTTATTTTTTGATGTGTGAAAGTCGAAGCAATATTTCAGCCATTCTGTATCTTATTACGACCTTCTTTGTTGAGTTTAGTCGGCAATCTATTTATTTTAATAAGCTTGGTGTACATTTATCGTGTAACAAGTTTAATTTTTAAATTTAGAGAAACCTGAAAGTTAATCGGGTTACTAGATCTTCTGTCACCTTGATAGTTGAGAATGGAAGTTACCTTTTAACGCTATAAAAGTCCGGAGGGATGAAATCTCTCACAATTTCCAAGCAATATGTTGAAGAATCAGTAATAAAATTAAAGTTTTTAAGCGACATTGTTTAACCCGACAAGCAGTACATCGACATTTTCAAGCCGTACAACAAGAAAAAAAGTTTCATGGCTGATATTATAAAGGCTCATGTTATGGGTGATATATTAATCGAATAGACGGTAGCAACGTGACAATAACAAGAGGGTGGTGGGAAAAATAGTTTAAATAAAATATTGCGAAAAAGCCTTTTATTTATCATAAATCGCAAAGTTTTTATTTTCATAAGTAAATCTGCTGTTTATTTATTTTTTTTAAATAATTTATTAACCTGTTATCACAGTTTAATATATTTAATCCTTATTTGTATGAGATATAACCTCATAGCTAATTAGGTTCTTTAATGTTATATTAGCTTACGTTGAATTTTTATTATCCAAAATTTGCAACTGTGATTAATAATATTTAATGTCTTCAGCTATCAACAGAAGTAGTAAATGGCAGCTAAAATTAATTACAAGGTAGTTAATCAAGTAAGAGAACAGCTGGATATTAATTTTGCTAAAGCTAAACGTATCATTATTCATCTTTTTTAAAGTCATTGATACATTCGAATTATAAATAAAGAACATTAATTTCAACCTTTCTCAAACGATTCAAAAAGTTTTTGCACAATAGTAGTACTGTTATGTGCGACTTCAATATTGGCCGTGTAATTCTCATTGTTCAATTTGATTACTTGAAAAACCACAGAATCCTACTACCTTACTTATAATCATATCTAAGAAAATTTTAATTTCTAAGCACAATACGACTTATCCGCAACTAATTATGATGGTATAATTAATTTAGTTAAAAAAAAAAAGATCTGAGAATTTATTTAATATTACAGTGACATTGCAAAATACGGTAGATTATGATATGTTACCAAAATGGGTCATTTGTTGCATATCAAATCATGTATAATTTGAAAAAAAAACAAATTAGATTTGCAAAAAAGTGAGCGTATTCTAGTAAAATAAAAACAAAGTTGTGCTTTTTAAAAATTAAGTGTATTACGCTAGAATAAAAAGAGATAATACAGTGATGTATGTGCATGTTATATGAATCTTGAGAAAAGGTGTACAGATTTATTAATGTTAATTGAATATATATATATATATATATATATATATATATATATATATATATTTATTGACATTTCGTGCCATAATTTATAATGTAAAATATTTTGGGCAAAGGGCACTAGGATAAAGTAATCACAACACTAACGTTTTATTCAAATATATTTCAACAGAAACTCTGTCGTCATCAGTGAAACTAGTAATAAAAATAAAAACAATAATATTGGGTTACAATATAAAATACACATACCGTTGTTTAAAGTGATCCTGGTAATTATATAATTCAAAGTAATAACTATGATGGTTTTGGGAAATAATAGATGTTTTATATAATATAAATATAAGTATTTAAAATTTTTGAAAATTGGAAATTTGATTAGTCAGAATTGATATAAAGTAACTAGATAATTTTATGTAAATTGACAACTAAGGTAAAATATATATTTATATATATATATATATATATATATATATATATATATATATATTAGGAATTTTCAATATGTAGATGATATCATTTGTGCTCTTCCAACATCAGAAATAAATAATACTTTATTATTATTAAATAACTACCACCCGAATATTCAATTCACTTTCTATATATATATATATATATATATATATATATATATATATATATATATATACAGGTGGCCCACTTAAGCGGGATTGCTCCATAACTCCCTTACTATTACAAATACGAAAAAATGTCTTATATAAAAGTTTTCCATAGTCACTTCCGGTTATACCGGAAACTCATGCCAACTTCGTTATTTTAAATAGAAGAACCTATATATTATTACATTTTTGAATTCCTCGTTGAATTTAAAGGTCACTTTAATAACCATACTATGGGTCTACGTCGCATTGCTTCTGAGTTATTTGCCATTTTGTAGAAAAAATGACGTTTGCAGTACCTCCGAAAACTTTCAATATCTCGAAGACGGATACCGGTAGAGAGATGTGGCTTTCGTTTTTTACTTCCGAAAAGGGTACCGCATCATTCTCATTCATTGCCAAAAATCTTGCTTTTAGAATTCAATCATTTCTATCGCTCCGAAGATATTTGTTTTCAAAACATGGATAACTTGATTTTTTTAAATGGAACCACTCATATTTTCTTACACCAGCGGATAGGAAATTAAATTTCCTTTCCATTGATGTAACATTATCTATATTTTGGAGTGATAGTTTTCGAGATATTCACATTTTTATCTAATTTCAGTTTTTATTGAGCAGTGCCGCGGTGCTTTGGAAAACGTTTGTCAATTGTTTTAAACAACTGATAAGAAACGTCAGTTTCTCGAGCTTCTGTTGTGCTTTGCTGTCTAGTGTATCAGTTTAAGTGTTTTTACAAAACATTTCCATTAAAATACTGTCCGACGCAAAGTTGATCGACATGACTTTCATTCTTGGAGAATGCCAAAGAAATGCGTTATTGGCGACAAGGATTTATGGGGTATGGTATCCTGAACGAAGACTTCCCCGAGAAACAGCCTTTCAAAAGTTGTTGCAACGTTTTGCTTTTAGAATTCAATCATTTCCATCGCTCCGAAAATAACTTTTTTCAAACATGGATAACTTGATTTTTTTTAATGCACAAGAAATAAACAATAAATACTCAAGAATTAAGAACACAAAACTCAAAAGAAGTACACAAGAAATACATAAGGAATGAACAATAAATACATAAGGATTGCACAAGTAATACAAAATAATTACTTAAGGCTTACACAAGAAATAGAGAAGAAATTCACAAGAAATACACAATAAATACATAAGGACAATTACTTAACGATTACAGAAGATATACAAAAGGAATGCACAAGAAATACAGGTTATCCTGTTGACGCGTTCCCTCGTTTGATACTGCACGCGTCCGGTGTTTGTAAAACGTAACAACCTTTGAAAGGCTGTTTCTCGGGGAAGTTTTCGTTCAGGATACCGTACCGCATAAATCCTTGACGCCAATAACGCATTTCTTTCTCCAAGAATGAAAGTCATGTCGATCAACTCTGCGTCGGACAAGAACATTTTAATGGAAATGTCTTGTAGTTACACTTAAACTAATACACAAGATAGCAAAGCACAACAGAAGCTCGAGAAACTGACGTTTCTTATCAGTTGTTTAAAACAATTGACAAACGTTTTCCAAAGCACCGCGGCACTGCTCAATAAAAACTGAAATTAGATAAAAATGTGAATATCTCGAAAACTATCACTCCAAAATATAGATAATGTTACATCAATGGAAAGGAAATTTAATTTCCTATCCGCTGATGTAAGATAGTATGGGTGGTTCCATTTAAAAAAGTCAAGTTATCCATGTTTGAAAAAAAAATATTTTCGGAGCGATAGAAATTATTGAATTCTAAAAGCAAGATTTTTGACAATGAATGAGAATAATGCGGCACCCTTTTCGGAAGTAAAAAACCAAGCCACATCTCTCTACCGGTATCCTTCTTCGAGATATTGAAAGTTTTCGGAGGCACTGTAAACGTCATTTTTTTCTACAAAATGTCAAATAACCCAGAAGCAATGCGACGTAGACCCACAGTATGGTTATTAAAGTGACCTTTAAATTCAATGAGTAATTCAAAAATGTAGTAATATATAGGTTGTTCTATTTAAAATAACGAAGTTGGCATGAGTTTCCGGTATAACCGGAAGTCCGCCAATTCTGAAAATAATTTTAAAACGTGTAGCTTATTACTGTGGACAACTTTTATATAAGACATGTTTTCGTATCTGTAATAGTAAGGGAGTTATGGAGCAATCCCGCTTAAGTGCGCCACACTGTATATATATATATATATATATATATATATATATATATATATATATATATGTATATATAAACAAGTTGGGGCACCACATTCGCGTCGGTTGATTATAAGAAAGCGCAAGGGGGTAGAAAAATTATTTGTACAGGGATATGTATAATTTAACATTACTTTGAAATGCGCAGGGTGTTTTAGAAGTAAGAACCATACCAAAGTTTGTTTTTTTCGTATTGAGCACCCTGTACATATCAGTTTTGCATCCTATGACATATTATAAGGATATAATATACCTAAATGGTTTAGTTTTTCACATAATTTAAAGATATTGAATATGTAAGGTATAAGAGAAAAATTGTAAACATCCGGTACATTAGTGTTTGAAATTAAATCTTGGTGCTAAGTTTTAAGCCAAAGGAACATACTTTACTAAAATATGTACATGTTCCATTAAATGTATAAAGGGGTGCTAAAAATTATTGTATTCTTAAGGGTTATTTTTAAGAAAAATTTAGTTATATTAAATGAAACACCCTGTATTTTTTAAGTTAAAATGACGCAGATACTCTTTCAAACTGTATTACGGTTTCCTATACCTATCTGGTTCAAATTTCGAATAAAAAACTATTTTCCATAGTCTTATTTTTAAAAGGGCTTTTAATGTAATTATTTGCGAAAATAGATGTTAAGAAACCAGTTTCTTGTGCACTGATTTTAACAAAAATGATCGGAGATTTTAATGTCAAATAAACTTGACAAGTGCAATAGCCATATCGTTGAATAGGGTTTTCAATTATTAATAGTAGTTTATTCTAATTCAAGTTTATAATTTATCAAAAGAGGAAGAAGTGTCCGCTTGCAGAACGAATGGGCATGCCATTGGTAATTGGATTTTGTGCGCAAAATTATTTGTTGGCCTTTAGGGTGTATGCTGAACAATATCTCAACAGGAATCTTCCTGATAAACGTTGGGAAACGCCTTGCACTATTTCGCAGAACATGCAGTGTGGTTTATGAAAAACCTGTTAGGCAGAAACTTATCCTTGGAAATGAAGAAAATAAGTTTAACGTTATTGGCTCTCTAATAGAAGCTCTATATACAAGTTAGCATAGAATACATCAAGAGACTGGCATAAGTCGACGGAGTATAGGTAGAATCATTAAAAAGTACAATTTTCATCCTTATCACATTTAATTGCACCAGGAACTCTACGAAAGAGCTATGTTTTAGATCAAGTGGTAAAAGATGATAGTTTTCTTCATTACAACAAAAGTCTATTATCGATTGCAAAAATAGTTAAGCAGAAATCAAAATTTAAAGCGTACGATCGTTGCGTTAAAAGAAACGCGAATTGTGGATCAGATCATTTTCCATTAACGGCTAAGTTGGTATGACCCTACGAAAAATCATGTGATAATAGAAACGCAGATGAGGAACAATATGAAGTAACTACGATTACCACAAGGAAAAGATACAAATTATATCTGCTACAACAAAAAAGTATTGGACAATTGTACAGGACAGACTACAAGAAGAATTAACAAAAACAAAAAAATTGAAGATATCGAAGAAGAGAACGCCATATATAAAGCAGCAATGGAAGGATTGGGAAAATATGAGAAAACAAAGAAAAACAACAATCGATATGGTTTACTGAAGAAATACAGACGTTAATTTCAGAAACAAACAAACTATATCATAATTGGTTACATAAAAGGACAAATGCAAGTAAAAAAGAATACAAAATAAGAAGAGAGAAGTTAGACGAAGAGTAAAGGAGGAAAGAAATAAATTTTGGAAACAAAAGTGTACTTAGATCGAATCTTTAAATGGGGGTTCAAGATCTTCTGAAGTATGGAAAATCATTAAAATTATGAAAATCAACAATACAGGCACAATTGACAACTATGTAACTATAAATGAATGGAAAAAGCACTATGAAGGCCTTCTTGTAGAATCGCGTCCTGAATTTTTAGAAAGTGGTCATATAGAGCAGGAAGAAAACAATTAGGGACGAGCGGAAATTACTCCAAACGAGGTAAAAACTAATGTAATACAAATGAAAAATGGACGATCATCTGGTCCAGGTGGAGTATTTGTGGAAGTAATCAAATATGGAGGAGAATCACTGTGGAAAAGAATTACACAATTAATGGAAGACTGTTGGAATAAGTACCAAATCCCCAAACAATGGAAAATGTCGTACATCGTGTCGGTATTTAAGAAAGGGAATAGGAAAGATCCTGGAAACTATAGGGGTTTAAGTGTTAGCAGCACTTTCAGTAGAGTGTTTAGGAAAATACTGCAGAATAGACTAAAATCGAATATTGAAGAACAATTAGGAGAAGAACAAAGTGAGTTAACCCCGGGAAGATCGTGTGTAGATAATCTATTTATATTACAGCAAATATTAGAAAAGAAAATTGCAAGGGCAGCAGAGGTCCATCTTCTTGCATTTATTGACTTGGAAAACTGATACTCACCTGATTAAAATTATAAAAGAACTGTATAAAGACAATGTCTCCTACGTGAAGATTGGAGAACAACTTTCCAGTTCCGTACAAATCAGTAAAGGGCTCAGACAGCGTTGCAGCTTGCCTCCGTTATTATTTAACGTTTATGTAGAAGTCACCCTTCAGAACTGGAAGAGGCATGTTGGAGGAATAGGTATATCTATAATTGAGGAGCAGCTTTTTACTTTGAGTTTTGCGGATGGTCAGATGGCGACCTATAATTTATGGACTGCAAATAAGCATGCAGAAAACAGAGTATCTGATAATAAACTCAGAAGCTAACTCTGAAGTACTAATAAATGATGAGATAGAAGTCAAACAAGTGGATCAACTCCTGGGTTCGCAAATTAATAAAGAAGGACTAGGCACTTTAAAATAAAAAATAGAATCCAGTAGAGTAGAAAACTCATCGGAACCTTAAATTCTGAATTCTGAAAACTTTACGCGGCTGCTGAAGTAGTTCGTGGGCGCCAAAGTAGCATTTTAAGCCCGCTAAATTGGTTCATAAAATGTACTTTATAGCACGATCTTGCATAACAGTTTCTATTATACTGTCCGCCTTAACAAGGAGGTTCTCCTTCCCTCTACTAATCTGTCCATAAACAATTTTGCTAAACCGGGATGGTAAAATGAGGAGTAGCACCATCATGCATAAGCATCATTTTCTGACGACTTTATAAAGGAATGTCGTCTAACAAATCCAGTGCAAAATTTCGCAATAAGTTCAAATAGGGTAGACAATTCAACCTTCGCGACAACGCAACATGGTCTACTAAAAAGTCGTCAACAGTCCAAACACTAATTGAAAATTGCCGTTGAAAACGTTTTGGTTGGATTTATCCAAAGTTACTGACGTTGAATTTTAGGAAGAAGACCGCAAAATGTAAATTTAGGTTAAACTTCGGTCCATAGCAAAGAAAAAATCGCGATTCCCAAAACCGTACGTTTCGTATAAATGTTTACGTACGGCAGAGATACATAAAAATTGCCCCTTAGAAACTGTTGTAAGTATTTTTCGGGCCATGTGTGGGAAGAAAGGAGATAAAATGGAATTTATGAAAAACTTGGCAAATGTAAATGATTAATTACTTACGTACAAATAGTATATAATAAAAGGCAATTAGCATCTCGTGAATGACAATTTACTTAGTCGTTAAAATGTTATTACGTAGAAACTTTATACTCCGTTGTTTTACTAACTGAATCACTAACGACAAATTTTACGTTAAAGCATGCTATTTTAGAATTGAGGGCGGTAGAAGATGAGAAAGTGTAGAAAGGGTTTGAGAAAAATAAGAAACTTTTTAGAAGTGGGTAAGAAATGCGAAACGTGGTGCAAAGCAGGCCGCAGTAAGAGTGGTGAATAATATGAACGAGATAGTATGGGATGAATACGGATTAAAGAAATGCTGGCAAGAATATTTTGAAAAGTAGTACGGAAGTACGAGTAAGCTGACTCAAAAGGAGAATGTGTATGAGATATGGAATAAAACTGAGAGTGCTATGGGGTTGAACGAGTTAAAGAATGCTACATAAAAGTTGAAGAATGGTGAAGCTGCAGGTGTGGATTGAATTACTGGTGAAATGCTGAAATATGGACGTGCGAAGCGTGGAGAAAGATTGAGTGAATTAATTCCGATCGATTGGTTTTATTTTCTTCTTCATGTATTAGTAATATTTATACATTTATTTCTACCTTTGTAAATAGTGGCAAAAAAATTAAATGGATTAAATGGGTTAAATGTCATGTTGTTTCGCTAAACTTATAAGGGCAAGGGAAGTAAGAGTTACTGTCAAAACTACAGAGAAGTAAGCTTGTTAAGTGCACCTGGTAAAGTATTTTAAAGAGTTTTGATTGAGTACCCTCAATAACACAGAGTAAGATTTGGAATGCTCAAAGTGGTTTTATGCCAGGAAGGGAATGCGTCGATGAGATGGTTGCTCAATAGCAGGTGATTAAAATGTGCTTTAAATGTGAAGGAATAGTTGTACTGTGCACTTTTAGACTGGAAAAAAGCGTATGGCCAAGTGAATAGGGAAAAAGCCTGGAACATTTTAAGTGAGTACAGAGTGAGTAAAAGCCTAGTAAATAGAATAAGAGCAGTATACGACGGTTTCCAAAAATGTGCTAGGGCCACAGGGTTTAAGCCAATGTTTTAAAATAGAGTAAGTATATATTGATGCAAATGCTTTAATGATTAGTGGCATGAGTGCACGACTTCTAGAGCACGCTGATGATGCAGTTTTACTAAGTACAAATGCTAGGGAGCTGCAAACAATGCTCAGGAACAAAGTGGTAGTGTTCAATTGCGAATATAAATAACAGGGTAGCGCATTTTCCGTGCATGATGAGATTGTAGAGCAACTTGATGAGTTTGTGTATTTGTGTAGAATACTCACAGCATGTGGTATAATGGATGCAAAAATTTACCACGTTTTAATGCAGGAATGAGAGTATGAGCATATCTGCGATACGAGCAATAAACAATAGGCTCTTTGCCACGCAATTGTATGAAAATGAATCTCGATCATGCCACAAAAAATTCAGAAGAAGTAATATTCGTTGGTTGGTCATTGAAAGAATACGTAAGAAGCCATTGACGAAACAGGTTCATGTAAATACAGTTAGGGGTAAGACTGAGCGTGGCAGACATCGAAAGTTATGATTGAATGCAGTAGCAAGTGCGATTAACGGAGGAAAAACAAAAGGAGTTTTAAGAATAAAAAAACTTGTTTGAATCAGTGAATGAATCTTGCTGAAAACAAAGAGGTATGCCTACATAGGGCGATATGGAGAAAAATTGTGTAATGCTTATATTTGCGTTTTTATCTTTTTCTTAAACGATTTTTAAAGATGAGGACGATAACTGTAATTGTGATCGAAACGTATAGATTTATATAAATAAAAAAATAGCACAAAACTAAGTATTTTAATTATGTGTAACAACGGTGAAAATGTACATTTTCATATAACAGAAAGCTGTTATAATGTACAGTTTCTTTGTACTAAAATACTTATTGCGGTTTGAAAATATTGTCTTTAAGTATTACAACGTTCATATTGTACCTAATGAAAGATTTTATGTGATATGCAAATTTTAAGTTTACGAGTTATTAAGCAAATGGTAGCAATCCACGATAAACTGAATTGTAAAGCTTTCAAATAAACTAACGAGTTACGTAATACTACTGCTATATACATTCTAGCTGAAATACAGGGAAATGTCCAACTACTTCGCGTATACAGGGTGGCGCATTAGTGTGACAAAGTCCCATATCTCCTTTATTTAAAGAGATACAAAAAAAATCAAATATAAAAGTTGTAAGATATGTTCTGGTGCATATTCCAAAAACATTTTTAATTATACAGGGTAGATCATAAAAGCTTAGAAGTAATTTTAAATTTTTTTTTAAATAGAAAACCCTATATATTATTACATATTTAGATTCTACATACAATTTTAGACACATTTTATGTATAATGTCCTATACCTAAGTCTAACCGTTTTTGACAAATTTCAAGTTTTTTGCCAAAAATGACGTTTGCAGGCCAAAACATAGGTGGAAATCTTTTCTAAACGAAGCCTTTATCAATTAGTTATGGTTGGTTTCCTTGGAAATGGGGATCTACTCTTGATATTTTTGTAATACATTCATACAGGGTGATCAAAAATGGACAATAAAAAGTAGATTCAAAAAAACCTATAAAGTCATTTTTTTTTAAATGGAAACCCCCTATTCTTTAATTATATCTTATTTAGCATTAAAAATAAGGGTGACTTTGTATAAGAGCGCATATTCCATAATTGTAGTTTTTGAAATAATGACAATTTAACATTTTTTTATTGTAAAAAGGCTATACGGCTTTCAAGTTTTGTTGTTAGTTGACCGTGACGGCGAGGTGTGGCATATAAAAATAATAGAGATCGTCAGAAACGTCATTATTTATTGTCAGTTGATAATTTGTGTGATGCATCAGTGTATTTTATAGCAAATTGATTTAAAACTTGAATTTGTAAATAATGAATTTTTCGCAAGCCGAGATGGTTGATATGATTTTTGTTTTAGGGGCTAGTGATAAGAATACGCTCTTAGCAAGAAGACTGTATCAACAACGGTTTCTAGAGAGACGGCAACCTGAAAGAAGGGCATTTGAAAAGCTTTTGGAGCGTTTTGAAAGAATTGGCAATGTGTTATATGAAGAAAATACTAGGGAAAAACATGCACAGACTGAGGAAAATCAATTAAATGTACTATTAACAGTTACCGAAAATCCATATATTGGACAACGACCCATTTCTCAGCAGGTTGGTGTTGAACGACGTACGGTACAGCGGATATTGAAGTCTCAAAAAATGCACCCCTATCACATTAAACTACTTCAAGAGTTGGTTCCTGAAGATTATCAAAGACGACTGGAATTTTGTCACGGCCAACTAACAACAAAACTTGAAAGCCGGATAGCCTTTTTACAATAAAAAAATGTTAAATTGTCATTATTTCAAAAACTACAATTTTTTGGAATGTACACTCTTATACAAAGTCACCCTTATTTTTAATGCTAAATAAGATAGAATTAAAAAAATAGGGGGTTTCCATTAAAAAAAATGACTTTATAGGTTTTTTGAATCTACTTTTTATTGTCCATTTTTGATCACCCTGTATGAATGTATTACAAAAATATCAATACAGCCCATTACAGTAGGTCTCCATTTCCAGGGAAACCAACCATAACTAATTGATAAAGGCTTCGTTTAGAAAAGATTTCCGCCTATGTTTTGGTCTGCAAACGTCATTTTGACAAAAATTTGAAATTTGTCAAAACGGTTAGACTTAGGTATAGGACATTATACATAAAATGTGTCTAAAATTGTATGTAGAATCTAAATATGTAATAATATATAGGGTTTTCTATTTAAAAAAAATTTAAAATTACATCTAAGCTTTTATGATCTACCCTGTATAATAAAAAATATTTTTGGAAAATGCACCAGAACATATCTTACAACTTTTGTATTTAATTTTTTTTTTGTATCTCTTTAAATAAAGGAGATATGGGACTTTGTCACACTAATGCGCCACCCTGTATATGGCTAAGTGATGCTTTGTTTATATTTCTAAAATCGTGTAAATAAACTCTTTAAGTGACTTTTTTATTTTCTGACATTAAGTAATTATCATATTTTTCGTTCGATTTATTCACTTTAATTCAATTAACTGTATCATGGTTAAATTGAATTAATTTATCATTAAATTATATTAATAAATATAATCATACACCGTATTATTTCCGAGATTATTCTGATTAATGTGAGTGATGACTTAACTACAATGGTTTCAAAGATAACAAAACAAATAATTCGTAACATCACACATATCTGGCAACACAAAGGTGCTGCATACAAAATAACGAAATGGTAATAATTAATTTGTAATAATTATAACGTTTCTGATAAATTGGATGTGAGTATTATTCTAGTTTTCGTTAATAAAAACCTTGACACTAAAAAAGAGGGTCATTAATAGTGAAATACATAAGAAATGTTAAATAAAACATTAATTTACCAATATTGTTTGCGTTTAGCTTGTGCATTTAATTGAATTACATTTTTTAGTGTCACGAATTTGATGGATAACTAAATGTTTGTAATTTTAAACGCTTATAAAAGTTTTTGCAATTATTCTAAACTGAGATTAATTAAATTAATTAAAGTAAATAAATGAAGTAATCATCACTTGATTTATTTACTTTAATTAACGTTGCCATAGTTAAAATAATTATAACTCTTCAATACGTATATTAACAACAGATTTTCCGCTATTATTCTGGCTAATGTAAGTGTTAACTATCATTGATAGAAGGTGTTGCAAATAAAATAACGAAATGGGATAATTAGTTTGTAATCGATGTAATTGTAATATTATAATTTATAATAGATTGATCGTGAGTACATCGTTTTTATTCAACTTTTCGTTAATCAAAACCTTGACATTAAAAGATGATCATTAATGGTGAAATACGTAAAGAATCTTCACTAAAACAAGATTTGAGTTCTGTATAAGTCGCATGTGGTAATTAATATGATTTCTATTTACGTTATATATAGTATGTATAAAAAAATTAAAGAAAAACTGTCCGTATATTTTGTTTGATATAATTTATAGCCTTCACTCTTAGTCTATACTTAATTAAATCTAGGTTACATCCAAATCAGATTTAAATCATTTACTAGGTATTAATTTCAGAAATTCATAATGTGACACATTTTTTTATTGGTTTCATAACAAGTGATTACAAAACGGAAAAGTATAAAAAAATTAAAGACTATTATTTAGTGTATATCTCAACGGGCCTTTTTTATTTAAACAGGCATTGTTTACTTGTTTTCACATAATACCGTTTTTATTTAACAATAAAGTAGTCAATTAGAAATAATGTAATCAAGAAAGCATGATTCGCTTGGGAATTAAACTTTTATTATTATATAATTTTGTATAAATAGAAATTAAAGAGCTGGGAGACTTCAATGTGCGTATTGAAAAGAAACCCGTTCCTGTTTTATTTTGGAAATCTTAAATATATTATTACACTACACATGCTCGTTCATAAACGTTGGTATTTACTCATACCGGTTATTTTATGGTACTGCTATTTAAACAGGCATAACAATTTTTTTTAATAACAACGTCAATAAAGTACAGTTAATTTAAATTGTTTTAAACTTTTCTATTATATTAATTATAGGTTATACATGAAAAGGAGAATAATTTAAATATACATGCTGGGAAATCTTTATTTGGTACTTTTGTGTTAAAACTTGTTTCCCATTAAAGATAATTTTGTACAAAAGTCGTTAATCTTATAGTTAAGGAATAAAAACATATTCAATCATATAAATGCAAGTGATGTGTCTATATAGGAATAGAGGCATATGCCATACTACATTTTACAATAATCGTAAAGATAGTGTTGATTACTAATTACCGAAGTAATAGCGCATGAAACGAGCAGTTAGTTTATATTGTTAGTGCAATTACAGGGTTAAAGGCAATAAGGAAAACAAAACCGTAAACAGATATCATAAGGGAATATTATTTTCTAAGAAAATAAAAGTATTTTATAATTTTTTCAAAAAATATTTTTCAAATCAAGTCTGACGTGTAACTGATCTGTATTAAAGATTTTTTAAGAATAACAATTATTAATTGTATGAGATACGAATGATAAGTAAAGCACTGAAACCATATTAAGGTAAGTACTCACGGTTTTAATGAACTGATAGATTTTGCAAAGATCGGAGAATCAGTACTTCAGGTCAGGTACTTCTTCCCTGCTTGAAGTCAATGGCACAACTGCTATACGACGGTCAGGTGTTCGACCTTGACCGCTGGACCATGGCAGATGCAACCGAATACATATACTACTACATACTACTGCAGAATTACTGTTTTATAGATAATACCCCTTTTTAACTATTTCTATTTTGGGATGTACGATTTTCGCACTATACCTACTCTGATAAAAATTACTATTTATTTTCCAAAGGAGAATGTTTACGGCATATTAGGAGATAAAATATAATTTATAGCATTATCAATTTTATACATAAGATAAAGTAGAAAAATTGGCTTCTTAGTGTTTACAAAAAAACGCTAACGCTACTGGCGTTTATTTTGTAAAGTGATACGTGATGTATACGACTGTAGGGTGGTACAATATTTAAGTCCAATAGTTTAATGCAAATAATTTATATAAATAATACATTAGAATAGAATGTCAATGCTTTACAACGCGGAAAAATAAATAAATTCTTCTTTTCTCTGACCATTCATTATCCTATCTCTTATCAAAATTAACATTATTGATCGTTTTAGAATCGTTTCATATATCTAGCAGATACCATATCTTGGACTTGCACTTTTCCCATGGAAACTATAATTTTCATGTGATACATGAAGGCGTTGGGCTTTAATGACTATTTGTTCCGATCAGTAGAATTTATCAATTTACCTTGCGTAGTTGCGTTCGTTTGTATCGGTAGGTTGACTTTACCCTTCGTAATTGGTTGCCAAAACGATACTGGATCCGGTGGTGGGAAAGTTTATTACGCACAGTTTTTGATTTTATCAATAATTTTCTCATACGGTTACATATTTCAACGATATAAAAATACCATTATGTATATTCTAAAATTATAAATTAATTATGTTCTATGCAACTTCTTGAAGAGACTCGTAAGTTGGCGGTAATAACATTGGTAAGGTGGAATTGAAGTATTCGTTCAAATTCTTTCAATTTCTTAATAAGGATAAGCTTTATAGGAAAATATGTAAACAATATTTTTAAAGATAATGGCATTTTACATAACTTTGCCTTATAAAGTTTGTTGATACGAAACTAAATAAGCGTTAAACATTATTTAATCAGGATTTAAAAGCCGTAAACCCTATTTCGACATTTTTCATGTCGATTTTGGGATTTTTTTACCTTTGAACCTAAATGTATATTACAGTC